>CM061065.1:73499197-73820197 GCA_030762895.1 Sophora flavescens
TCATTTTTATATTACATCTCAGCATCTGCTACCGTGGAATGTAATTTTTCCATAGATTGCATGCCAATTTGCAAGAGCTATTTGTGTGAACGTTACTCTTGCTACAAAAATGTGTGTAACTGCAACGACTGCGCTATTGATAATTAAGGTGATTAATAACTGTACACTATTTTTGCTCCTATAAATTTATTTACATGTCATACAACTCTTACAATGCCTCTCATTATTCGTGCTATATTTCTCTAACCTTTCAGTTTTTGTGACAGCCTAAGAGGAGTATCAGGCTACTACATGCAAGTGCTATGACTTTTTGTTCGTCTCTAAAAGTTGTGGAGAATAAAACATGTTTGAAGATTTGCAATAAGCTACCTTCAATTAGAAGAGTAATATGAATATGTGATAATCTTTACAGTAATCATTTATCTAAACTCTACATTTAACTTAATGATGGCTATATGAAAAGTAGTGAGAAATAATAAGTATTAGATATTGACGTGAAAAAGAATTTTTTGGTTCGATTTTTTTTTAAAATGTGCCTATTTTAGATTTTCTTATTTATCATATGATATACAGTTATAAAATTGTTAACCAGACAATAATTTATTTTTGTTCGTAATATGAAAATATTGTTTAAACGTGGCATAAAAGTATGCAATTTTTTTTTTGACTAAAAAGATATTCATTTATTCAAATTGATAAAATACATCGAACAACACAAATCCAACATCGCTAAAAACCGAAAATGATGAATCTGCGAACAAACTCACAGCACCCAGGTTAATAGCATAACACGACAAAATCAAAATGCCTACAAAAGTGACAAAATTAAAGTCACCGGAATACTCATGTCTCCGGATCTGTAACATTGACGCCCAATTCTTGATCAAATATGTGATGGATCGAAGCAAATCTGTCAATCTAAACCAAACGAACACCGCACTAAGACGAGAAATCAAACAAACACCGCACCAAGACGGGAAATCAAACAACGCCTCACCAAGACGACGAACGACAATACCGCCGCACACAGAAGACGAAAAACATGAAAAACACAAAGAAAAAAACCAGATTTATGTGGAGAAACCACTTATTTAGATAAAATGAGAGAAAAAACGGAGTAAAGGGGTTATTTCAAGCCAAAAAATGGCTCAAAACCATCCCCTCTAATGATGGCACGCGGCCGTGTGTAGAGAGAAGGGAGAGAGTTTGAAGTTAGAGAGAGAATGAAATTTTTAATTTATTGTAAACAATAATTTTGCTAACGCGGTTGAGTACTCTTGCAGATTTTGGAAAAAATAATGACTTCAATTATACATATTAATTTAATATTGAATCAACCGTTTGCCCATATGTGCCTTACAATTGTCCCTAGTTTCTAAACGTCAACATTGCATCAAGAGTCTCATGGTGTCACGTTAATTTAGAACTTTGTAAACCTTCATTTTAATGGGTTTTCCTCTTTAGGAAGAGAGAAAAAGAAGAAGAGATAAATAATAAATAAAATAGTAAATGCAATTAAAGTGAGTATGTGAGAAGTTTTAAGAAATCAAAGGATAAGAAAATTAAGGAGAAAAACTATCCTTGTGTCATGACCATATTTAGCGTAGAAGTTTGGCTATAAAAGTCATTCCCTTCTTTTATTTAAAAAACATCCGAGAAGAAATCAAAACAACAGAGAGTTTTGAGAGAAAGAAAAGACATCCTCACTTGTGTGAGAGAGAAAACCTTTTGAGAAAAAAAATTCAAAAGAGAGTTTAGCCACCGATATTTTTTGTGAGATTATTATTATAACTTTTGTAATCCCATTAATTTATAATGGAAGATATTTTTGTTGTCTCATTGTGATTATACATAGTGTGGGAAAAGTCTGATCCTGGAATAATCAATTATCCGCTGGCCTTGTATTAGGTGTTCTTATTTGGTATCTTTCCTAACAAGTGGTATCAAGAGTTTCAGTTCATTACACAGTTTAGCTTGTATTATTCACAATGGACGAGTCAACCTCAACGACATCAGCAACAATGATTAAGTTAACCTTTTCAAACTACTCCATTTGGAAGCGCATAATGGAGGGCATCCTCTACTGCAAAGATCTGTACCAGCCTTTGCAAAATAAAGGGACGATGCCGCATAACAAGTCCCGATGATGACTGGAATTTGATGAATAGGAAAACGGTTGGACAAATTCGGCAATGGATAGATCAAATTGTCTTTCATCACGTGGTGTAAGAGACAGTTGCGTTCACGTTATGGACGAAACTAGAAACGTTGTACGAGAGAAAGATAGCCCAGAATAAAGCCTCTACTATTCGACGATCAGTGAACCTCAAGTATAGAGAGACCGAGTGTTTCCGAGCACTTGAGCGATTTTCAAGGATTGGTGAATCAACTCACCAATATGAAGATGGTGCTTGACGATGAATTGCAAGCATTGTTACTACTCAGATCCTTGCTAGACAATTGGGACACACTTATGGTTTCATTGAGTAACTCGGCACCACAAGGTGTTCTAACATTGGATATAGTAAAAGACAGCATGTTCAATGAAGAATCAAGAAGGAAGGAGCAAGGAATGCCGACAGAGTCTGAGGCGCTTGTCACAGAGTACCGTGGAAGAAGCATCCACAAGAAGTTCAATACTAGAGACAAGTCAAGGGGCAAGTCAAGAGATAAGTTCAGAGGAAGGTCAAGGACAAGAAGAGACGTAGAATGTTACTACTATCACGAGAAAGGCCACATGAAGAGAGAATGCAGGAAGCACCAAAGAGAGCAGCAAGAAAATGGTGATACGAGTAACGTAGCCGCTACCATTTTTCATGGAGATGAGGTAATCTTTGTTTGCGATGATGGTCATGTTAATTTGACATCACAAGATACATGTTGGGTCATGGATTCCGGTGCATCATTTCATGTAACCTCACGAAGGGATTTCTTTTCTTCCTATACAAGCGGTGATTTTGGTCATGTGAGGATGGGGAATGATAATAGATCCAAGATTGTGGGAAAAGGAGATGTTTGCCTAGAAACAAACACCAGTTGTCGCCTAACATTAAAAGATGTGAGACATGTTCTTGACATGCGTCTCAATCTAATATCCGCAGGCCTACTAGACGAAGAAGGCTATACTAGTGGGTTTGGGGATAGCAAATGGAAGCTAACACAAAGTTCTCTGGTGATAGCCAGAGGCAAGAAAGTAAGCACTCTATATGTGATAGAAGCGAAAGTCAATAATGGGTGCGTTAATGCTCTCGGAGAAGAATCCTCGATCGAGCTATGGCATAAACGGCTCGGGCATATGAGTGAGAAGGGGCTTCAAATTCTAGCCAAAAGAGATACACTGGCAGGTGTGAAAGGATCAAAAATGTCACTTAAGCCATCACTACAAAAAAAACCTATTTAGCGACCGAATATTTCGGTCGCTAAACTTGATAATTCGGTTGCTATACTGTATAGCGACTGAATTAGCGATCGAATTAAGGGGGTAGCAGAAACCCTGGTCGCTAAATGTTTAGCGACCGAACTTATATTTCGGTCGTGGATCTGCGACCGATATTTCGGTCGCAAAATTATATATTTGGTCGTAGTATAGTTGGTTGCATGCCCATCTCGCCTAATTTGGTGATCGATATTCTGGCCGCTATTTCGGTCGCAATTTTTGTTTTTTTTTTTTAAATTTTCCTGTAACTTAATCCAGCCGACCAAATATTGTTTTTCAAATATTACCCCATTGATTTTTAATTTCTGATATAAACAAAATACACCAATATTTTTTTTAAATAAATAGAAAACGTAAATATAATGTACTAACGATCCAAAACACCACAGTCAATATGATCAAGAAAACATATACATTAATTAACGCAAGTTTAATAATTGTTTATAAAAAAAGTTTAATAAGTACTAATTAACGATCAAAACATAAAAATACACCACAATCAATAAGTACTAATCAAAATATCAAAACTCATCAATCTTCCAAAGGGATGAACATGTAGAAGCGAGAACCCCAAGGTACTTAAACTTTGCCAATGCACCAGTGGACAACAAATACAACTCCCTGATACCATTTGTATCTGTTGCAAAATATGGGCGATCCTCATGGATTACTATATTCCCATTGAACAGATTTCCGCTTTTGTCTTCAATAGTCACAACACGCGGTATTTGTTGTCCCCAACGACGGTAGAATGATCGCGGGATTGAAATCAAATCCTGCAAATACACAAGAACAATTTAGTAAATGATTAGTTTATGCCTTAACCATCATTACGTGAATCCGATCGTTATTCTTAAGTTGATGAGATACTGTACCTGGTCTATATGGATGGCTGTCTCAAAACATTTAGTCGGATCCATTTTCTGATAAAACGATAAGGAAAACAAGTCATATGTTTAAACTTCATCAAGCGATAATAAGAAAAGATGGAAGGATCCATGTAGCATACTAGCATGTTAAAATAGAACAAAGAAATGCAACTTCACATGCAACTTTACAGATTAGCAAACATAGTTGTTTTTCGTGAAAGCAGATGCTTTTACGTCGTTTTGAAGGATGGTCATAGAGAGGACTTTTCCTACCGGAAGTGCCTAGATAACCTAGTAAGGATGGTCATCAACAACTATTTCTGGAAAGCTCCATTTCCTAGTGAAACAAATGAGTAGAAAACCAGAGTTGCTTTGATAATATTGTGTACAGAGTTGCTTTCTAATGTGAATAATGTTTGAATGATGATGGCACGTCATGCATGTGCCTGACAAACTGTGCCCAGCCCTTCATTTTATCTAACCCTATACTTAATCCTTCATTATCTAAGAGACTCGCTTTTGTTGGCTTCAAGAAGAGACTTTCTTAAGCTCATGGACTTTAAATTAGTAAATGAATAATGATCTTATTAACAACAACAAAGTCATGCCATTTACGAACTAATAACACTTTATCAATTCATTCCAATGCTTATAATGTAAATATATACAAATATGATTCCATAATCATTTCCAAACAAGTTATCAATAAATACATATCAAATTATTCTAATTACATTGATTCATTGTTATTGAAAGATTTTTATTTTAAAGAGAATAAACTATTCTTCATAGCAATCCAAATGTATGAACATGCTCGAGATATAAGTACCGACCTTCAATAAATTTACATCATCAAACGAAAAGAGATAAGTAGAATTACCAAATGAATTCGATTCAAAATGAGTGAAAAGCTCTCTTGGAATTACAGGCTACAATAATGTTTTTAGATCATTTCATACTCCAACAATGAATATTTTTTGTTTACATAGAAGTGAAAAAGAACTTGAAATCCCTAAAACCCTCTTTTGAAATTTTTGAAACAGATTCAGACAAGAACCAACAAATTCATGGATTCCAAACGAATCAAAATACAATACAATCAGAATGCATACACGTACAATACAATATGAAATTATTCACAGCAAGTAAACAAGTACAGCACAGAGGCTATAGATCATACTATTGTGAGATATTCCCTGAGGCAATATAACAGAACAATGAACAGCCTTCAAAGACATAAATTCAGCCAAGATATGGAAAGATAAACAGACCAGAAATTACAAGTTCCATATTTAATAGAAAACACATCATTAACACAGGGACAATCTTGTTACTGGACATGTTAAACTAGAATGGTCTTGAAACAACTGCCTCAGTATTGGTCATTTGTTTGAACTATAGCCATGCATTATCCACGTTTGAAATTGTAGACACCTAGCACAAAACAAATTGAAAATCCATAGCACACATCCTCACTAACCAATTTAGATGCATTTCACAAAGCAGAACTGAATCTAAATCAAAGACTAAGATGCTGAAATGGAAGGTAATTTCAGACTAATTCAACAAGAAACAAACCAGAAGGATTCTCAGATTAAATTTTCCCGTTAAATTGGTACGTCAATAATCAACAAAAAACCAAAACCTGTTTATGTTTCGCAGTCTCACAGGCAGCAATGACATTCTGTGGCTCAAGTAAACATCAATTCTAATCTCACAGTCCTGACTTTTGATATTTCAATGCATTCAAAAAAAAGTTACAAAAACAGATTTCTCGTGCTTTCTCAATGAGAGCTTCCTAATCCTAATAGGAGTGATTAAATAATGACACATGAAAACAAATGATCATCACAACTTACAACTCACATGAAATACACAAGTAGCTCTTCTCAGTAGTAAGCAATAAAGCAAGCAATGAAATACATACAATCCACAAAATTTTTGAAATGAAACAATGAAGAAAAATAAAAAATGATACATAGAGAGTCCATGGTTACCTCAAGGCAGAGCAGGGAATGCACAAAATGAGGAGAGAAGAGGGTAGGAGGAGCTCTGCGCGTGGTGATCGGAGGGCTGCGTGTTGGTAGCCGGAGCCGGAGTATTGGTTGGCGGCCTAAAAGCGGGGGTGTGTATTAAAAACAGAGCAGGAAGAGGGGAAAGGAAGAGGGGAGAGGAAGAGGGAAGAGATGGAAGAAGAGGAGGAGGAGGACGGAGGCTTACCGGAGATGGCGGTGGTGGCGGTGCGCACTGCGCGGTGGTGGCGACGGTGGATCGGCGGCTTGAACGCGAGGGAGAGAAAGGGGTGAGGAAGGAAGAGATGGCAGAAATGAGGAAGAAGGGAAAGGATTTCACGATTTTAGGGATTTATAATTTGGCGACCGAAATAATCGGTCGCTAAATTCGTCGCGGGATGAGTTAATTTGAAATTTGAATTCATAAATTTAGCAACAAAGTTTTAAATCGGTCGCTAACACGCACGGTTTTAATTTTTTTATGCGCCGTTTAGCGATCGAATTAATATCGGTCGCAAATGTAAATAAAATTTAACCGTTGCATTTAATTCGGTCGTTATTTCGGTCGCTAAGAATACATAAAATTTCTGACTTTTAACCGTTGCATTTAATTCGGTCGCTATTTCGGTCACTAAAATTTCTGAATTTTAAGTTCCTTTATTTAGCGACGGAAATAGCGACCGATAACCCTGCTATGCTCTATTTCGGTCGCATTATTATCTCTAATCAGTCTTTCATGTAGATCCTATAATCGGTCGCCATTTCGGTCGCAAAAAGCAACCGAAAAATTCGGTCACTATTTTCGGTCGCTAAACAACCTTTTTTTTGTAGTGAATGTATACATTGCTTGGCTGGAAAACAACATATACTTTCATTCCTCTACAAGGCCCCACATAGAAGACCAAATGTTTTAGATTTGGTGCATTCTGATGTTTGTGGTCCAATGACCACCAATACTCATGGAGGTGCAAGGTATTTTGTTACCTTTATTGATGACTACTCCCGGAAGGTTTGGGCGTATGCTCTCAAAACAAAAGACCAGGTGTTTGTAGTATTCAAACAATTTCATGCTAGTGTTGAGCGAGAAACTGGTAAGAAGTTAAAGTGTGTTCACACTGACAATGGAGGAGAATTTATTGGAGCTTTCAGACATTACTGTGTGAGTAATGGAATCCAGCATGAAAGATCTGTTCCGAAAATGCCTCAGCACAATGGAGTGGCTGAGAGGATGAACAGAACTATTGTTGAAAGAGTGAGAACGATGTTATCTCATGCCAAGTTACCCAAGAGTTTTTGGGGTGAAGCTCTGATGAGTGCAGTTGACTTGATCAACTTATCCCCTTGACTCGTTGAATGGTGATGTTCCAAACAAGTTTTGACAGGTAAAGATGTATCCTAAAACCATTTGAAGGTGTTCGGTTGTAGAGCATTTGTTCATGTTCCAAAAGATGAGAGATCAAAACTCGACTTCAAGTTGAAGGAATGCATCTTCTTGGGATATGGAAATGAAGAATTCGGGTACAGGCTATGGGATCCTGTTAAGAAAAAGATTATTAGAAGAAGGGATGTTGTCTTCTTTGAAGACCATAATATTGAAGATATTCAGAAGAGATTTAAGCCTGTTAGCTCTAGAGAACATCCAATCAACATGGATCCAGTTCCTCTTCCATAGCATTATGGGGGGGATGCAATAGAAGATGTTGGAGATGCAGAAAATGAACCTCCAATTGATAACGATCTAACTGAAGAAGCAGCTAATGGTAATAGGAATGGTGGTACCGATGATATGGTTGAAGACTATGAGGACGAAGAACAAGATATTCAAGAGCCACAGTTAAGAAGGTCGGTCAGGATGCCTAAACCACAAACCAAATATCCTGCAACAGAATATGTGTTACTCACTGATGGGGGAGAACCAGTGTCTTATGAAGAAGCTACGATAGATGATCACAAGGAGGATTGGTTGAAAGCCATGCAAGAAGAAATGCAATCCTTGCATGAGAACCAAACTTATGAGTTGGCAGAGTTACTGAAAGGTAAAAGAGTACTAAAAAACAATGGGTGTACAAGTTGAAGAATGAGGAGAATAGCTCACGACCCAGGTACAAGGCGAGAGCAGTCGTGAAAGGCTTCTGTCAGAAGAAAGGCATTGACTTTGAAAAGATTTTTTCACCCGTGGTAAAGATGTCATCAATTCGGGTAGTGCTTGGTTTGGCTGTAAGTTTGAATCTAGATGTTGAACAGCTAGATGTGAAGACTGCATTTCTTCATGGTGATTTAGAAGAAGAAATTTACATGGAGCAGCCAGAGGGGTTCAAAGTCAAAGGCAAAGAAGATTTAGTTTGTCAGCTGAAGAAGAGTTTATGTGGACTTAAGCAGGCACCGCGTCAATGGTACAAGAAGTTTGATTCCTTCATGATTAAGAATGGATACCGAAGGACTACTTCTGATCATTGTGTCTTTGTGAAGAGATTTGTTGACAGTGAGTTCATCATACTACTTTTTTATGTTGACGATATGTTAATCGTAGGACAAAATAGTGGGAAGATCAACAAGCTGAAGAAGGAAATGAATAAGTCTTTTGCTATGAAAGACTTGGGACCCGCGAAGCATATTCTTGGTATGTCCATCTGTTGTGATCGGAAGGAACGGAAGCTGTGGTTATCACAAGAAAAATATATCGAGAAGGTATTGGAGCGATTTCACATGGAGAAAGCAAAGCCAGTTGCTACTCCACTTGCTAGTCACTTTATGCTAAGCTCAAAGCAAAGTCCTACAAGTGAAATTGAAAAGGAGGAGATGCACAAGGTGCCATATGCCTCAACTGTTGGATGCTTAATGTATGCAATGGTGTGCGCACGACTAGACATAACACACGCAGTTGGTGTTGTAAGCAGATTCTTGGCTAAACCAGGAAAGGAGCATTGGAATGCTGTGAAGTGGATCTTAAGATATCTCAGAGGAACTTCCAAAATGAGTTTATGCTTTGGAAGTAGAAGACCTGAACCGGTTGGCTACACATATGCAGATATGGTGGGAGATATTGATTCAAGGAGATCTACTTCTGGATTCTTGATTACATTTTCAGGGGGAGCAGTATCGTGGCAGTCAAAGTTACAAAAGTGTGTTGCTCTGTATACCACAGAGGCAGAGTTCATTGCAATAACAGAAGCTTGCAAAGAAATGCTATGGACGAAACGATTCTTGCATGAGTTATGTCAAGAACAACGGAAGTATGTCGTGCATTGTGATAGTCAGAGTGCTATCCACTTGAGCAAGAAATCGAGTTTTCACTCAAGGTCGAAGCACATCGATGTGAGACATCACTGGATACGTGATATATTGGAATCCAAGCAATTACAGCTTGAGAAAATCCATACTAATGACAATAGTTCAGATATGATGACCAAGTCCTTACCTAAGGACGAGCACGAGTTTTACAGAAGAATTGCTGGAATGCTGGAGCCCTCCACCTAAATCGGAAGGGGGAGATTAATGGGTTTTCCTCTTTAGGAGGAGAGAAAAAGAAGGAGAGATAAATAATAAATAAAATAGTAAATGCAATTAAAGTGAGTACGAGAGAAGTTTTAGGAAATCAAAGGATAAGAAAATTAAGGAGAAAACTCTCCTTATGTCATGGCCATATTTAGCGTAGAAGTTTGGCTATAAAAGCCATTCCCTTCTTTTAATTAAAAAACATATGAGAAGAAACCAAAACAATAGAGAGTTTTGAGAGAAAGAAAAGACATCTTCACTTGTGTGAGAGAGAAAGCCTTTTGAGAGAAAAAATTCAAAAGAGAATTTAACCACCAATATTTTTGATGAGATTATTATTACAACTTTTGTAATCCCATTAATTTATAATGGAAGGTATTTTTGTTGTCTCATTGTGATTATACATAGTGTGGGAAAAGTCTAATCCTGGGATAATCAATTATCTGCTGACCTTGTATTAGGTGTTCTTATTTGGTATATTTCCCAACACGTTTTCCACCATAGTCGCACTGTATTGTCCCATGAGTTTTATAATATTTTTTGAAGCTTTTCTCCTTAAGCTTTGTATCAATATTGACTCTTCAATCCGAGAATGTCGTGTCTTGTGTGTCTTTGGATGTTACGATAATAGAAAGCGCATTCCCCAAAAGAAGTCTATTTAGTATCTCCTCCTTTACTTGCTTTGATGATGGACAAAAAACCAACAAACAGTAAATAATTTAATTTGAAGAATATGACTAATTAAATTTGATAATCTAACAATATAAAACACACATTGACTTTTTTATAAACAAAAATTAATTTGATTATCCGATAATTCTCTAGTATTAAAAATTGTCAAGGAATTCATATTGTTCCAAAGGAATTTTATTGAGAAAAAAGTTGTCAAGGAAGTGATACTATAAAATATCCATAATCCAGCAGAACAAAAGAAGTGATAAATAGTGAATCAGGTTAAATATATATAAAAGAGATGTTTTTTGTCACGACAACCAAACGAGTGTGTGCAGACTGTTGCTTGTACACAATATTCGGGGATTTCTAACTCAGAGCAACAATAAGAGATTGGAGGGTTTGATTTTCTTTCTCTTCTGCAACATTTAAAATAGCTTCCTGCGTGTTACTGAAGATGACTCTATCTTTAGTACCAAAAGACCAACCAACAAATTCTAATATGAACAGCACGAGATCCCCTATGTCCTTTAATATGGTTATAGAATAAAAACATATTCAGAAGGGATTTGATTAGTCAATTAAAATAAAAGGTGCATGGAGGTGAAAAAGACAAGCGACAATTGACAAAATGCACCACACAATGTTTTTGATATTTCAGTGAAGTTTGCTAATATTTATATTAGAATAAAGCACTCAATAATTTTTATGGCTTTTAAAGTGGTGCACTCAATATTTATTCAGCCAAATTGGTTATGTCGCTGAATTATAGAGATCGAAGGAGTTGACATGACAATTCTACAACTCGCACTTCGGGTTTTATATATTATAAAATATATATAAATAATGTGAAAATGGTGTACCAATTTGATGTTTGCATAGTGAGTATATTAAGGGTCAGGGAGTAGGGTTACATTAATTGGGTTTGACTATCTGCATAAATAAACATCAAATAAAAGTGATCTCGGATGAAATTGATTTTATAAATTGATTTTATTAAAATTGAGTTTGAAGTAAATTTTTATATTTTTATTTTAAAATCAAGTTTGATGTAAATTTAATATAAAATTTTCAAATCAATGTAAAAGCTATTTTTTTAATAGGCAAATAGCAAATGTTAGTAATTAGTGTGTTATGTTAATGGGGAGTTGAGCTCGTGGCCTCCTTATCACTTCAAATCCTATCTCCTCTCCAAACTAACCCATCCACCTTAGAATATCCACATCCCAAAGACCCCACTTTGGGGTCTTAAATGGATCCACCATTACATATCATTCATTTTTACTTTTTATAATTTAAGCATCTCATCTCTACAACCCAGTAACTTCTAAAAACTTCTTAAATGGATCCTACTAGTGACCCCATATCCCTACATTTCCCAAAATTGTGTCAATTTAATTTGTTATAATTAAAAAATAATAATTGAAATGTCGGAGCAAAATGCACAAGCAACGAGTGCTTTCACAAGCATTCTCCAAATTTGGGGTGCTACTTAAGCACCTCCCGCATCGCATAGAATTTTACAAGAACCGACGCAGATACTCTTATAACTCCACGTAAAAGCTAATTTCTATAATTTCTAACCAAAATCATTTCTGAAGTTAAAAACAATTTTAACCGATAATATAATCAAATACCAATTAGCTATTATGCTGTTCATAACTATATCATATTCGCTTGTCAACCAACCATACACTTCTCACCTTATCTTCTTCTTTTTGTCAGTCCCAATACAAAGTCTCTTACAATCTGTAACCACTGCACTTCAAGATCCACATCACAGGCTATTAGAATAGCTAAAAAGGTTAATTTACTCACACCACTAATACCAAAATTATTTGATTTCCACCTCTTTTCCTTGTTCAATCAATCAATCTTCTATAGCATCAATTGTATCTAATTCTTCATTTTTCTAATATCTTCTCATTTCAGCAAAATAATGGCCACAGCCTCAGCAACAACTCCAGCCACAATCATTGTTGTGGGCAGCTCCAGTGTTGGCAGCTCAAGGAGTGGGAAGAGAAATGTGCACTTTATCAGAGGGCTGAATTCTTTTGGTGGGTTGAAGGCTCAGAACAGTGTGACTTCATTAGGCCTTCCTGTGTGCACTGAGCAGTCCTTTGCAAAGGTGGTAAGCTCCTTGAAATATCAATCTAAGGGAAAGAGCAGAGGTGGAGGGGCAGCCTCTTCAACATGTAATGCTGCAGGTGAGATTTTCCAGATTGCAGCCATCATGAATGGGCTTGTACTTGTTGGGGTTGCAGTAGGATTTGTTCTTCTTCGAATTGAAGCAACCGTGGAAGAGGCTGAGTGAGAATTTCATAAACTTCATCGGTTGATTCATATAAATTAATGTATGCTTATCTGAAAAAGAAAAAAGAAAAAAGATATTGTATCTTTCTTTAGTTCTTGATATGATGTACAACTAATTAATTTGATTTTGGGTATTTGAATGCTACCATATGAATTTTATTTGGAGAGAAGAAAGTGTACACAATGCTGTCTGGTTTTTGACTTCAAAACTAGAAAAGAACATAATACCCTTTTTGAAGAGTTGAATAATAGCCTATTGAGATTTTGCTGATATGTTAGCCTAAATAAGAATTCGACTTCAGTGGCTTGGTATTATTATGGAGCAGCCAAATTTTCTTTGCATTTACATTACAATATTCACCGACATGTGTGATACAGTTGGTAGATAACTGGATCCCTTAAGCATGTGGTCGATTCCTGGCTCATGCGTATGAAAGAACATCTGTTGGGAGAGAACCAACCCCTTAAATGGATCTCAGTCTCTCTAGGGATTAGTCCCTGACTCCAGACCGGAGGATACCCGGGCTCATCCAAAACATTACAATATTCAAAACTCAAAACTGAAAAGTCGTTTGGTTACAAGAGATAAGAAGAAAGACCTTAACTTTTTTTTATCAGTGGAACATACGAAGCAGAAATGATGCATATGGAAAACATTTGGATATTCCTAAAGTAATTAATAAGGTCAGAAGATAGCCTCTTCTTGCATTTATTGAAAGAAACTACAACAGAAGACCACTAGCTTGATACTTAACAACACCAACATTATATAGCTGATAGTTTTGTTGAAGATATTGTCACCGAGTTACAAATATTGTAATTGAAACATCAGGTAGCTGAATAATACTCTGTATATTGAATTGAATTGAAAATGATACAAGGATGGTGTTTATATAGAAACACATCGGCTACAAATTGCAATTTTGCATAACAGATAACAAGACTAACTGCTCCTAACAAATAAACTGATATATAACAGAATAACAGATACCAGTTGAGAAGCTAATTAACAGAAATTGAGTGCAATATAACATGTGATTAAATGGTAATATGACATGTGCAAATAAGCTGTTGTCCTGCCACAAATAACTGCTCTAGGAATTTTATTATCATTCGCATTGGCCAAATTCATGATACTTTAGGAGTAAATGCATGCAAGCCCTATGCGTATATATAAACCAACATCCTTGAAAGAGAACTGAAATACAAAGAATAAGAGCTGCAGTGAAACTGCTAGAAGTTGTTGCAGTCACAGCTGCTATCAGTGAGACAAACACTATGAGAGCTGCAGAAAACAGTGCTAATGGCTTTCAAGTCCAACATTGACTGTGGAGTGAGAATGGAGTTGGAGAAGCTTTGATTAATTATGGGGATGTAAGGATCCCAACAAACTCAAATAAAAGGTAAAGTAAAGCAGCAAACAAAGTAAGGTGTATGAAGTATGAAACCTAGCTGCATGCTCATAATTCTCAAGCTTAAAAGCGTAATGAGAATTAGGGAGTCTAGAATTTGCATGAAAATTGCAATGATGCAAAAGGGTGTGAGAAGAAGGAGAAGAGAGTCTAGAATTGAAACTTGCTTAATGCTTTGTTTGGTTGTGAGAAGAAAAGGAGAAGAAAAAAAAGGCGAGAAAGAGTATGAGAAGAGAGAAAAGGGTGAGAGAGAAATAGAGGAGAAAAATGTGTGTTCTCTCTCTCCTTTGTTTGGTTGGATAGAAAGTAAGAAGAGAGAAATGTAATTGTTTTTAAAAATACAAAAATACCCTTAACTAAAAAATAATATACAGGGTGTTACATTACTACCCCCTTACAATAAATTTCGTCCCCGAAATTTAAATTAAGTTACTTGAAGCGAATAGCTGAGGATACTATTGTTGCATGCCTACTTCTCTCTCCCAAGTGGCATCTTCGGTAACCGCATCCCAAATGACCTTAACCAATGGAATCTGCTTTCCATGAAGTTCCTATATCCTTCGGTCCTCGATCCGTACATGTAAAGCCTCGCACTCAAGATTTTCTCTTATCTGGATTGATTCGGGCTCTATGACATGCAATGGATCAGGATGATATTTTCTAAGCTGAGACACATGAAAGACATCATGGATATTTGAAAGATTGGGTGACAAGGCTATTTGATAGGCTACTGGATCAATTCGACGAAGAATCTGAAAAGGTCCGATGAAACGAGGTGTAAGCTTTCTGGATTCGATTGCCTTGCCTATTCCAGTTCTTAGAGTGACCCTCATAAAAACATGATCGCCCTCCTGGATTTCAACGACCATCTCCTCTTATCACTGTAGCTTTTCTGCCTATCCACTGCCGCTTTCATCTTTTCCCGAATCTTCCTAACTTGCTCGGTTGTCCACTGTACCACCTCCGGTCCAATCAACTAACTCTCACCGATTTCATACCAACAGAGCGGTGTCCTGCACTTCGTCCCATACAATATCTCGTATGGAGCCATGTCAATACTGGAATGGAAACTGTTGTTATACGTAAAATCAATCAATGGAATAAACTTATCCCAACTTCCTGTGTGTTCTATACACACGCTCTTAACAGATCTTCTAAAGACTGAATCATCCTTTCCGATTAACCATCCATCTGAGGATGATAAGTCGAGATCATTCGTAACTTAGTTCCTAATGCACTATTCAAACTCTGCCAAAACCTTGAAGTAAATCTCGGATCCCTGTCAGAAAATATACTCGGTGGCACCCCATGCAATCTCACCACTTCCTTGGTATACAACTGGGTTAGATTTTCCAACGAGAACTTTTGATTGATAGGCAAGAAATGAGCATATTTAGTTAACCTTTCAATGATCACCTAGATTGCATCATACTTTTTTCGTGTCTTAGGCAAACCTGACAAAAAATCAATTGCAATGTTGTCCCACTTCCATTCTGGAATGTCCAAAGATTGCAATAATCACGCTGGCTTCTAGTGTTCAATCTTTGTTTTTTGACACACCAAGCAAGACTGGACATATTCCGCCACTTCCTTCTTCATTCCAGGCCACTAGAACATCCTCTTCAAACTTGGTACATCTTTGTGGCACCTGGTTGGAAACTCAACTTGCTCTTGTGTGCTTCTTCCAAGATTAGATTCTTAATTTCTCTATCCTCTGACACACAAATCTTTCTTCGAAGCTCACAATCCAATCAGTACCCCTCTTAAACTCCAAAGTTCTTCCTTCTTCTATCATCTGATTTACCTTTTGGAGGTACTGGTTATAACACTCCGTTTTTTGTTAAGTGCTTTTGTGTGTGCCTTGTTTGTTAGGAAGGTTTAGAGTGGGCTAAGTGGGGTTTTAGGTGGAAAATCCCTTTTTTAGGCTTGTGTCTTGTGACTCTCCGAGTCACAAGCACAACCGTGCTTAATAGAGAGCACGACCGTGCTAGTTGGGAAAGCGTGTCTCGCTGACGCTAAGTTGAGCACGCCCGTGCGCAAGGGCAGGCCGCGCCTCGTAGGCGCTAAGTTGAACAAGGCCGTGCTCAAGGAGGAGCACGACCGTGCTCGGGTCTGATGCCCTTAAATAGAGAACAGTAACCGAGGGTTTCTCATAAACCCTATTTTGGCAAAACAGAAACCCTGTTATGGCTACAACCCTTTTCTTCCCTATTTTCTCTAAACCCATTACGTTGTTGGAGCTTTAAGGACTCTTGGGAACATCTAATTCGTCGGTGTTGATCCCTATAGGTAATAGTTCCTTCCCCTTAGAGTTTCCTTTTTCTATTATTTATATTTGGGAACTAATTGGTTAACCTTTTCGGTTGACCAAGGCTTGGAGAGCTAACTGAGCCGCTCGAGGAACGCGTGGTTAACCGTTTGAGTTATCGCTACCGGATTCTTCATACCATGTATGAGGAGAAGGATAGTGTAGACATTAGGCAATGGGGTAGCATAAGATGAGGGGTTCCCATCACCCGTTGTATATTGTTAACTGTTATGTTTATTTATGAGTATGCCATGTTCTGTTTGGTAGAATTGGTATGAATACCTATGTTATGAATATTGATGTTATGTTATGGATTATGTTGACTGCATTGATTGGCTGAGTGTTGGTTGATGTTGAAACAGTTAATAGACCCTAATTGAGTAAATATGACTCTTAATTAACATGACGATTAAAGGACCTATTTCCCCAAAATGTTTATAAAATATGGATCGATAGTAATGAGAGGTGAGTCATTGTTTGGTGGTCCTTAACTAGACCCTAGGATCTGATTTGAGAGTGTTAGGGAGTTTTGACTCTAAGAATATAAGTTATATTTGCCCAGAACAATACGGCTGGCCCAAGAGCTCGGCCGTGCTGAACAAGGAGCACGGTCGTGCTCCCAGTTGAATTCTGGATGATGGCCGTGCATTGAGCACGACCGTGCAGGCCAGTGAGCACGACCGCGCTCCACTTTCGTGGCAGCACGACCATGCTTGGGTGAGCACGACTGTGCTCCCCTTACTGGTCAGAATCTGAGATTAAAGGAATTAAGGGGTGTTTTACCCCAAATCTCCCCAAGAATGTAACAACACACCAATCAAATGAAGAAGAGTTAGATAACTTAATTAAAAGATTAATTAAGGTAACAAAGGATAATACGTTGGTTAAGCCGGTTCCCATTGGGTTGCCGCACGTTGATATGCTTTGGTGCTTTTTGGCCAAAGTGGTCTCGATGCTTTTTGGTCGATGTTGATGAGTTGAACCTTGGTGCTTTTTGGCCAAGGTGACCTTGACCCCTATGGGTTAAGGTGTTGATGTTGACGTTGATGATGGTGATAAGGCTTAGGTGCTTATTGGCCCAAGCAAAGGAGGTGATTGCCTTGTTTGCTGTTGTGATCATGTATTCATACGTTGAAGTTATTAGTGGGGGAAGTTCAACATAGGGGAGGTCGTCCTAGAGTACGACGATTTGGCCAAGTCTCAGTGGTTCATCCAAGGTTTGGTGGACCGTGCGCTCCCGCAATGGCGCATCCTTGTTATGATGCGTCGGCTATCCAAGGGGTTCACCCATGGTTTGGTGGACTGCCGGCGTTGGTGCTTTTTGGCAATATGGATATGTAACTCTGAAGTTGCCTTCCTGAGATAGTTTGGATCCACATGCATAATGGAGTAGCGGAGTAGTGTTGCACCGCATAGTAGATGTTGGTTGAGATGATGTGTTGACATGATTATTTATATGTTGATGTTATATGTTGTGTATTGCTATGTCATGCTATGATGTATGTTCATCTTGATTAACTATCTCCATGCCACTGTGTTTACATGTTTCCTTACTCCCCGTTTCTCCTTGTCTGTTGTTAGCATGTATCTCTTTATGCAGAGGACGGTGAGCAGCCAGTGGAGGAATGACTGAGTAGCCGCGACTCTAGTAGGATGTTCAGTAGTTTTAGTAATTATAGTTTGTTTTCAGTTTCGTTGTATTCCGAGGATTTCTTTAGAATGATTATACTAGCTCTGTATGTGACATCGGGGTTGGGTTATGTTTATGCATTGTTTATGTTTTATCTTTTAAACTATGTTTCTTTCCGCTTTAAGTGTTACAATGAGGTATCTTTCTATCCAGTTTTATTTTTAATTAAATAAATACAAGTTTTTATATTACCTCTTTTAAGTAAATGTTTTATAATTATTATGCGGGGTAGAGGTTGTCACACTGGTCTTCTGCTTGCTTCTTCCAAACTAAGTATAGGAATCCACTAGTTATAGTGACCTTTCCCAAACATATCTTAGTATGTGATAATTCCGTTACCCTAAGATTCATATCTCTGAATTGCTCGATCAGTTCTAGTTCCTTAACCATTATAGCAGACAATAGCAAGGATTTTCGACTTAATGCATCTACTACGATTGTTTTCCCAGGACGGTATTGAAGATCAAACTCATAATAATTTGCAATTACCCATTTCATCTTTGCCATATGATCTGAATGTGTCTACCCCTATGGGAGATACATTAACAACCCTATTTGTTTGTCGTAATTGTCCTATTGTTCTAGAAAATAGAACTTTCCTTGTTGACCTTGTCTGTCTGCTTATGTAGCAGATTGATGTTTTTTGGGCATGCATTGGCTTTCATCTAACCATATGGTGCTAGATTGTTCAAATAAAACCCTTCATTTTTCTGAGCAATCTGGATTATTGCCAGTTGATGCCAATAGATTTAAAGAAGGACGACCAAATGATTGCGTGGTGTTGTTTTCCTTGGAAGTCAAGGAGTCTCCGAAAGCAGAAGTGCTGCCTATCGTATGCGAGTTTCCTAAGGTTTTCCCAGATGATGTGTCAGGATTGCCACCTAAGAGGGAGATAGAGTTTACGATAGATCTCATACTAGGGACATGACCAATATTGATAGAATCATATCGAATGTTCCCAACGGAGTTGGCAGAGCTTAAGAAACATTTTGACAACATGCTTAAGGAGTTTATCCGACCAAGTGTTTCGCCATGGGGAGCACCGGTGTTGTTCGTAAGGAAGAAGGACGAAAGCTCAAGGCTGTGTGTGGAATACCGGCAACTGAACAAGGTAACGATCAAGAACAAGTACCTGTTGTCGAGATTAGACAACCCGATGAATCAGTTAAGGGGTGAAACTGTGTTTTCAAAGATAAATCTAAGATCTGGATACCATCAGATCAGAGTGAAGGAAGAGGATCTATCGAAGACTACTTGTAGAAGTCGGTATGGTTACTACGAGTATTTGGTTATGCCGTTTTGCGTGACTAATGCTCCAGCCTTATTTATGGACTACATGAATTGGATCTTCCGATCGTACTTGGACAAATTCGTCATTGTGTTTATCGACGATATTCTAATCTACTACTTGAGTAGAGAAGAACACAAAGTGCATATTCGGGATGTACTTCAAGAGCTTAAGGACAGATAACTTTACACCAAGTTGTCTAAGTGTGAGTTTTGGTTGGATGAAGTGTAATTTTTGGGGTATGTGATCAATAAAGATGGGATAGCTGTAGATCCTGTTAAAGTGGAAGCAGTAGTGAATTGGGAAAGCTCTAAGACTGTGGGCAAAGTTAGCAGTTTTCTTGGATTAGCAGGGTATTACAGAAGGTTTATTGAAGGATTCTCGAAGATTGTGTTACCGATGGCGCAGTTAACGAGAAAAGGAAAGGCATTTGAATGGATTAATGAGTGTGAGGCTAGTTTTCTGGAGTTGAAGATGAGGCTTACAACATCTCCAATGTTAGTCTTGCCTGATCCGTTAGCACCTTTTGATGTGTACTTCGATGCGTCATATCAAGGCCTGGGTTGCGTTCTTATGCAGAATAGAAAGGTAGTGGCGTATGCTTCTAGACAGCTAAGGGTACATGAGTGGAATTACCCAACCCAAGACATAGAGTTGGACGCAATAGTGTTTGCATTGAAGATATGGAGACACTATTTGTATGGTGCTCGTTTTACAGTTTTCAGCAATCATAAGAGCCTGAAGTATTTGTTCGATTAGAAAGAGTTGGACATGAGGCAAAAGAGATGGATGGAGTTCATCAAGGATTACGAGTTTGATCTCCAATACCATCCTGGGATTACGAATGTTGTAGTAGATGCTTTGAGCCAGAAATCTTTGCAAGTGTCTGCTATGATGATCAAGGAATTGGAGCTAATCGAGCAATTTAGAGATATGAATCTTGGGGAAATGGAACTATCCCATAATAAGATAAGTTTGGGAATGCTCACTATAACTATTGGGTTCCTAGACTTAGTATGGGAGAAGCAAGCAGAAGACCAATACCTTCAAAAGGTCAATCAGAAGATAGAAGCAGGATAATCCATAGAGTTTAAGTGAGGTACTGACGGAATCTTGAGATTTGGTGAAAGGATCTGTGTGCCAGAGAATAGAGAAGTTAAGAATCTAATCTTGGAGGAAGCACACGAGAGTAAGTTAAGTTTCCTCGGGAGCCACGAAGATGTACCAGGATTTGAAGAGAATGTTCTGGTGGCCTGGAATGAGGAAGGAAGTGGCAGAATATGTCCAGTCATGCTTGGTGTGTCAGAAAGCAAAGATTGAACACCAAAAGCCAACGTGATTATTGCAATCTTTAGATGTTCCAGAATGGAAATGGGAAAGCATTGCAATGGACTTTGTGTCAGGTTTTCCTAAGACACAACAGAAGTATGATGCAATTTGGGTGATCATTGATAGGTTGACGAAATGTACTCATTTCTTTCCAATCAATTAGAGGTTCTATTTTGAAAAGTTAACCCAGTTATACATTAAAGAAGTGGTGAGGTTACACGGTGTGCCAGCGAGTATAATTTTTGACAGGGGTCCGAGATTTACTTCAAGATTTTGGCAAAGTTTGAACAGAGCTTTGGGAACTAAGTTATGAATAAGTTCGGCTTATCATCCTCAGATGGATTGTCAGTCGGAAAGGACGATTCAGTATTTGGAAGATCAATTAAGAGCATGTGTGCTGGAACACACAGGAATTTGGGATGAGTTTCTTCTGATGATTGAGTTTACGTACAATAATAGCTTCCATTTAAGTATTGGCATGGCACAGTACGAAGCACTATATGGAAGGAAGTGCAGGTCACTGCTCTGTTGGTATGAAATTGGTGAGAGTCAGCTGATTGGACCAGAGGTGGTACGTCGGAAACCGAACAAGTTAATAAAATTCGGGAAATGGTGAAAGCAATAGTAGATAGGTAGAAAAGCTACAACAATAAGAGTAAAAGGCCGTTGGAATTCCAAGAAGGCGACCATGTTTCATGAGGGTCACTCCAAGAACTGGAATAGGCAGGGCAATCAAATCTATAAAGTTTACACCTCGTTTTATAGGACCTTTTTAGATTCTTCACTAAATTAGTCTAGTAGCCTATCAAATAGTCTTACCGCCCAATCTTTCAAATATCCATGATGCTTTTCATGTATCTTAGCTTCGTAAATATTTCCTGATCCATCGTACGTAACAAAGCCCGAATCAACCCAGATTAGAGAGAATCTTGAGTATGAGACTCTACTTGTAAGGATCGAGGATAGGAGGATAAAGAAACTTCGCGGAAAGCAGATTTCGTTGGTTAAGGTTGTTTGGGGTGTTGTTACAGGAGATGCCACCTAGGAGAGAGAAGCAGACATGTAGCAATGGTATCCTCAACTGTTCCTTTCAGGTAAATTTATTTAAATTTCGGGGACGAAATTTATTTTAAGGAGGGTAGTAATATAACACCTCGTTTCCTCGATTAAGAAACCGGTCAAGGATCAAGTTTGAGGTCAATCGGACTTAAATCGGACTCAATACACCGAAACGTGCAAAATCAGTTAATCGACATCAGTGAGAACGCTCAAGCGTACCATGTGTAACATCCTCCTGGAGTGCTACATTGTCCGTGACATTTTAAGGCCAAAAAGAGTTTAATTAAATTTCGCTGTAATAAAATGGTTTCATTTTTTTTCTTTTTCACAAGACATAAATATAAGTACTTAGAATCAAGTAACTGTGCAATAGAATATTGGGTAATTATAATCAAGGTTATATGTTCGAAAGTCATTTAAATGAAAACCTAACCCGACTCATAAACAGAAAACATAAATGTATAGAGACCTGACATAAAGATATGGAGACGCAGCTCCTAAAATATAAGATACTTGGAGTCGCAACTCCATAAACGGTAACATTAACTCCCAGACATCCCAAGCTGGCCAAACTAAAATATAAAAGACCATCTTCTCTCATACATCGTGAGAAGGACATACCAAACTGATGAGATATAGTGGAAACTCTATTTGAGTCCACTACCGACGCCGTCACACCGGACATTACTAGAGCCATTACAAAAGTAGCTCTCTAACTAAGCCATATCCTTTACCAAGGAGAAAGTCATAGCCTATAGACCAACGACAATCATGCCTGTCTCAAGAAAAGAAAGGTCAGGCAGGACAGAAAACACAAAGACCAACATCTTGGACCATCTGAAGACTGGAAGACGTCCACTAGAAACCCCACCATATCCTCCGCATAGTCGAACCTCAACCTCTAAGATAAATCAGCCGAGCAACATTTTGATCTATCAATCTTCTCAAAAGAACACAGAAGGCACATAGCCAGCCGACATAGGCAATATAAAATAAGGAGGTGAGATTCCCAATCATCACAACATATGGCAGATATGAAACTAGCACGACACGGCATATCATACTTCTTATCCATGTAAACATATATCTCAGTTAAACAATCCAGTATATACAAGTAACAGATAACGCATGCACATATAGCCAACAATACACAATATTAGTATGACCATAATCTCATCAAGAATGACTGGACACTGTTAGTTCACAGAGACACGAGAATAGAGGTAACTGATTGAAACTGCATATAGTCCCATACCTACACAGCCTCAAGGAAGATCTGACCCTAACTCCGGAGTTAAGAGGACGTTCAGAAGGAGTGGTTAGAGTACATGTTTCACAACTGCCAATATTAGGCATCTTGTTCATTCAATAGTAACAGCCACATAGCGGTACTGTGATTGTGAAACACTCCCAATAACCTTGATCAGCTAGCGTCTAGTCGTTGATGTCAGTGTATTGCATGGAACGCCACGACCAAGAAGAATCACCAACTGGACATTCGTGACCCTCCTACCCTGACCATCCCCAAGACCATTTAAGATCGTCACTAGCATGTCCTCATGCGCACCTGCATGTTGACTCAACTTCCAGGGCACAAAGGCCTTACTGACAATTTCATTTGGATCAAGCCGATAACGGCGTGTGCGTTCATATTTATCCACCGGATAAATTTCGGGGTTCCTTACGGAAACCAAAAGTCATTCTAGAGGCAAAGCAGACAGTACCAACCTGTTGGGAATCACCCCTCATTGGACTATCCATGTTTCAACGCTTTAGTAGATTATGAAGGTTGGTCATTCGTCACCAATCCGTTATGCCTCTTTAAGTCCATTCTCGAACGGGATTACTTGTCGAGCAAGTAACCTTAAAATACTATTTGTCATTAAGTATTATAGATGTAAGGATGAGTGAATCGTCCTTAGTTTATGACATATGGCTTGCTCCGCCATGAGTTATAATCATTAAGTCTTTATTTTCACTAAGCAATCCTCTACTTAGGTTTTCCATTTAACTTGAAATACTAGTCTTGAAGACCAAAACCACTTTTATCCAAAATCAAAACCCCTTGACTAAAACTAGATCATTTTGGAAATAAGATTGACTCATAGGTATATTGATACCAAATCTTTCAAAACAATATTTCAAATCTCGTAAAATTATTGAAAGACAATTTTCCCCTTTTTACTTGATTTAGGGTCAAAACCCCTAAACTTTCAAAATAAGTTTCTTTTACTCAAAACCATTACTTACTTAGGTTCTAATACTCATTTTCAGATATTAAAATATTAATATCTAGCATCCTAAAGGTTAAGGATTCATTTTGGGATCTTAGGATACTTAGTTAAGTGTCAAAACTAGTTTGCCACTCATAAAACAATGTTGGTCGAATTATTTACTTTTGGTCCATTTTACCATTTCGAACTATTTAAAAACTCAATTTCATTACCTTTTGAAACACTATTTTATTCCTTTATGACCTAAACAATTATCACAGTCTCCTAAGGTTGAGATGGTTGATAATTTGTTCAGGAAAATATTTGAAAAGGATGATGAAGGTATAATCGGGGAATTTCTGATTGATTTCTACACAAGTTCTGGGAAGAGGAAGCCAGATAATATAATCATATTTAGGGATGGTGTAAGTGAATCACAATTTAATCAAGTTTTGAATCAAGAACTTGATCAAATCATTCAGGTCTATAAATTTCTTGATGAGAAATGGGACCCCAAGTTCTTAGTCATTGTTGCTCAGAAGGACCTAAACAATTATCAAAGTCATTTTGGAATCAATTGAAAACTTTTAGACAATTTTAAACAATGTGAAAACAGTTTTGGAAGATAACACTTTCTTCTTGTTTTCATTGATCCTTAAAACACTTGATCCTTTAGTTTCTAAAGCATCATTTTGGTAATTCATAATATAACGTACGATCACAATAGTTCTCAAGCCATTTCTAAAACCTTAACCAAAAATCAAAGTTCCAAAATAATTGTTCAAAACTTATCATTTTTTCTTTATGGATTTAACATTCATTTTCTTCACTTAAGGATATTAAAGTCGCTTAAGTTTCTAGGATTGGAGTTAAACTCCCATTTCCATCATACTTGGCTAAAAGCCAATCACAACCAAAGTGAAGGTTACGCTTCACCAAACAATATCACAATTATAAATACACATCAACATATCATGTTATATCAAATAACCACAATAATCAGTTTTTTTAACCAAACAACATGTTAATGAGCATCAATTCAAGCCACAAACTAATTCCTCAGAACACAACCATATCTAGCACATAAACCAAGCCATAAACAAATATTACAACCACATTCATACAAGAAGATAAATAGATAGTGGATAACCCTTGGTATAGGATTTCCAACACAACACAATTTAAGCCATTTTCACACCCACCAATATGGTGTGATGTCGTTCACTCCCGCTTTACCTATTGTAGACAAGAGAGGATCATCTCCTTGGTTCTTCAACAGTCATTTTCCCTCAAAGCGAAGTTGCACAAAGCTACACCCCAACTAACAACTGTTTCAGTTTCCTCTGACACCTTGCGACAGGTGCAGGAAACTCCTGTCAGTTCTCGAAAATTGTAAAACCTGCTTCTCCAAGCAAGCGCAACCACGACAACATCCCAGAGAGGGAGTCCAAGCATTTTCAACAACGAGACAAATCACATAATCAATTACTCATAATCAAAACCATTAATATAACTTGTCAATGTACATAATTTCACAAACAGGGTCACTTTCTACAGGAATTAGATTTTGGCAAAATAGTGTTCATCACCAAAAATTGGGGAAAATGAGATTTTATCATAAAATTACAAAATCAATTTGGTAAACATAAATTAATAGTACCAATTGTATAGAAACAGTTAATTTCACAAAATCATAATCAATTTCAAATGAAATCATATTGGGGATTTAGGGTTCATAATCCAACTTGGGGAAAAACCAAACTACTCAAAGAATGATGAAATTAGTTTAGGGAATCACTAATTCATTGGCTCAATTTCACAAAACAAGGTTCCATTTCAAAATTACAATCTGAATTCAAAAGGCTAGGGTTAGGGTTTTAAAATTAATTTGGGGCTTCTACAACTAGAAGAGATTAGGGGTAAAACACTCACCCAATATGAAGAGAAGATGGCATGCGATGGCTGACGAGCGACTCTGGACAGGCATGAACATGGGTTATTTTGTGTACAAACCGCATGAAGAAGAGGGAGTAGACGCTGGTCGTGAGAAGTCCGACACGGTGGCAAACGATGGTGGCGCAATGGAGGGACGACGGAGCAAGACAGCGGCACACTCACGATGGAGACGAACAAAGACGCACAAAGAGGAGCACGAACCAAACGCGTGGGACTCGCGGGGTCGTGACGATGTTCGTCTTCTCACTCCAGACGAAAATCCGGTGGCGCTCAGGCCGGTGGTGGACGAAGCTGTAAGGGGGGTGTCGAGTATGGGAGATATAAGGAGAAAGGAACAAAATTTCTTTTCATTTTCATTTTCTTTTAGTTAGTAGTAAGTAAAATGTGTGGTTGAGATTGAGTCAAGAAAAAGAGATTGGATTATAACCTTTGGATCTAAAATCAATGAGTGACAAATATATAATTTCAAAATTCAAATTAGAGGATGGTTAAATTGATAAATCTAGAAAATTAATGATCCAAAATTAATCTCCAATTACTTTTAAACCAACATATTTTCAAATCTAAAATTAACTAGAGTAAAATATGAATATAAATTTCTTTCAATCATATTATTTAAAATATTTTTCTAAACAAAGAATATTAGTGACAATAGCGTAATATTATTGCACTGCAAGCGTGTTTACACTGTAGGATCGCAATGTTAATGCATCCAATAAAATAATTTAAATGAGTAAATAAAATTATTCAAACTAAACCACAGAAAAAAAAAACAAAAATAAACATCCGGATAATTGATCATTCCAATAAAATAATTAAACATATACATGAAACACTGGGATGTTACAGCATGGCTGGTGTGACACCCGGGGTTGACGAGGGCGGGGAGTGGTCGTCGGTGCAAGAAGGCATAGACAAGGAGCGTCTCCTAGAAGGCTTCTAGGCGGAGGGACACATAAATAAAACGATTACACACCCCGAATGAGAGTGATCCTAAGACTGTGTAGGTATGGGACTATACAGTTGTGGATGGCTTATATGAATTGATTGGTACTACCTTTACAAACAAGATGTATCTTTTTTTCGGCAGCCCATCACCTAAGAACTCCACAATTAAGCATGCTTGACTTGGAGCAATTCTGGGATGGGTGACCTCATGGGAAAACTTCCCAAGAAGCGTATGAGTGAGGATAAAGCACACTGAAAAGACCAGTGTTGGTTTGTGGGGACAGTCGTCAAAGTCATAGAGCAGCCAGGGATGTTACAGCTGGTGCTCAAGTGTTCTGGGTCTCAGACACGTGGCACCAACTGACATTCTCTGAGCGATGGATAGGCCCGAGAGAGAAAGAGAATGTCCGGGGGATCAATATACCTAGTGTAAGAGATCGGACGACATGCATAGGAGTGTGACTCCTTAGAGGACTGATCCTAGTTGGATAATCGATGTTGATTGTGAAATATGATTCAAGAGATGTTTGTTGTATGTGTTGATTGTTGTTTGATAGTATGCCTTACTGTGTTTCCCTATCCATGTTTTATGGTTTGTCGAGATTCTTTTCTCCCTTCTTTCCATTTTTCTTCTGTGTATGTATCGGTTCGTCAGATGAGCAACAGCCATACCGCGACGACGATCGGACCAGAGCATCGTCTAATGCATTATCTACAGAGGATCCCGTCAAGGGTCCAGACCTTTGGGGATATTGAGATAGTGTACCATGACGACCGCGGGTTGTGGATGCTATGTACTTTCAGGAAATTAATTTTGATAATGAGCAACAAAAGGAAAACAATTGATTGAGAAAGTGAAAGTGCAAGATCAAAGAAATATCATCCAAGACCAAGAGAAGAACTTCAAGGGTATATAGTTTAAGTTTGGTCTTAGGATTACTTGTAAGATTCAAGTGTAGGATTGGATATTAAAATTGAAATAACCAAAATTGGATTTAAAATTGAAAATGGGCTTAAGGTTTTTCAAAGACTTGGAAAAATGAATTCAATAATTCATGAAATGAGCTAAAGGTTAAAAATGATTTCCATAAGTGTTAAGAATGTTCTTAAGGTTGAAAAACATCATTTTTCTAATAAAATAATTGTTATAATCGATTATATTGAAGTCCATAATCGATTATTGGTTTCTGGAATACTCAGAACAGCAAACAGAGACCTCATAATCGATTATCAGATGGCCATAATCGATTATCTTTTGAATTTTTCAGTTCTGGCAGAAAGTTGATAATTGATTATCTGTCAAGCCATAACAGAGTATTTTTGGCCCATATAATCGATTACAGGATTTCTCACAATCGATTATACACGCAGAAAGTGCAGAGAATGCGTGACAACTGTACATAGCGGTCATATTTTCACCCCTCACTATAAATAAACTACAGTAGCTCCGAAAACCCCAGCTTACTACTCTTAGAAAACTTGAACAACAACTCTAACCTCATTAATCAATCTATCACTCTTGAGACCAAGATTTGAGCCAATCCTTCACAAGAATCATAGTGTCCTTCAACTTGTATTGTTCAACCTTTTGAGGTATTCTTCTTTGTAATCCTTTTTACTTGGTTTTGTTGGTTAAAGAGAGTAAGGAATCTCTCTAGTTTGTGATTGTAACAAGGGTGAGGTATCCGTTGGTTTGATTTAGAAGCTCTTGCACAAGGGTGGGGGATCCCAAGTAAAGAGTGTTGGGAATTTGCGTATAAAACAAAATAACGCAGCGGAAAAAAAATTCCCATCGAAGGATCCTTGCGAATGGTCATGATTCATGGTTAGAAGATTTACCTCTTGAAGCGATGACAATTGATTGAAATCGTCTATCACAAACACCGCACGAACGATGTCTCTAAGGTATCCACACGAGCAGATCCCGTGAACGTCCAACATCACGAACACGAAGCGTCTCTGCCTCGCAGTGCTAGCTTCGAAAAACCGAGACCTGCTGCTCACTGTCACTCTCTATGTGCGGCTAGGGTAAAAACCGTGTAGGCACAATAGCTTAAGTGGTCTACTTATAGTAGCACCTCCTTAAGTGAGTTAGTGAGAAGCGTTTGACCTAAGCCCCATGTACTATGCACTAGGCCCAATAGAAGAGTCCAACTCTCCTTTTAATGCTTCTTTTGATCTGCTCTTATGTGTTTGACCCTATAGGTTCCCAAAACGTTAGTAGTAATATTAAATCACATTTAATATTACAAACAGTGAGCGGTATCTAGCAATACATCACTGCCACCTAAGTAGTGAGAAAGTCAGTGATTTGACGAAACCTTTCTGTGACAAATATTCATGTGCATTATTATCCCTTTGTCCATATATCTATATTGAACACAAGACAAAGAATATGTCACCCTTGTATGGTTCAATATCATGTTCCCTGATACCCGAGTAGACTTAACAACAAATGAGGTCATTATCTCATATTGACTCATTTCAGCACGGCCATGCATTTTACAGTCTCACTCTATCAGGGGCCCCTCAGATATTACTCCTGTTATGTAGGTGGGACAAATTCCATCTAGGTCACTCACATCCCTCTGCATGGCTCGTGGTATACCCAATGAACGTCTTTATAATCATCCTATTACAGATGACGTTTGACGATATTAAAGCACACGACTCCTCATGTAGGGATCGTAGCGATTTCAGGTCGAAGGATTGCATACACCATTGTCACTATGAGAACTACTTATGACACTCACATAACGCTCTATGTAGTGTTCTCATGGTGGGTCAATCCAGTACATCATTACTCTAATGTGTACGTATGTGGCGACTCGATATCTCATATCCATGACCCGTGAGATATGGTCATCAGTGTGCACACATAATAGTCTCAATGTATTATTATTGTCCTTATTAATAAAATACTTGACTACGGATATTTAAGAATAGGATTTCATTGTTCAATAGTGTCTCACGACCAAGTCATGTACTTGATATTCTATTAAACTGAAATTTCTATAGTAAGGACTTTATTATGTTTAAACAAGTAACACAATAAACTGGAATGCCTCATCTCATATATATATATATATATATATATATATATATATATATATATAAAATGGCAAGATACAAATGTAAGTCTAAGAAATACATTGGCCTCTAGGGCTTACACCAACAAAGAGTGCTCAAGTTTCAAAAGCTTGGATTTGCTTTAGTGGAAAATACTCACAAATGTATTGTGAGGACTGGATGTAGGTCACTCAAGGGAGTGATTGAACCAGTATAAATCAATTTTGTGATTTTATCTTCGTTTATCATTTTACAATTTCTCAAAAATTAGTCTAGGTCACAAAAAGGGGACAAAAACTTTAAGATCTCAGTTCACCCCCCTCTTGAGATTGAAGCCACTTGGTAACACGGGTGGCAGGTTGATCCGCTGTCGCACACGGGTCAAAAAAGAACGAGTGATTAAAAAAACTGCAGTTAGGGCACGACAACTCGAGTATCGTATCTCAAGGACTCTTAGATTATTATTAACCTAGAAATCGATTTTTGTGGCGGTGGGTTGGGGGGGGTGGGGGGGTTTAGATTCAGTGAGAGAAGAATTGATTAAGAAAAAGTGAAATTAAGTGACTATCAATAAGAAGAAACGATTAATCTGCTGTTTCGGTTTCCCAACTATCATTGATTCACATAATTTCCATGCCCTAAGCGGATTCTAATCTCTTTTCGATTGTAGCAGCAATTAGACAAGCACAATTGACACTACGAGATACAGGTTCCTAATATCCTAATTAAGCAAACGGATTGAAGCTCTCGTGAATTAAGCAAACACGACAAACACACACGAATTAAGCAAACGCGATCAAGGTATAGGAACATAGAATCATCGAAATTAATCAACACTTATTCTATACAACTTGAATTAAGAAAACAAGGTATATAGCATAATATTGAAAGAGACAAGGAAATTGATCGGGAATTATGGAACCTCAAGTGTCGGCGGAAACCGATTACAGCAGACTAATCCCTGGTGATTAGTTCTCCATCACAAACATGATACAAACCCTTGGAATAGACTAAAAACAGTGAAAATTATATCTTTTGTGTCTGCCCTGGTGCCTTTTATAAATCAGGATTCACGTCACGGCCGTGATGGTCATCACGGCCAGGCCGTGACTCATTCTGCCAAGGGCGCGCATTCAAATTCCAGTCTGTCACAGTCGTGATGCCAATCACGGTCAGGCCGTGATGCTCTCTGATCTTCATGGGTAGCTCATCACGGCCGTGATGGCTTCTGCTTTAAGATTCCTTCCCTTTTTTCTCTTCTTATTAACCTGAAAATATGAAATAGCAATGAATGCTTTATTTGACTGAAAATTAACTAAAATGTCCTAAAACTACTTAAGAGACTCAAAATGTTGCTTGAGGACAATTAAATCCAAATTCGGGCGAAAATGAGATTAAACTCGAGTAATTAGTGCAAAAGCCATGGTCTTACTAGTTATAAAACTAGTCGAGCCAGAGGCTTATCAAAATACCCCAAACTTAAACTTTGCTTGTCCCCAAGTAAACAAAAACTCAAAAAGACTCAAACTTGGCAAGCTCAAAGAATTCAACCAATTTCGCACAAACTTCATGCAATTTTATCAATACAATTTTTATTCAATGCTTTCCCCCCTTGCAACAATGTAATCCCCACATTCATTTACTTTAAACAATTGAGAATTCCATCATTCATGCAATCAGTAATCTGAGCCAGGGATCCAAGTTACACACAAAAATGGAGATCACCAATTTCAAACAATTGCCTTCCTCACAAGGGCATTCAATATTTCACTCATTCGCTCAATTTGTCTAGGCTATCAACTTTTCACTCAATTTCACATTTCAAGAGCACTTCCCATGAATTTGATTTTCATCTCAAACAAAGTTCCCACGAAAACATGCATGCAACATCAAAAGGTCTTTTAAAGGTTGTAATGGGGCCTGGCTAAAGGTAGGATATTCAAAGGTACTAGGCTTAAGTCCCTAGGAACTAAGAGAGCATGAACAATTTGACACATCGAACTTCCACTCAAATTGCTTTTTCCATTTTTCTTTTTGCTTTGGGTGACTACAACATTTTTCTTCTAATACCCTTTTTTTGACATTTTTGTGCTTTTTTTTTCCTTTGCCTTTGGCTCCAACCTTTATTTTTTTCCTTTTTCTCAATCCAGAATGACTTATCAAACCTTGTAACCACCCCAAACCTAGTTTATTTCAACCCTTGCCTTGCTAAGCATCCATGCTCTCCTAATCCTAAGATTGGGTTAACATGGTTTTTTTCAGATTTTTGGCTTGTAACATAAGGTCATCAAGAAACAATAGGCTTATTAGGCTCAATGTGGCTAACTAGGGAACAAGCATTAGTGATGGTTCTTTTAGGCCAAGTAGTTATTTCAAAGAAAATTGTCTAGATCATTTGATGCAATCACATAAGCATGCAAACCATGAAGAGATTCAAGCAAGTTCGGGAAAGTGCAACTTAAAAGTGATTCACACAATTAAAAACATGTTGGAGGATCAAATCCTCACCTGGACATTTTTGGCAAATTGTTTGACTGAGATTCAATCCCTAGTGTGTGCATCCCTTCACCCCAAACTTATCATAAATCATGCAATCACAACAGAATATCTCAAAGTTCAATTTTCAATTTTTCACATGGGGATCAATTTTCAATTTTTCAAACCTAGGGGGGAAATCATCAACAGTCAACACATCATACAATCCATATATGCAAAATTTGATTAAAATCCAACAAGCTCACTGACATAAGACTCACACACAAACGACTCAAATAAAGAGAAGCAAAATAATTAAAAAGATAAAGGTTTAGAAAAAAAACCAGGAAGGAGGTTCCACTGGGATCCCACTGCCTGTGATATAGCGGCCAAGGAATGCTCAAAGTGCAATATGATCCTCCTGGATCCCATGGCATGCAACATAAGTATGAAAGTGAGCGCTTGATAATCATGGTGACCTCGCCAAGTGCGGCGGACTTCTCACTCCCTCTTGGGTCAAAGATGACCTCCTTGTCAACAAAGTCTTCCCAATAAAAGTGGGGTTCAACCTCTTGGACTGGCCATAGTGCCTTCATAGTTAAAGACTCAAATTCCAATTTCTTAGGCAGAGGCTTGAACTCCATCGTTGGCTGCTTCACAGTGGGAGGTGGCAAACAAGTAGAGAGGATCACTGGTGCTGCTTTGGCTTCTGCACAATCTTCACTCACTGCGTCACCAAATCCATAACCTTTCAAATATGCAGAAATCTCAGCACAAACCACGCAAGTATTTTTCCCATCACAATCAACACATGCATAGGAATTGATAGAATCATCCAATTCCAAAAGTCCTTCATCGTCCTCAAGCATGGTGAAGTAGTTGTCCTCCTGATCCTCATTTTCTATACTTATTGGCTGAACAGGACCCTCAACCTCATGTGTCCCATGTTCCATATGGATGTTTTTCTCATCATACCCTGAAAAGGATGAAATTTCAACACAAAGTTCATCAATAACAGTATTCTTGACATCATTATCAAAATTATGCTCAAAAGAAGTATTGTCAAGAATATCTATTTGTGAATCTGAATGCTCTTCAAGGAGATGTTGTGATTGCAGTGTAGTCAAGGTGGAGGCAATATGACCAATTTGAGTGGCCAAATTCTGAAGATTTGCTTCTGTCCTCTGTTGGAATTCAAGAGTGTGTTCTGCCATTTGTTGCACCAATTCCTCTAGACTGGGTTGGACTGGTGTGGGGTCAGGATGATATTGATGCTGGCTTATCCTCAATTGATGCACCAGAGAAGCTAACTCATCCAAGCTGCCATGTCCTTCACCATGTTGGCCATAATAGTCATTCACTCCAACCATGTCAAAATCACTACTAAACTCATAACCACCAGTCAAGTTAGGATAATATATGCATGATGGCTCATAATCAACATTAGGCATATAATTTTGCATATAATTATCCATGGGAAGTACTAATGTTCGCAACCATGACAATCACAATGTGCAATACCATCAATATGATATAAACATATAAGCTCAAGACACTCACATATAAGCTCCAAACGTCACAACAAAATAAATAAATAAAAAAAAGAGTTTAATTCCTAATATGGCTAATAAAAATCAAAGAGTCCCTGGAAACGGCGCCAACTTTTGATCCGTTGTTGCACACGGTTAAAAAAGAACGAGTGATTAAAAAAACTGCAGTTAGGGCACGACAACTCGAGTATCGTATCTCAAGGACTCTTAGATTATTATTAACCTAGAAATCGATTTTTTTTTTTTGGGGGGGGGGGGGGGTAAGATTCAGTGAGAGAATAATTGATTAAGAAAAAGTGCAATTAAGTGATTATCAATAAGCTGAAACGATTAATCTGCTGTTTCGATTTCCCAACTATCATTGATTCACATAAATTCCATGCCCTAAGCGGATTCTAATCTCTTTTCGATTGTAGCATCAATTAGACAAGCACAATTGACACTACGAGATACATGTTCCTAATTTCCGAATTAAGCAAACGGATTGAAGCTCTCGTGAATTAAGCAAACACGACAAACACACGCGAATTAAGCAAACGTGATCAAGGTATAGGAACATAGAATCATCGAAATTAATCAACACTTATTCTATACAAATTGAATTAAGCAAACAAGGTATATAGCATAATATTGAAAGAGACAAGCAAATTGATCGAGAATTATGGAACCTCAAGTGTCGGCGGAAACCGATTACAGCAGACTAATCCCTGGTGATTAGTTCTCCATCACAAACATGATACAAACCCTTGGAATAGACTAAAAACAGTGAAAATTGTATCTTTTGCGTCTGCCCTGGTGCCTTTTATAAATCAGGATTCGCGTCACGACCGTGACACATTCTACCAAGGGCGCGCATTCATATTCTAGTGTGTCACAGCCGTGATGTCAATCACGGCCAGGCCGTGATGCTTTTTGACTTTGGGTGCTGATCTGTCATGGCCGTGATCTCCATCACGGCTGGCCCGTGATCAATTCTGTTCATCAGGGTTCTCTCATCACGCCCGTGATGGGTATCACGGCTGGGCCGTGATGCTTTCTGACTTTCAGGGTCTTCTCATCACGCCCGTGATGGTCATCACGGCTGGGCCGTGATGCTCTCTGATCTTCATGGGTAGCTCATCACGGCCGTGACCAGTGTCATGGCTTGGCCGTGATGGCTTCTGCTTTAAGAGTCCTTCCCTTTTTGCTCTTCTTATTAACCTGAAAATATGAAATAGCAGTGAATGCTTTATTTGGCTCAAAATTAACTAAAATGTCCTAAAACTACTTAAGAGACTCAAAATGTTGCTTGAGGACAATTAAATCCAAATTCGGGCGAAAACGAGATTAAACTCGAGTAATTAGTGCAAAAGCCATGGTCTTACTAGTTATAAAACTAGTCGAGCCAAAGGCTTATCACAGGTCGACCACAAACAGTTCTTTATGTGTTATGACTTCGCGGTCAGTATCTACTTTTGCCTAGGAGGAGGATCTTTCTATATGTTGGTTGGCTCTTAATAGACCTCTCATCGACTTCCTTTCATAGAGATATGGTATCCGCTGCGTTAGCGTGAGTTCCTAGATGGCGGATGGAACATGAGAGGCTAGTCTGTGGTTCGAGATGGAGTCGACAGAGTCTGCAGAGGCAGGAGGAGGAGAGTACACAGATGTCGCACTGCTATCATCGTCATAGGGTCATGATGAGTAGCGATGAATCAGTATGGGAGCCTAGGATTAGGACCAGAGATGGCAGAGACTATCGTTGTGCTTTTGTTGAGGGCGAGGGTAGTTCCAGACGCCCATATCACCTATGATATGTGTTAAGACTACATTTTTGACATCTCTGATTTTGATGAATCCAAACAAAGAATGATTTTAAGTGAACCCTGTGAAATCTTCTAATATGTGTATTAAGTGTGCATATCAGTATACAATTGTCTCATGACAAAGAAACAAAGTCTTAATGATGCGTCTATGGTATGATGCGTCTGAACAATGACTCAGTCCCTACCAAAATTTTGCTTAAGCGACTGAATGTCCCTCGCTTCAACAATAATCAAATACGAAGAATATTCCCTAATTATTTCGAATAAAGAATTTTGAAATCAGAAAGCTCAAAGTACCATTCCGCGCCTGAAGAATTTTTTGTTGCAAAAGGCAAAATAAACTTTACTTGGTCGTAAACCTGCTTAGCACAAATAAGAAAAGTCGTGTTGCCCAAATCTGAAAAGCAACAAACATTGCTATGAATCAAACTTCACTTTTTGATAAAGCTATGCCAACCTATACGTTCAATTTGTCTTGAAGCTCACCGACGATCATAAACATTAAATGCAAGACCAGAACGACTTTGACATTTATGGATGAAGAACAAAAGAATACTCAACTTAAGAACTCTCCTTAACGGACTTATCTCTCTTGAGTATAAATAGAAGACTTTGAAGACCATTGAAGATACACACCTGAATATATTAACTCATGCATTCAATACTCTCAAGCATTCAAAGCTATCTTAAGTTCTTCATAGAAAACTTCTCTGCTCAAATCATTTGTATTTATTGAGAAGTCTTTATTGCAATCTTACCCACCTTAAATACTTATTCACTCTGTGAGTGTTACTTGGTAGATCTGCAAAGTTGTAATATGTGAAGCTACTACTTCATTCAAACTCTTACTGTTTGTAGAGCCAGAAGAGGCTTGCTGAAAGAATACTTGTTTGAGCCTGGAGAGGCTAGGTGTGCAAACAATACTTGTTGGTTGAGCCTGCAGAGACTAGGTGTGCAAACAATACCTTCTGTAATCTGATAAGTTATAGTGTAAATACTTGGTGAAACCAAGGACTGGATGTAGCCCAAGGTTTCGGGTGAGCCAGTATATATCTTTGTGTCTTTTTTCTTTAGCTTAATCTTTTCAGTTTGCTTTACTTTAACTGTGCTAACTGGGTTGGAAAGTGAATCTCCTTTTAATATCATACCCTTGTGTCTTATAGTTTAAATAGGAACGTTTTACAGAAAGTTTTTAAAACACAATTCGACCCTCTTCTAGTATTTTATATCTGTTCATTTCAATATGGCCCATCGGTAGCATCTGTTAGGAGTGTGCCAATGTGAGCTTACCATTGTTTTGATTTTTGATGTACTTCTGAGAGGCGGGCGGGTAGATGCCGTTTGTTTTAGATTTTATCTTTTGTATGACTAGTGTTGATGTTACCTTTACTCTTTTACCCGGTCTGTATAGTTACTAGGCCTATGACCCCTCTTTTATCGTGTACATATTATGTATACATGCCGTTTATGTTTCCTTACACCGTGTATGTTTCAAATGTTTTTAACTTTTGATTTTTATCGCTTTCGTAAGTTTATATTATTTTTGATTGTATGTCCGCGTTAATGCCATTAAATGGCTTCAGGTATAGTAAATTATGATTGTTCTTTGATGGGAAATCGGGGTGCCTCATTTGGAGCCTTAATTTGGAGCCTTAATCGATTATTTTTCGTGTAAAAGTGTTTTTTTGGTGTATTTAATGCGTGACAGTTGTGAGAAACAAATATATTTTATCCTTCACCTACAAATATGCATTTCCAGCTCGAAAAACCCTAAGTTCATCAATCAATCCACAAGAGTCATGGTACTTTCAACTTGTATTATTCAACCTTTTGAGATATTCTCTCTTGTAATATTTTTTTCTTGATTTTGATTGTCAAAAAGAGAGAGGTATCCATCTAGTTTGTAGTTGTAACAATGATGAAATATCTCTTAGGTTAGTCCGTTTGGATGGGCTTATTTTTTTAAAAAAACACATATATTTGAAAATAAGGACTTTCATAAAAAAAAATCTAGTGTTTGAATTAGCTTTTTAAAAAAAAGTAAAAGCAGGTAAAAAAAAAAAAAAAAAGCCCAAAATGTGTTTTTTTAAGAAGCCAATAATGCAAGCTTCTGAAAAAAAGCACTATGCGACAGATGAGAGAGAAAATGCGGGACGGAGAGGCACTCAAAGTTTAATGAATTTTCTAACAAAATTATCCTATTAACATTTCAATTGACAACCCTAGTGTTTATTCTTCCTGTTATGTTGCTCTCTCTTTCCGTCGTTCTGCTGCACTTTTAGAAGGTAACCCACCTGTTCTCCGAAACCACCGTCGTTCCACTTCTCCCTCTCTCCTTCACACGTTCAAATACGCGCATCTCACTATGATCCATCCCTTCTTTTCTCTGTTTATACAAACTGCATTGATGGTGATGATTTATGGTGGACCACACCCTATCACAAGAGCCTATAAGGCTATGCAAAGTGTACTAGAACATATTACCTATTATGACTGTGGTTGCCAACCCGTCCTATCACAAAAACATATCACAGCAGCATGTGTGACATAGGACCACGTGAAATTCCAATTTCATATTATATTAATTTTTGTAAAACATTTTTCCATTTATATTTTTGGATATCCTTTTCAATAATTTTAATAAATTAAAAATGTTTTTACATGGTTGCATCCAAATGTTTTTTACGATTTAAAAATACTTTTCAATCATTGCATTCAAACACAAAATAGCTTTTGTAACACCCTAGTTTTTACATCTATGATTAATTATTTTATTTGGATGTTTATGTTTATTATGTTATGTGGTTTAGTTAGAGTAATTAAATTACTCTCTTCAAATTATTTTCTAGGGTGCGTTAGCACTGACTTATTTCAGTGAATGCACGTTTACTAGACAATAATTTATGTTATTGTCATTATTATACCAGTACGGAAAAATATTTTAAATAATATGATTAAGAGAAAAACATTTTCCTATTCCTATTCTATTTAATTTTAGAGTTAAAAATATTTTGGTTTGATATCAATCGGAGATTAAATTTTGGACTGAGTATTTTCTTAGTTGATCAGTTCAACTATTAATCTTTACTCTAATTTGAATTTTTAAATCATATATTTATGAATCTTTATTTTTAGATTCTAAAATGTAAAAACATGTTTATTTTAGGCCTAATATTTATCACTCATTTTGTACCTATCACTAAGTAACTAGTTTAAAAACTCATTTTCTCTCTTTTCTCTCTCTCTTTCTCGACGTTATCTCTCTCATTTTCTCTTTTCTTTCTTTGCTTCTTTCTTTCTTCTTTCTTCTTTCTTTTTCTTCTTCCTCCTCAACTTCATCTTCTCCACCTTCACCCAACCACCTACCACCGCACTAGGAGCCGCGCATCGCCCCAAGGAACAAGCCGGTTGCTGTTCGTTGATGGGAGGAAGCAGCTCACATCTCTGAACCCATTCCTCGCCACCACTGCTATTGTCTCGCGTCAGAACCGCCACCCACCCCCGTTCCCAGCCGTGGTAAGCACCCTAAGCCGCCATTAACAGTGGTTCTTCACCTATTTATGATATTGAATCTTCTTTTCTTCTTCCATATTTAACTCTTGTTTTTGTTGGACTTATGGTGCTGTACAAAACACACCGCCGCCCCTCCGTCGCGTCGCCGCCGCGCCGGTCGTTTCAACAGCCACCATTACCTCTTTTCTTGTTATCTTGGGCAAGTACTTCGCCATAACCTCTTCTAGTTCAAAACCCCCAAATGGATTTTTAAAACCCTAACCCTAACCCTAACCCTAACCCTTTGATTTCAGATTTTAATCTTGAAATTTAAGGTTGTTTTATGAGATTGGGACTGTGAATTTGTGTTTCCCTAAACCAATTTCATTATTCTGATTTTTCCCTAAATTTTAATAAGGAGACCTAAACCCCCAATTTTTATTTGAATTTGGGTATGTTTTTGTGAAATTAATTATGATTTAGTGCAATTAGGACTCTTAATGGATGATTTCAAAAGTTCTTTTTCATGATCTTTTGATCAAAACAAAGTTTACTTAAAGGGTATTGGGAAGCATGAGCTTCAAACATGATTTTCTTTGAAAATAACCTTGTTTGGTAATTAGATTAAGTGTTTAGATAAAGTTAGAATGTGTGTTTGATTATGTATAATTGATTTCTTGATTTCTGGTTGTTGCGCGTTGTTGGATATACTAACTGAGACGTTTGGACACGGCTATGCTTACTTGATGGAGTAGATATGAGCTAACGTGGGCATTAGGACGAGGATCCTTCACTTGTCTTCAAAGGTAAGGGGGGCTTGCCTGATGGATTTTTCTCAATAACCATTTGCTTGTTGTGTAGTCTGTATAATTTACGTGTTTGTGGTTATCTGATTATGTGGTTTATGTTGTGTTGTATATCTGAGTATCAGTGTCTGATCTGTTTTAAATTATTTGATTATTTGTATATGATATGTTGATGCGCATGAATAATTGTGAGATTATTTGGTGAAGCGTAACCTTCACTTTGGTTGTGATTGGCTTTTGGCAAAATGTGAATGGAAATGGGAGTTTAACTCCAATCCTTGAAATTTAAACGACTTTAATATCCTTAAGTGAGAAGATGAATGTTAAATCCATAAAGGAAAAATGATTTAGTTTTGAACAATTATTTCAGAACTTTGATTTTGATTAAGGTTTTAGAAATGGATTGAGAACTATTTTAATCGTATATTATATTTTGATTTACCAAAGTTATACTTTAGAAACCGAAGAAATAAGTGTTTGAGGAAAAATGAAGATAAGAAGAAAGTTTTATTCTTCCAAAGTTGTTTTTACAGTGTTTAAAACCGTCTTAAAGTGTTCAGCTTATTCCAAAATGACTTCGATTAAATTGTGATTCACTTACACCATCCCTAAATATGGTTATATTATCTGGCTTTCTCTTCCCAGAACTTGTGTAGAAATCAATTAGAAGCTTCCTGTCAAGTTTTAAGACTTTTGAGTGAAATGTTATTCAAGACCTTAATTTGGTATTTTAATACCTTAACATGAGTAATGGAACTCAAGAGAGTGAAAGATTTGAGAAAAAGGAGTCGTACTTGTGAAAATGCGGGGTTTAGGTCCTAAATTCAGTGAAATGGGACACAACCACCTTTTATGTATTTCAAGTGTTTTGAGAGATTTGATGACAATATGCCTTTATTTGAATTTATCTTCAAATGGTTTGGTTTTAGTCAAGGAGTATTGATTTTTAACCAAAAGGATTTTAGTCATCATGACTAATATTTTAAGTTAAATGAAAAACCTAAGTCGAGGATGGCTTAGTGAAGACAAGGACTTAATGATTATGACTCATGGTGGAGCAAGACCATATGTCATAAAGTAAGGACGATTCACTCATCCTTACATCCATAATACTTAATGACCAATAGTATTTTGAGGTTGCTTGCTCGACAAGTAATCCTATTCAAGAATGGACTTAAAGAGGTAAAATTGTGTTGGTGACGAATGACCAACCTTCATAATGTACTAAAGCGTTGAAACATGGATAGTCCAACAAGGGGTGATTCCCAAGAGGTTGGTATTGTCTGCTTTGCCTCTAGAATGGCTTTTGGTTTCCGTAAGGAACCACAAAATTTATCCGGTGGATAAATATGAACGAAATGGCTTTTGGTTTCCGTAAGGAACCCCGAAATTTATCCGGTGGATAAATATGAACGCACACGCCATTAACGGCATTATTGCCTAAACACATAGTTGATACTATGTTTTGTAAGGCCTTTGTGCCTAGGAAGTTGAGCCGACATTCATGTGCGCATGATGACGTGCTAGTGACGATCTTAAATGGTCTTAGGGGTGTTCAGGGTAGGAGGGTCACAAATGGCCAGTTGGTGATTCTTCTTGGTCGTGGCGTTCCATGCAATACACTAACATCAACGACTAGATGCTAGCCGGTCACGATTATCGAGAGTGTTTCACAAACAATTATAGTACCACTATGTGGCTGTTACTATCGAACGCACAAGATGCCTAATATTGGCAATTGTGAAACATGTACTCTAATCACTCCTTCCGAATGTTCTCTTAGCTCCGGAGTTAGGGTCAAATCTCCCTTGAGGCTGTGTAGGTATGGGACTATGCAGTTTCAATCAGTTATCTCTATTCTCGAGTCTCTGTGAACTAATAGTGTCCAGTCATGCTTGATGAGATTGTGGTTACACTGATTTGTGTACTGTTGACTATATGTGCATGTGTTATCTGTTACTTGTATATACTAGACTGTTTGATTTAAATATATGTTTACATGGATATGAATATATGTTATGTGATGTCGCGCATTTAGTTATTGTGTTAAAACCATATATTGGCGTCTCACCCTTACACACATTCCAGGTTTCTTCTAGTTCGCTATTGTACCCTGAGTACTTTAACACAGATGGTGCGGAGAAGTCTTTCTAAGTCACTCAAAGACTTAGATTTAGTTGCTTGATGAGGTATTAATTGTGGAATGATCACGTGAGTTTTCTTCAGGAATAACTTTTAGAACGACCAGCTTAGGGTTTGAGATTTAGATTATTTTTGATCAGTATGTATGAGTTTGGCTCAGAGAGCCTTTATTTTAAAATGGAATGTCTATAGCTCGGAGAGCATATCTTTTGAATGAAAATCTAAGCTATTTCTTTTGGTCTTGTAAAGTTTACGGCTATAACTATTAATTTTATGTATTGATGCCTGGTTGAATTTGGTGTAACTGGAATTCTGGAGTGAAAATGTAATTATTTTAACAGGTGTTATTTTACTTGGGATGTCCGAATTACAGAGGAGACTCTGTCGAAATTTTGTAAAACTACTAGCTTGTATTTAAGTATATTCTTTAAATTAAATAAGCTTGCCAAGCTATGATAGTAAGTTTGTGTGTCGATTAAGGCTTAGGTGCGGAGTCGTGACAAAAAATTTATACCCAATTTCAGACACTCATGTACTTATATAAATTATTTTCCGAAAGCACCAGCAACTTCTCCTTTTAATTTTATTTTCGCACGTGTTTAGAAGGTAATGCCCAAGGGGGGTGTTACAGCTTTTACTTCTGATAATAACTTATGCTTCTACTTCTACATCATAAAAGTCTTTTTTTAAAGCTCATCCAAACGGGCCATTAGAGGCTCTTGCACAAGGGTGGGGGATCCCAAGTAAGAGTTCTCAAGTATTGTAAAGCTTCAATTGCTTTTTTGTGGAAAATACTCACAACATATTGTGGCACTAGTGGAAATAATGTAATATATGGGAACGTTTTACGTTAGTTGACCATATGTTTGACGTTAAAAATGAGGCGGTGACAGTTTTGTAAATATTAAATCAATATTTGCGTCAGTTGTGTAATGAACTGACGTTAAAAGTGATTTGCAAGAATTATTAACGCTTTTAACGTCAGTTGTTTATACAACTGACGTTAAAAGTGTGATTTTTTACTTCAGTTAAATAAATAACTGACATAAATAATCCTATATTTCTATCTGAAACTCATTCCTATCTTTCTTTCGTTGTCATCTTCCTGTTGTCACTCTTAACGCAGATCACTCCATATATAGTGCAATTTATTTCTAATCTTTTTTTTAAACAAGTTTATTTTTAATCTTAATTAATTAGATTGAATTAGTAAACAAATTCTTGTGCAAATTAAAATAAATAAACACTTAACATAAAACAAGTTATATATATAATCAAATCGTATCTCATTGAAGCGATTCATAAGTTACAATTACATGATTAAAAGATAAAAAAAATTTGCAACATAGCCCTAAAATATAAAAAAGTTTCTGCTTTAACGTCATTTTCTTCTCAGTCCCGTCCTCAGAAACTCCAATGGATGCATCCCCTCCCTCATTTGAAGTCCTTGATGCTCCATATGAATCCACAATCACTTGCTGCCAAAGCGGAGTGAAAGGGATGAAGGGGATGAAATAAAGTGAGGGAATCGCATTATGTGATTCACTCAACCTTACCATCCATGTTATGTGATTTACTCAACCTCAGAAGTTTTTTGACCATTAAGACATAAACCTTTAAGTCTAGGTATAGGAAGAAATAACAAAAGTCTCAAATATGATAGAGCCATGTTGTGAAGGAATAGAAAACGCACGAAATATAGAGGAAAATAAGAGGGTGTATTACAGACTGATACAGAAGAATGATACTTTATATAGAGAAGAGAGACTACCTGATTTTCTTCAAAACTGATCTATAAACTTAATTTTCATTAAGAGGATTAAGTTACAAGGTGCATGGGTAAGTAACACAGTAGTCAAAGGAATGAATGTTTTTGTAGAAACTTATACACTTTTAACATCAGTTGTCTTCAACAACTGACGTTAAAAGTGTTTTTAAAATAAAAAATATTTATTTTTAACGTCAGTTGTTTAATACAACTGACGTTAAACAATCTAACGTCAATTGTACTAAACAACTGACTCAAACTGTTGTTTTATTTTTGATTATAACGATTACACCCGCACGCCTTCTTCACTTCGCTCTGTACGTCTCTGTTCTTCTCTTTTCATCACGCTCACTCTCACTCTCACTCTCACTCTCACTCTAACTCACACTCTCACTCTGTCCTAATCGCGAGCTCCTCTCCACCGCAATCACCACGAGGGCTTTTTCGCCACCACTGTGAGGTACACTATTAATCCTAACTTTGTCTTTCCCGCTCATTCTTTGCAATAACTTGACATCTCTCTTTCCCCTTCCCGTGCACTAAATCTCCTTGTCCCTCTGCTCTCAGTAACCACATCGAACGTTGGCCACCACTCGAGCTCCCCTCCCCACCACCACGCGAGCACCTATTTCTGGTGAGTCTTTAGGGCACATTTTTTTATTTTTGGTTTTGAGTGTATGTTGAAACTGTAGTCTCTGTAGTTGAAACTTGAAACTGTGAGTTTGAGTTTTTTGGAATGTCTCTATTTTTGGTCGTGGATTTTGTGTTTTCTCTTGTTTTTCTTCTGCTATCATGACCTATTTCAAAATGGGAAGAAATTTAGAGTTGCTTGTAGCATGTGACATCAAAAATATATTGCTCATTGGAATTCTGTTTTGTTAATTTATCTTCATCTGCTTATTTCTTTTATGTCTTAAGAAACCTGAAAATGGTGTAAATTTGAAATAATTTTTAAACGCCTTGCTTGTATATATCATGCTCTCTTGATCGATTCACATGGCTGAGTGGTTATAGTACTAGATATAGAAATAGTCCTAATATGTGTTGTTGCCTGCTTGATGAGAAGAATGATGAGAGATTACCATGGAAATTTTGTTTTAGGCAGTTAGTCAAATGAGATATACATGGTTGACGGGATTTCAAAAACTAGTTTTCAATTAGGATTTCAAAAACTAGTTTTCAATCTCCCGTATTGTCCTTATATTGGATATATGTTTTGTATATCTACAGAACCTATCTAGTTATAGATCGTAGTTGGATGGTTTGTAAGCGCACTAGTGCTGAGTATTTGAAGGGGGTGGGAGAATTTATAGAATTTACTCAAAGGAATGTTCCTAATAGTAATGCAGTGTTCTGTTGTCCTTGTGTCAAGTGTTTGAATATGAGGAAATGTACGGTGAATGATATACGTACTCATTTGATTTGTGAAGGGATTTGCTTGAGTTATACAAGATGGATATGGCATGGTGATGTGTTGTTGAGTAGTACGGCAAGTGTCTCTCAAAGTGAGGACATTGACGTAGATATGGAGGATGATCGAGTAGAGGACATGATCCATGATATTGGACAAGAATCTTTTCATCGAGCTCATGTGTATGATATGTTGTGCGATGATGCGGATAAGCGTTTATATCCAGGGTATACTACTCATACACGGTTGTCGGTGGTGCTAAAATTGGTTTGTGTGAAGGCGAGACGTCTTGATGACTGCTCTAGGCAAGAAAGACCATCCTGGTCGGGTTATCGGTGTTCCTGGGAACGTGACCATCAGAGGATATTATGGCAAGTCTGTTTCACGAAAGCGGGTCGTCGATGAGGCATCAATTTTGGAAACCATGACTCAGCAGCTCATCTCCAACCTTGCTATTACAACGCATCTGATGAAAAGCTTCCTATCCAACCCAGAATTCAAGCAGGCGCTTGCTAGAGAGCTTTCCTCCGTCGGTTCATCCTAGGACACCGCAGGACATGCCAACCCTTCACATGTGAGCACAAAAGAGAGTTATAGTAGGGCACATGTGGAGGACGATGAGTTGGCAGTTAGGGAGCGGGAGTTGGAAGTCCAACGCCGTGAGCTTGAGTTGGAAATGCAAAGGCGTGAGATTGAGTTGGACTTCAAACACCGTGAGCTCGAAATGGTAACAAAGGTATGTATTCATTATTAATGTCCAAATTAGTTAAATAATTACTTGTGTTTTTTTAATTATCAACAACTTATCTATTTTATTTTTTCTAAATTGAAGGCCAAGTCGACGTCGGTGTCGCAGTCACCTGTCACTCGTTTGTTCTCACTTGGTGAGGCTTATGCCTTTGAGATTTTTGAATGTCCATTGGAGCACGATGGATGGGTGGCACGCCCAAATCAAGAGAGGATATTTTCCTTCTGTGGTGAAGATCTCGGGCACGCCTGCAGGGATAACGTATGGATGGCCAGCCCGGTTTTGAGTCTCTGGTGCACGTAAGTTAATTTTAATTTTATAACTTATTTATTTTTGGTATTTTTCCATTTAATAATTTATTTTAATTTCAATATATATATTATGTAATTAACATCCACACCTTTTCATATCTTAGGTATCTCCATCGTCTTCAGCTTGATAAGGGCTCTAAATCAATTTATGGCTTCTTAGATCCATCAATCCTTATGCCTCAATTCTTTACTGGCGATGAATTAAGTAAATACATAGGGAACTTGATGGGAGACAATCGGGAAGAATTATATCTGGCTCCCTACTCTATGAATAACCATTGGCAGTTGCTCGTACTTCACCCGTCTAGGCATACTGTCGTATTCTTCTGCTCTCTCCACCAAAACCCGCCACAGGAGGTGGTGGAAGCTGTAAATACGTAAGTAACTAATCTTCAATTTAATTTAAGTTTTAATATCAGTTGTTTTTAGTTTATTACACCCATGATATATAAATTTGTTAATTGACATGATTATTTGTTTATGATAGCGCGTTGAAGGCGAGTAGCATTAGTTGCACCAACGGGAGAAGTAGGACTTCTAAGGCTAAAGGAAATCCTAATTGGATCATCCTCAAGGTTTGGTAGTTTATTTATCAAATAATTAATATTATAATTACTAATTTATATGTATATTTAACTGACATTGAAATTAATTTTGTTTGCAGTCTCTACTTCAACCTGACGGGTGGTCGTGTGGCTATTATGTGATGCTTCATATGCTGAACATAGTCTCTGCATCTATTACGGATGGATGGAAGAAGGTAATATTTAAACAACTTGTTAAATTATATATTATAGTTTTGGTGATGACTTGCGTTAATATTATTGTTATTATTTGAACGTGTGTAGGCATTTAACAACCAATTGCCTCTTCAAAAAGATGAGTTTAGAGACTTGAGGATGGACTTGGCAGAATTCTTCTTCAAGTGTGCGGCTAAAAAAGGAATTGACAAGATACCTCCGCAATACTTAGATGAATAGTTGTTTTTGTTAGACTTTAGAAACTAATTAGTAACATTTATATATATATATATATATATATATATATATATATATATATATATATATATATATATATATATATATATATATACATATACATACATACTTACTTAGATTGGTAGTTTTGTTTTTAGACATTAGAGACTAATATATATATATATATATATATATATACTTGTAGATAGTTATGTTTTTCCTATACATGGGTTTTGGTTTTAAGTCCCCCCATTGTTCCTTTGTATATTTCTTTTCTTTTAGTTATTATTGTAATTTTAGGGTAGTGTTTGCAATTCTCGAATGTGTGTGATATTACGTATTCTTTGGGATATTTACTGAATGCAGGGATACCTGAGGGGAGTGATATTTTAAAACTAAATTTAAAAAAAATCTATTAACATCAGTTGTATCAAACAACTGACGTTAATAGTATTTTATAAAATATACAGGACACTATTAACGTCAGTTGTACTAGGAAACCGACGTTAAAAATAAAAACTGTAACGTCAGTTCTTTAACAGAACTGACGTTAGTTTGAACAATATTAACGTCAGTTGTGTTAAAGAACCGACATTAATAATTTTATATTTAACGTCAGTTGTATTTACGTCAGACAATATTCTGACGTATAAAATCAATTTTAACTGACGTAAAAAGCACTTATTGCACTAGTGTGGGGACTGGACGTAGGTCACTCAAGAGATTCGTTGAACCATTATAAATCGCTTGTGTGATTTCCTCTTCCTTTATTACACCCCCCTCTAATATGTTATCTTGGTTCACTATCTTCCATCCAAGAGCTACGTCTAGTCTCTTCTATTTAAAATCTTTATTAATTATAATTCAATAGCTTACAAGTATTTTTTACTCTTGGATCTTCGGCTTACAAACACTCGATCTGTTTCTTTAATTAAATGGATTGCCATCATTAGTTAATTGATTTACTTTTATTATCAATACATTGATTTACGCTCCATTAATAAATTCATGCATTTATGCCAATTGATTGGCAAGCTGGAACATTCAATTTTTATAAGCCTTAATCTTTTGACCCTTGCTCAAAAGTCTCGTTTCTTTTATCTCCAGATTGCCATATTTACAAAATCGATTTTAGGAATCAATTTACGCTCTTTGAGAAATCAATTGGTCTGGTTAATATTGGCCCTTTTTACAAAATCAAATCGATTTACAGAATGGATTTTCACTCAATCGAAAATCGATTGTTTGTGCCAAGTTTGCTTTTGTTAATAAAATCTGAAAATCTCGTGCATTCACTTACTGCCTCTTTTAGTTTGAAACGGTCATATTTTTTAATCAGTTTTAAAAAGGCTTCTTCGTTAACAGACAAAACAACAGACGTGTTTACACTTTAATATTGAATGATCAAAAAGTTTTTTTCACACTATCTGAAATCATTTTGAGCCATCAATTATTCCTATTTGGTCAATCTCATACGACTTCAACTTGTATTATCTGCACCATGTAAGGTGCTTCAAATTCTTCTACTCCGTGTGTCAACTCTGAAATATGATGTGGAATCCCTAGGTTGAGGGTGAGGTATCCCTCTGGTTAGAAGATGATGTTCCTTCTATTGTAAAGAGTGGTGCATTCCTTTGGTGTGTGACTTTAGGCTCAGAAGCGTGGATGAGGTATTCCAGAGGCACGAGAGAGTACCAGAGTTTGAGGCTTTTACAGATGGTGGGTGAGGTATCCCAGGAGGCGTGGTTTGAGTGCTCTGTTTTGTACAAAGGTTGCAAGAACCAGTTTATAAGCTTGTTGATTAGTGGAAGAAAATCCCACACGTGGAGTGGGGACTGGACGTAGAAAATGAGTGCTTCCAAAATGCTTTATTCCCTAGTACATCTGGAAGTTGCATGAAAAGTGAAATGTGCTCAGCAAAGTACAAACCCAACCTCAACAACTCGGATTTGACTGCTGTACAAAGCATATAGCACCGCCCATCTCTGTTAGAGTACAACCAACGTTCCTATGCATCCGATGGCTGCCTGGAATGACTGTATTGCATTTAATGGAGCTCAGCTTAAAGCCAAAAATAAGAAGGAATGTCTCTATTAGATTCAAATTGATTGAAGTTTATGAATAGAGAAGATATTGAAGATGAAGAAAGAGAACACAACATTTATTCAAAGAGTCATTACTCTACACAATTAATTCTTCATTCTTTCATTCTTTACTCTTCAATCATTTGAAGTTTTTACGCAGTCTTTCAAACCTTCACATTAAATTCACTCTTGTGAGTGTTAGTGAAAGAGTTGCAAGTTGTATTTATTACAATCTTCTTTCAAACAAACTTGAGAGAGCCTGAAGAGGCTAGGTGTGCAAATAATCCTTGTCTTGCCGCATGGAGAGGCTAGGTGTACAAAGAATACTTGTCTGTAACCTGATCAGTTGTAGTAGAGAAAACTTGGTGCTGGCAAAGACTGGACGTAGCCCTAGTTGTTAAGGGGTGAACAAGGATAAAATAGTTGTGTCTATCTCTATCACTATCTCTTTAGTTTATTTGTTTACCTTTACTGTTAATCTAACTAAAGGGGTTAAAATGTGAATATCAAACGAGTTTTAATCTTGAGTGCTTGCGTGTTTTTCTGTTGAAAAAACATCAAACAAGTCACTTGTCTGATTGCTTTTAAATCATTCGTTTGTCCCTAGATCCTGTGTGCGAAAAGTTTTAACTTTGTCTAAAAATTTGATAAACATTATTCAACCCCCCTTCTTGTATTTACAGTCGTCTATTTCAAGCCCAACAATATCACAATTGCACAATTAATATCAAGAAGCCTTCAATGATGAACAAGTAGTGTACAACTAGGAAATTGAATTTAAAAATTCAAAATATGGTAGTATTCCAAATATTTCCAAAAAGACTAAGCACAAGCACAATTCACTTTATTGGAAATTAAGATCTTTCCCTCAAGTGGTTGAAAAACAATTCAACTCCACTATTTGAATTTCATCAAGATCTATTTGGCTCTAATTTTCAAAGATCAATAGGAACACTTGAAGAACAACTTTGTGAATTTTGAAATTGAATTTAATTATGATCAAATTCACAAGGAAAGATGTATGGATCAATACTTGATTTCACAAAATGCACACCAAATTCAAATCCAACACATGAACTAAGATCATTAACTACAAAAAATGTCAAATAGCGACCGAAAAAATCGCTCGCTAATCCATGAAATTAGGTCGCTGTCAGTGCTAGCGACCGAATCAGCGACCGATCTTCCATGGTCGCGAAAACCCTAGTCGCTAATTAATTAGTGACTGATTTTTCACACCGATTGCTAATAGCGACCGAATATTCGGTCGCTATTTTAGTGGTTGCCGCGTTGGTCACAAGCTCATTGTAACCAAAATAACAACTGATATTGTAGTGGCTAGTTCGGTCACCGGTTTCCAATTACCATGGCTAAAATAGCAATCGATAATGTAGTGGCTAATTCGGTTGCTCGTTTCCAATTACCATAGCCAAAATAGCGACCGATACCGTAGTAGCTAATTCGGTCGCTAATGTTATAAATTTGTAATTTTTTTTATGATATACTATAATTTTTTTTGCTATTAATATAATATAATATAATATAATATAATATTCTATTAGTTATGAAAATTAATTTATTAATGTTTTAATATTATAATTAACACTAATAATAATATTTAAACAAAAATTAAAATTGCATTTAAATAAAATTGTTACGCAAATAAATAAAAGTACTTTCACCCATAAAATTGTAACCCAAATAAATAAAAGTATTATACCATCCATGCAAGCAAAAATTCATGACATAAAGAAACATCCACAAAGAGTACTAATAGTCAAAGAAAATTTTACAAGTACAATCAAAATAATCAAGATCATGACGGAGGTGGATTGTCGTCCTGCTGTGCATCAGCATTGTCATCCTCCTCTACAGCAGGCGGTGGTGGTGGTACAGGCGGCTGAAGATGCAGGTGAGACAAGATGTATCCAGTGGTGCCTCTAAGCTCATCAATCTCGGCCTCCAAGGTCTTCTGCCTAGCATCCTTCTAGGCGAGCTCCTCGATCAGTCGTGTGACATGATTCTGGAGGAACGCTGCTCGCCATGCCAGTGTCTCTAGACGAATGCATGGGACAACATGACCACATAATGACTGCCCAACTGCTCAAGCCCATACACGCGACCCTTCTTATTTTTACCTCCACCAACCTCCAAAAATATGGCATTCGAATCAACAGAGGCTGGAGTGTGCTACTCCTGGCTAGAAGAAGAACCACCCTCCTGTGAGGCACGTGCATGGGCTTCTGCTAGGGCATGATTATATTTTTCCTACAAAATAAAATTGATTATAATATTATTAACAATTATTAACAACTAATAAGTCAAATGTAATTAAACTAATTAGTTTTGTAAGTAAGGTTTCCTTTTTATACTCATATAAATGTTTTTTGCCTTATCATTCGCCCACTCTCCTGACTTCAGCTTCTTTGTTTTTTTCCAGGAGCTCATAAGCAGTAGGGGGTCGGGCAAATTGTTGAGTCTATAAATTAAAATAAATTAGCACAACATGAGTCACAATAAAATAGTTAAATAGAAAATAAATTAAAATAAACTACAGTACGTACCATCCTCTCAAAATGATCTCCTGCCCCGACCGACCCTCCGGTGTAGGCAGATGCTTCACTATCCTTTGCCCTATTCTGTTTGGCGATGGCACTCCTCTTTTGAAAATCCTCACTGTCCCAATGTTGTTGTAGTCCCTGTAGCACTTCAGGTACCATCCACTTCCCCTTATCTGTCCCTTTCCTCAACTTGTGTGTTGCATTTTTCATAATGCAAGCACCCCTATGATCAAAACCCTTCCTGATCAGATTCTCATGATGTGGGTCCCAAGTAAACACTTTCTGCATGGGTTACGTACATATTAGACAAACATAACATATAAAATAATTCAAAATATTTATAATGCATAGTATAAACTAAATATGAGCAAGTAACTAAATTTTAATTTACCCTAAACTCTCTGTACCACATGTCCTTCACATAATCATCTACTGAAGTTCATGTGGGCCATGACTCCTCCAACTTCTCCTTGATTATCTTCGATATCTCATCAATAGCTTCCTTCTGAGGATTCAACCAAAGATTGGAAAAACCATCATGCAATTATGTTTTTAAACAATGTCATAAAATGAAAAAATTTAAGTAAAAAGCTTACTCTAAGTCGCCGGGGCCTGGCCTGATCAACCTCCTCAGTAAAGCTCTATCTGTGGCATGTGACTGCGACGATGATGGTGGTGGTGGTGATTCTTATGACGTCTCGACATACTGGTCAGGGGTAGTGGCAACCAATGCAAAACTCAGAATCGTCTGTCCCATCGTAGTGTCCGTCACATGCTGGTCAGATGAAGGTGTGTGGGTCATGGGAGATGATCTCCCAGCACGACCTCTCCCATGAGAAGAACGGCCTGCACCTCGCCCTCTAGTACGGCCACCTTTACCACCCCTAATCGAGTCTACCATCTGTTTCAATGAATTTGTTACATATCATATTTAAGTAACTTAAAGCAAACAATATATATATATATATATATATATATATATATATATATATATATATATATATATAATGCAATGTAGATCAATTCAAAATAACTATAGTAAAAAAACATTTGTATACATGAGTTACCTAATTAGATGAATCCGTATCACTGAAATCACTCTCACTCTCTTTCTCATTTGAGATATATGTATCCTCGTGTGATTCATCCAAGTCAGACTGATTCAATAACACCGTATCAATTTCCTCCCCACCGCCCCCAACATCGACAAGACATTTGTCGATGATATCAGCATCTATATTTTCGTAACACTTGAAGCCCTACAATAACATCATCTTGGTATGGAGCCTCTGTTTCAGCCTGGCTGACTGTATTATCTGAGATTGTATTGCGAGCCTTTGTCTTGATGATACCCAACCAACCATGATGACCCTTAGGGTATGGCGTGTAATAAACATGTTCGACATGTTGTGCAAATATGAACGGGTCATACGCCTTAATATATCTTCGTGATTTCCTTAATTCGACAATTCCATACTTATTATCTACTTTTGTCCCTATATCTGGAGTGTCATCAAACCAGTCACACCTGAAGAGAACTATCTTCAACGAGTGCAAACCGGTATACTCCATTTCAACAACTTCAGTTAAAACTCCATAAAAGTCACTTTCTAATTGACCAGCTGTACCGCGTACACACACACCATAGTTGGATGATAGCATGCCTTCACTCCATTGTTGTGTACGAAATTTGTAACCATTCACAGTGCATGTGTGAAATGGGGTAACTTTTCTCTTAGGTCCCCATGCCAGATTAAGCAATAGTGGTTCTTCAACATTATTTGTTGTATTTAGAACCTAATACATTACAAATGATTATAACATATATAAGACATTAATTACAGGACATGCATAGTATATAATTAATAACAAGTGTTAACCAACATATTATTTGAACCACGTGGGAACCGTTTGGTAATCTCCTGGTTTATTTGATCCTCTGGATGTAACAGCCTGATTTTAATTATGCTGTTCAACCGGTTAAAATGTAATTAATTATATTTTAATTTGAGAGTTAGAAAGTGTTTTTGATTAAAATAAAATCATATTCAGAGTCTACTTTATGGTAGAGGGTTACGGTAAAATTTTCGGTTGAAAATTCAGACGAAAGTCGGTCTGCGTTTTCACTACCGATACAAGTTTACTGTGCAGAAAACCTAATTTTGACCCGTGAACGAGATAGTTAGTGTTTTTATTATGTTTCCTTCAACTTTGGTTATTTTGAAAATTTTCGTTCAAAAAATAAAATATAAAATTTTATTCGGGCGAAAACGTCGAAAGAATTACGATCGGAAATGCAACCGGGTACGAAATAAAGCAGAATAGGAGACATAAAAGGCTTGAGGTGACATGAGGGAGTGAGGTGACTCACTAGAGGTATAGCCTAAGCTACCTCCTAAAAAGTGGTCATGATGGACTTTTTGAAATATATCATATTATATTCTAAAAACCTATTTTTCTCTTTCCTCTTCAACCAAACAAGACACAAGGTCAAAACTTGCTCTCCAAGCTCATCCTCTCTCCAAAATTTCGTGCTCCCCTCTCCCTCCTCTATATAATCATCACTCATCTTCATTCTCTCATTTTCTTCCTCCATCTTCATACTTCTTCAAATTCTTCTTTTTTCAAACACTTAAAGCTTCCATTTTTATTAGTCTTTTCCACTTGAGTTCTTCATTAAAGTTATTCCTTATACTAAGGGTAATTCTCTCATATGAATCTTTTTCCAAGTTTCATCTTTTTATTTCTTAGTTTACTTTATGTGTTCTTTATATGCTTTAAACTTCTAAAATATCTCTAAAATGGTAGAAAACTCCTTTTGAGTTGAAACCACTTTCTATAGTCTTGTATTAACTTATATTTTCACATACTAAGAGGTTGTTTAAAACAAAAATCTCTACCTATCTCTTCCAATGAAAGCAGAATGCTTGCATTTGTGACCTAGGAAGTTTTTGTTTCAACTTTTTGGAATATGATCATGTGTTTAAGTTTCTAACTATCCATTGATCTTAAATCTATAAATCTTGAAAGTTTTGATAGCTTGTTCCTATGATGGCTGAAAATGTGAATAATTAAGCCTAGGATACTATGTTTCAACTTTCCAAGTATGATCATGGATTTAGAACTCTTAATACATTGTGATTCTAAACCTAAGAGTTATTGTTAAACAAAGAATATTTTCCTCATCATCCTATGATGGCCGAAACTTAGTGTTTAGGTTCTAGGATGTGAGTTTTTATTTTTCCAAAATGATCATGGACTTAAGCTCCTTAATACATATGGATGCTAAACCTAAGAGATTGGAAAGTTTAGTGAGTGCTAGCCTATTTTACTAACCTTGGCCGAATACCCCAAGTTTATAACTTAGTGGGATTTTAATTCAACTTTGTTAAGTGATCATTGTTTATGAACTCCTAACACTTAAGGATCATAAATCCATGAGTTGTATAATTTTCAGGAATATCTAACCCTATGAACTAGTCTTGGCCGAACCTATACCTTGTGGTTTAGTGTTCTTGTTTAATTTCAACTCGTGATTTTGTGTTCACAACCTTAGACTTCCATCGCGGAGGAAACGAGGATGCTCGTGGTATACCTCTTCGAGCATCTAATCTCCTTACCTTCGCAGAAGGTGGAGTTAGTACTTTGTGGTGTGACAACGAGGAGCTTCGAGTTCGGGAGTCCGATGATAACCCAGGTGGGGGAAAGAATCAACCTATCGTCGGAATGGATAAGTAGTAGATTATATAATAATTGTGTAGGGCGACCTAAACCCTACTAGTAGTCGAGTAATCGACAAGACCAAAATCACATTGGAAACCTTTTCTGAAAAACCAATGGCGATTCAGAGATTGTAGGTTTATTGACATTAGGTCGATCTTTATATTGTTGATGGTTGATTTGATTTTATTACCTTTATTGAATTGATTTTGTGCTTGATAGTGTGATTTCGCATCATATTTCATGTACATTTTTGCATGCATTTTCATATATTTTAGGCATATTTAAATTGATTTTTATTAGTTTTTATCTTGGAACGGGTAAGGCGGTTTCGTGGTGTTGTTTTGCAGGAATTAAGGGAAAAATGCTCAAGATTGACCATGATGGAGCTTGGATGAAGATAGAGCTTGAAAGGTGAAGAAAATGAGCCAAATAGAGCCCATCACGGCCTAGCCGTGATGACCATCACGACCATGATCGAGCAAAACTGAAGAAGAAAGAAGGCAAAAGTCAGAAGCTGTCACGGCCTAGCCGTGATGCCCATCACGGTCGTGACAGAGCAATTGGTGGAGGCAGAAGCGATCACAGCCTAGCCGTGATGAGCGTCACGGCCGTGACAGATCAAAATTGATGGCGCGCCCAAGGCAGAACACGTCACGGCCTGGCCTTGATGGCCATCACGGCCGTGACGCACGCCTAATCTATAAATAGGGCCTTTGGTCAGAATAGAAGGAGATCATCTCTGGAGGGATTTTTACCCTAGGAGCACTTTTACCCTAGGAAGACTCTTGGGATACACAGAAGGAGGCCGTTCTCTCTGAGCCAAGGGGCTGCTATGACTGCGGAGGATTCTTCATGGAGTTCTCTTCATCTCTTCTCTCTTTCTCTTTTGTAGTTTCCTTTGTCATGAGTAGCTAAATCCCCTTTGTGTTGGGATTAGATGTAACTGAACCAAATATTATGTAATTGCCTTGATTTATTGATCCGTGTTTATGCCTTCGTATTAGTGTTTAATTCCTACGCTTAATGCTCTTTGCGGTCTGGCCATCCATGAATTGATTTTGAGATTTGATTTGCAATGGGGACGTTCTTATCAATTCTTGATCTGGAATTAATCACCTAGTAAACCTTGCATCTAGGAATGGATTTTGGTTTATTGGTAATCGTGTAATCCCTACTCTTAATGCAAATTCACTAATTAGGCCACCTAAGGAATTAGGGTTTAATTAGGGGATTTAGGCTCTTGTCATCTAAGGAATTAGGGCTTGAGTAATCTTGTGGATTGATTTTGATATTTGAAGCATAAACTGGATTGGTGGTCTTGGTATTGCATGAGGCTAAGGTTTGGTAAAGTTTGATCCCAACATCCTTTTTCTGCATTCCAAGTGTTTGACAAAAATCCCAAAAGAACTTTTTCTTTTTCTTTTGTTTATTCGCTTAGATAGTAATTGATTCGGTACGTGCTAGTACTTGTCACAGTCCTAGTGGGAACAATATCGGTCTCACCACCGTATTACTTGTACGACTAGGTATACTTGCCTAGATTCGTCGTCCAACATTATGGCCGGCATAGAATATATGTCAAGTTCTAATGGAAGGTTAAGGCACTAAGATGTTGTTAAAACGGGTTGGTGAGATTCAAGTATAGGTGTTGTTGTCCACAACCGTGTATTGGTAATATAATACACAAGGACAAAAGTGTATTGGTAATATAATACACAAAGACAAAAGTGTATTGGTAATATAATACGCAAGGACATCTGTGTATTGGTAATATAATACACCGTGTATTGATAATATAATACACCGTGTATTGGTAATATAATACACGTAAAACACTTCTGTGTATTGGTAATATAATACACCGTGTATTGGTAATATAATACACATAAAACACTTCTGTGTATTGGTAATATAATACACCGTGTATTGGTAATACAATACACGTAAAATCAAGAGTTGTCGCAAGACCAATTCCACCTTAGGCAATGGGGTTGGAACACCTTAACGGAAATGGGGGTGGAACACCTTAATGTGAATGGAGGTGTGCACTAGGTGGAACATCCTAACGGGAATGAGGGTGTGCCCCGATGCAAATGAGGGATGGCGACAGGAGTGGTAGTGGCCACGATAACATAAAGACATGGTGACAGGATTAGAGAGGTTACGTGTTAGATTGCCTGAGAATAAGGGTAGAGGATGATATATATTGACTTGAAGATGATTTGTTAGTTATGTGTGTTGATTGTCTATGACAATTACTCTATAATTTACTATGACTCTTTTCCGCTTTTTGATGATAGAATTATTTCTTATCCTCTATGTTTCTGTATTTTTGTGGGTTACTTTGGTTTACGTTAGAAGACCTGATGGAGGATTATGTTGCTGAGGAGCTGGACGGAACTTTGTATGAAACGAAGATTGCTGAGGAGTTGGATGGAACTCCTTACGAACCAGACGCTGGGGGTCGAGCTGTGATCCATGGCGATTAGAGTCTAGACATTATAGCCAGTGTGTCTAAGGAGTATTTTTATATTTCCGCTAAGTACGTCTGTTATTAATTTTATGCCTGTGAGGGATCCTACTGAGAGGATACCCTCAACAGTGTTTTGGTATTATAATGAACAATTAGGTGTGTATTTACATATGTTAAAGTTGTTGTGTTTTTTAAATTTGTAGAAGTTATATGATAATTAAATAAGTTTTAATTTTTACGTATTTTCATGATAAGCGTGCTATTAAGAATTGATTTAAGAAGGTAATTAATCTAATGACACAAAGAGGCACATCGGGGTGTCTCACTGGAATGTCTGGGTGGAGTTCCTTTAGAAATTCAGAATACATACTACAGGACAAAAACTAGATACTTTAGTACAACATTGTTAATTATTGAACAAAGTGTTAAAATCTAGTATGAACGTTACTTACTTTAATTATGGCTCAACCTCGTCACAATTTTGTAAAATGTTCAAGTGGGCTACGTTAATGTCACGTTGCTCCATGAAATAGGATTTTGATTTGCCACCAAGCATGCCCGGGTAATTAAAACATGATATTGGAGGACTAGATGAAGAAGTTTCACCTGCATCTACATTACGTGGCATTCTAGTCCTTCTTTTCCATTTCAGGTGGATAGTAATAAGTGGCAAAGGTAGAAGTCTCCTCCACCAAATAGGCTTCACAAATAGAACCCTCTACCTTAGACTTGTTCTTGACTTAGCTTTTGAGGGAGTGCAAGAACCTAAGCAGGAAGAATTTTGGAATAAATGAGGACAACAATAGATAGAATAAATAAAGGAAAAAATGACGTGATTTAGATATTTACCTCTCAAAGGGATACATCCAACGATATTGGACCAGTCCACCAACTCTTGCTTCGTACGGGAGATGAATTGGAAGATGCTCCATTGAATCAAAGAAGCTAGGCGGGAATATCTGCTCTAACTTACATAGCAACATAGGTATATTGTTTTCCATGACACATAATTGTTCCAGATTTAGTGTTGTGGACGTCAACTCTCGAAAAAAGTGGCTAAGCTCAACAAGTGGGGTCCAAATAGGTTTTGGTAATGATTCGAACACAATAGGAAGCAAACGCTGCATGAATACGTGACAGTGATGGCTTTTCATTCCATGTAACTTTCCTTCCCTAACGTTGACACATTTGCCCAAATTTGAGGCATACCCATCAGGCAACGTTAGTTCTTTAACCCATTTCCAAATAACTACTTTTTGTTGTTTGCTCAGAGCATAACTTGCCTTCGACTTGAAAAGCCTGCCACCACCATGATCTTGCATCTCAAGCTCCTTACGGTTACATATTTCTGCTAAGTCTAACCGAGCTTTATTAGTATCATTTGTCCTTCCTTTGATGTCCATAACAGTGTCAAACACATTCATAAACACGTTCCTCTTAGTGTGCATGACATCGATGTTATGACGGAGTAGGTGTGTTTTCCAATAAGGCAAAATTCAAAATATAATTTGCTTAGTCAAATTATGCTCAACACCATAGCCTAGATTATGTCCTCCTTGCGATTCATGAATAGGCGGTAATTGGCTCACTCTTTGCCATATATTTGAACCAGATAAACGTGGTGGAGGGGGTGAGTTCTCAGCACATTGCTTCTTGAAACCTTTTTTATTCCTCCTATAAGGATGATCGACAGGAAGGAATTGGCGGCGACAGTCAAAATAACATGTCTTTCAACTGTTCTCAAGTTTAAACATCTTTGATCGCTCCATACATATTGGGCACACAAGCTTCCCCGCAATCATCCAACCCGACAACATCCCATAAGCCGGAAAGTCATTTATCGTCCACATCAACGCGGCCTTCATCATGAAATTATGCCTTAAATCAACATCATAAGTCAATACACCATCATTCCACAAAAATGTCAACTCTTCAATGAGCGGTTGCAAGTACACATCAATCTTGGATTTCGGATTAGACGAGCCTGGAATTAAAGCCGTCAGGAACATAAACTCCCTCTTCATGCACATTGTAACAACATGATTTTTAATTACGTTATTTAACCGGTTAAAATATAACTAATTATATTTTAATCAAAGAGTTAGAAAGTGATTTTGAATAAAATAAAATCGTATTCATAGTATCTTTTATGGTAGAAGGTTACGGTGAAATTTTGGGTTTAAAACTCAGACGAAAACCGGTTTGCGTTTTTACTGACAGTATAACTTTATACTTGTAGAAAACCCTAATTTGACCCGAAACGGAAAATTTGTAGATTTTTTATATTTTGTCCGTGAGGAATTCTACTTTCCAAATTTTTGATTAGAAATAAAAATTATGTTTATTCAGACGAATTTTGGTAAAAGTTCGGACGGAAAACGATCGGTATTTTCACTGACAGTAAGATTTTAATTATCAGAAAACCTAATTTTGACTCATGAACGAAATGGTTTATGTTTAAATCATATTTCCAATGAGTTTGGTTGTTTTGAAAATTTTCAACCGAAAACGAAATATTATGCTTCTATTCGGGTGTAAAACCCTAATCGGGAAACCGACAGAGTCGAGAATGGAGGTTTGGAGACAAAACCTGACTCTGGAGGAGCTGAGTCATGAGGTGAGTCACCACTATGACTCACCAAGCAATTATGAAGCATTAAATGTAAATTTAGGTGAAATGACCAAAATACCCCTAAGCTTAACCTAACCGACATTGAGTTAAATTTCAACCATAGTTAAGGAACCAAGGTTAGTTCTTGTGGCCAAGAATCAGCCACACCCTTCACTAAATGTGAGCCATATGTTTATTAACTATAGTTAGCAAAGTAACCTTAGTTAAGTTAATTATTAACCATAGTTAATCATATATTAATTTAATATTTACAAAACCCATTAATTCAAATCCTAAGAACCAAAAAAAGCCTAAGATCTACCCTAATTTCTTTGCTTGGCTGAATGGATGTTCATGTGGACAAAATAAGTTTCCTTCAATCTTTAATTAAGTCATGATTTATATCAACTATCTAAAGTGTGTAGGTTATAGATCCAATAGCTTGTAATCAAAAACAATTGCTAGCCTATTTTAACCCTTATGGTCGAAACCCTAACCTAGTTGGTTAGAGGATTTTGTTTCATAATATTAACTATTAACACTTAATCTATGCTAGTTAATGCTCTAGGAACTAGTATCAAAAAGATTAGATTAAGAAAATAACCCTAGCCTCATTTTGATTAGTTGGTCGAAACTAGTACCATATGTCCATATGTAGATTTGTTTGATTAATTAATTTTATTATTGATTTGGTTGAAGGTGGTTTTTGTAACTCGTGGAGGGATAACGAGGATCGTCGATTTCGTGTTTCTGGTGTTAACTTAGGTGCGGGAAAGAATCATTCTACCGTCGGAATCGATAAGTAGTTGAGTAATCGACAAGGCCAAAGTCACATTAGAAACCTTTTCTGTAAAACCAATGGTGATTCGTGGATTGTAGGTATATCGACATTAGGTTGATTTTAAGTATTTGATGATGTCTGAATTTATGTTGTTGAATTTACTATACGCTGGTTGAGGAATTCCATTGCATGTGGCGTATTATTTTTGGTGTTTAAATATTTTGTTGATTAATGTGTTATGCATGATCTGCCTGGTTTAATATTGTGCTTAGTGGACTTTAAGCAAAGGTATATGTTGTTTGGGAGATATTTGTTTGGGTGAGAAAATGGATGTGACGTAGAGGGCGTAGCTTAATTAAGTGGTTTTATAGATGAGATTACGAGATATGATTTGAGGATTTATACGAGTTTCTAGTGAGAGGTTGAGGCACTAGGTTATGACCCGTAAGAGTCGGTGAGATTTATATAATGTTGGGTGTAGCAATTGGGCTACTAGTGATATAGTTTTATGTGTAGCAATTGGGCTACTAGAGATATAATTGTATGTGTAGCAATTGGGCTACTAGAGATATAATTGTATGTGTAGCAATTGGGCTACTAGAGATATAGTTTATGTGTAGCAATTAGGCTACTAGACATTTAATTTTATGTGTAGAAATTGGGCTACTATAGATATAATTTGATAGAGGGGAGTGCTCGCTTGGACGAAGGACTAACAGTCCTATTTGGATGGAGATGGTGTGACCGGATTGTAATGGTCATGTTAGCATAAAGGTTTAGTGGCATGAAAGTAAGGGTAGAGGATGGTATCGTAATTTGAGGATGATTTGTTATATATATGTGTTGATTGTATGTGACATTTATTGTATGATATACTATGACTCTTTTCCGCTTTTTGATGATAGAACTGTTTCTTATCCCCTGTATTCTTTTGTATGCTGTATTTCTATTTTATTATGGGATCGAACAAGAAGTCCTTGTGGCTGAGCTAAATGAGGAGAAGTTGGCACTAGTGCAATAAGTTCTTTTTACGTCAGTTAAAATTGATTTTTTACATCAGAATACTGACTGACGTAAATACAGCTGACGTTAATAGTTAATATTTTAACGTCAGTTGAGAATTGACTTTAAATATAAAACTATTAACGTCAGTTTTTTAACACAACTGACGTTAATTTTGTAAAAATTAACGTCAGTTCTTTAAGAACGGACGTTAATTTTGTTAAAACTAACGTCAGTTGTTATAAAGAACTGACGTTAAAGGTCTTAATTTTAACGTCAGTTGTAATAAACAACTGACGTTAATAGTGTACTGTATATTTTATAAATTACTATTAACGTCAGTTGTTTGATACAACTGACGTTAATAGTATTTTTTTTAAAATTCAGTTTTAAAATATCACTCCCCTCAGCTATCCCTGCATTCAGTAAATATCCCAGTAACACAGAATATCACACACATTACAGAATTGCAAAGGAAAAATGGAACAATGATCCATATGTATGCCTGTTCAGAAACAATATATATTTATTAACATAGGTTATAACTCAAAATAAATATAGAAATATAAATAAAAATAAATGTATACTAAATTTAAACTACCTATATCAATATCCCTTCATGATGATCATCACGAGTGGCATGTACATCGTCCACCTGTGTCTCCTCGATTATAGTAGCCATGTTTGTTGAAATAGGAGTCTCAGGAATATCAAGATTTGAATCTTCATTTTCATCACTACCATTATACTTGCTTTTTCCTTGGAGAACCACGGACAACCTTTTGTTAGAAGGATCAGTGATGTAGAACACTTGTTTTGCTTGGGAAGCCATTATGAAAGGCTCATTTATATGACCTAACTTGTTGAGGTCTACCAATGTGAACCCCAATTCGTCGGTTTGTATACCACCGTTACTATCAAACCACTTACATTTAAATACCGGCACCATAAGCTTAGTGTAATCGAGCACCCAAATATCTTCAATATATCCAAAGTAAGGTCTCGGTGCTTTAACGGGTTTTGTGTCCTTTGCACTAGAGAAGTGCATTGCTTTGGCCACGATCATAACCCCACTATTTTGCATGGTACTCTTGTTATCTTGTTCCTTTGTATAAAAGGAAAAGTTATTTATGTCGTATCCGCTCCAACATATGACGTTGAAGCTAGGCCCACGTGCTAGCCATCTTACGTCATCAGAAGCAGTACTACCATCCTTAAGCATTTCTTCCTTGAACCATGGTAAGAAAGTCTTGTTATGCATGTTCAACAACCACCTTTCGCTCATTCGAGGGTTTTCTTGATTGACTTTTCTTTTATGTTCAAATAAGAAAGGCTGAACACATTCGATGTTGTTCAATACATACAAATGTGCTTGAAGCAATTCCTCCCGATCCTTCCTATTAATTCTTAAGCCATGTGTACCCTTACCTTGACATCTGATCTCATCATGCCGAGGCTTAGGAACCCCTATAGGATTCGTGTTATGAAGGTAGTCCGAACAAAACTCAATAGCTTCTTCTGCAACATACCTTTGAACAATAGATGCTTCCGGACGATGAGGATTATTCACATACCCTTTCAAGATCTTCATGTAGCGCTCAACCGGGTACATCCATCTCAGAAAAACCGGCCCACATAATATAATCTCCCTCACCAAATGAACAATTAAGTGAACCATTATGTCGAAAAAGGAAGGAGGCAAATACATCTCCAATTGGCACAAGATTGTAGCAGCCTCAACTTCCAAGTCATCCAACATACGGGGGTCAACGACTTTGCTACATATAGAATTGAAGAATGAGCACAACCGAGTAATGGCATGTCTCATATTTTTTGGAGCAATACCACGAATAGCAACGGGCAGAAGTTGTTGCATCAAGATGTGACAATCATGAGACTTTAAGCCAACCAATTTAAGATCACTATAGACAAGCCTCTTCATATTTGAAGAGTAACCATGTGGAACTTTGATGCCCTGAAGACACAAGCAGAAACTTTGTCTCTCTTTTTTTGACAAAGTATGACATGCTGGGGGCAAATAAGTCCGCTTACCATCCTCAACAACTGGAGCTAACTGCTCTCGTATACCCATAGCAACGAAGTCGAGACGAGCATTGACACCATCCTTTGTCTTGCCCTGAATGTTGAGAAGCGTCCCGATCACACTATCACACACATTTTTCTCCACATGCATCACATCAAAGCAGTGTCTGACATCAAGCTTGCGCCAGTATGGAAGATCAAAGAATATCGACCTCTTTTTCCATATGTTTTTCTTAGCAGCTTTACCTTTCTTTTTGGACTTGCCGAATATAACATCGATGCCCTTTACCCTCTGATAAACCTGTTCTCCAATTAAGGCCGCCGGCACTTCTTCTGTCTCTTGGCATCCATTAAAAGCTTTTTTCATCTTACGATATGGGTGATCACGTCTAAGAAATCTCCGATTCCCAAGGTAAACCGTCTGCTTTCCATGATGCAACTGAGTGTAGCATGTGCCTTCTTCACATATAGGGCATGCTTTATGCCCCTTGACACTGTACCCGGTCAAGTTACCGTATGCTGGAAAGTCGTTGATGGTGCAAAATAACATGGCACGAAGCTTGAAAGTCTCATGAGAATACCCATCAACTACATCAACACCTTCCACCCACAGCGTTTTCAAGTCTTCAATCAAGGGACCTAGATAAACATCTAAGTCATTTCCCGATTGCTTTGGGCCCGAAATCATCGTAGACAACATCATGTATTTGCGCTTCATGCACAACCAAGGGGGCATGTTGTAAATTACCAACAGAACAAGCCATGAACTATGAATACTACTCATGTTACCATAAGGATTCATTCCATCCGTAGCAAGTCCAAGCCTTAGGTTTCTTGGCTCATTGGCGAAATCCGGAAACATAGTATCGATATTCTTCCATTGAATAGAATCAGCAGGATGACGAACCTTTCCATCACTTTTACTCTCATCATTATGCCATCTAAGATTCTTCGCATCTTTCCCATTGGCAAACAATCGCTTGAACCTTGGAATTATTGGAAGATACCACAACACCTTCGTAGGAGGACCCTTTTTTCTCACATCATCAAGATCATCGTCATCATCACCACCCTTCACTTTGTATCTTGAATACCCACATTTGGGGCAATCGTGATTGTCTTCATGAACACCGGTATACAATATGCAATCATTGGGGCATGCGTGTATCTTCTTATACTCCATACCCATAAGACACAATACCTTCTTGGCCTCATAGTTACGGTCAGGCAATGTGTTGTCCTCCGGAAGCAAGTCTTTCAACACTTCAAGCAATTCCGTGAAGCTTTTATCGGTCCAACCATTTCTCACCTTCACACAAACCAATTTTAGCACCGCTGACAACCGTGTATGAGTAGTACACCCTGGATATAAAGGCTTATCCGCATCACCGCACAACCTATCATACACATGAGCTCGATGAAAAGATTCTTGTCCAATATCACGGATCATGTCCTCTACTTGATCATCCTCCATATCTACGTCAACGTCCTCACTTTGGGAGACACTTGCCGTACTACTCAACAACACATCACCATGCCATATCCATCTTGTATAACTCAAGCAAATCCCTTCACAAATCAAATGAGTACGTATATCTTTCACCGTACATTTCCTCGTATTCAAACACTTGACACAAGGACAACAGAACATTCCATTACTATTAGGAACATTCCTTTGAGCAAATTCTATAAATTCTCCCACCCCCTTCAAATACTCAGCACTAGTGCGCTTACAAACCATCCAACTACAATCCATAACTAGATAGGTCCTGTAGATATACAAAACATATATCCAATATAAGGACAATACGGGAGATTGAAAACTATAGTTTTTGAAGATTGCCAAGCACTAGTCACGGCCTGGAAGTGATGTCCATCACGACCGTAACGTGCCAACTGAACCAGACCATCACAGGAAGAACTGATCACGGCCTAGCCGTGATGAGCATCACGGCCGTGACAGATCAACCAATAGAACAACATGCAATCAAACCCAAAAATAGAGACATTCCAAACAACTCAAACTCACGGTTTCAAGTTGCAACTACTGAGACTACAATTTCAACATACACTCAAAACCAAAAATAAAAAAATGTGCCCTAAAGACTCACCAGAAATAGGTGCTCGCGTGGTGGTGGGGAGGGGAGCTCGAGTGGTGGCCAACGTTCGATGTGGTTACTGAGAGCAGAGGGACAAGGAGAGTTAGTGCGTGGGAAGGGGAAAGAGAGATGTCAAGTTATTGCAAAGAATGAATGGAAAGACAGAGTTAGGGTTAATAATGTACCTCACGGTGGTGGCGAAGAAGCCCTCGCGATGGTTGCAGTGGAGATGAGCTCGCGATTAGGGTAGAGTGATAGTGAGAGTGAGGGTTGAGAGTGAGGGTTGAGCGTGATGAAAAGAGAAAAGAGACATACAGAGCGAAGTGTAGAAGGCACGCGGGTGTAAACCAAAATAAAACAACATTTGACGTCAGTTGTTTGTAAAGACTGACGTTAAAGGTCGTATATTTAACGTCAGTTGTCTTAAGAAACTGACGTTAAAAGTGTATACCTTTATCCAAAAACATTAATTCCTTTGACTATTTATTTAATTGAAGTAAAAATAAAACTTTTAACGTCGGTTGTATTAAACAACCGACGTTAAAAATTAATATTTTTTTATTTTAAAAGCACTTTTAACGTCAGTTGTTGAAGACAACTGACGTTAAAAGTGTATAAGTTTCTGCAAAAAAATTCATTCCTTTGACTATTGTGCTAACCCATGCACCTTGAAACTTAATCCTCTTAATGAGCATTAAGTTTATATATAAGTTTTCAAGAAAATCAGAGAGACTTTATTCTCTATATAAAGTGTCATTCTTCTGTATCAGTCTGTAAATACACCCTCTTCTTTTCCTCTATATTTCGTGCGTTTTCTATTCCTTCACAATATGGTTCTATCACATTTAAGACTTTTGTTATTTCTTCCAATAACTATACTTAAAGGTCTCTGTCTTAATGGTCAAAAAACTTCTGAGGTTGAGTAAATCACATAATATGACTCCCTCACTTTATTCCACCTCCTCCCCAAGTTACTGTGGATAAAGCACAGATGGAGCATCAAGGACTTCAAATGAGAAGGGAGGGGATCGATGCATCCATTGGAGTTTCTGAGGACAGAACTGAGAAGAAATTGATGTTGAAGCAGAAACTTTTTAATATTTTAGTGCTGTGTTGCAGAAATTTTTTATCTTTTAATCATGTAATTGTAACTTATGAATCGCTTCAATGAGATACGATTTGATTATACATATAACACTTTTATATTAAGTGTTTATTTATTTTAATTTTCACAAGAATATGTTTACTAATTCAATCTAATTAATCTTCATTAAAAATAAACTTGTTTAATATTTACACAAGTTCTTTACACAACTGACGCAAATAGTGATTTAATATTTACAAATTGCCACCACCTCATTTTTAACGTCAACTTAATTTATGACTGCCAAGTTCCCGTATATTACATTATTTCCAATATTCATTTTGCACGTTTATAATTTATAGGATCATTTACGTCAGCTCTTTATTTACTGAAGTAAAAACCACACTTTTAACGTCAGTTGTATAAAAAACTGACGTTAAAAATAATTTTTTTTATTTTAAAAACACTTTTAACGTCAGTTGGATTAAACAACTGACGTTAAAGGTGTATAAGTTTCTGCAAGTTCCTTTGACTATTGTGCTACTTACCCATGCACCTTGTAACTTAATCCTCTTAATGAGCATTAAGTTTATAGGTAAGTTTTCAAGAAAATCAGAATAGCTTAGTAACTTCATCCACTGCTCCTATAAATAGCTTCCTTCCATCCTTTTAATTTTCTGCTTCACAATATGGCTCTGCCGTGGAGATTAACTTCATCACTCTTTCTTCCTATTCCTAGACTCAAAGATCTTTGTCTTAATGGTCAAACAACTTCCGAGGTTGTGTAAATCACATAACATGGGTGATAAGGTTGCGTAAATCACATAGTGTGAGTTGCTTACCTTATCATCTTTCCGGAGAATCGGCATCTACAGCACCAGAACGTCAGCTTTGGAAGCAAATGACTGTTCCAAGACCATTGCTGAAACAGATCGGGTGCACCCTTGCTCAGCCGCTCTGGAAAACTCAGTCGCTCGACTCTCCTCTCTTGCTCAGCCGTGAAGGGAACGAAGCCTCAACAAATGTTTAGGATTTTAAACCCTTTCAATGTAACTTTTTATAGGATTTTAAACCCTTTCAATGTAACTTTTTATAGGATTTTAAGCCCTTTCAATCTTCTGTATCAGTCTATATTACACTTCATGAATGAGATCCGGTTTGCGTTATTGATTCAACTTATACTTCGCACATATATTTTAGTTTTCAAAACAGAAACACAAAACATCAAAGCAATTGTGAAACTGAAACTTTGAGGAAGGCAATGCGGAAGGGTACGTATACTAGATAAAAAAATTATTAAAATAACCTTTAACGTCTGGTGATGAAAGAACAGAAGTTAAAAGTGAAGTGACTCACTTTTAATGTCAGTTCAATGAAGAACTGACGTTAAAAGGTTCTCTTTTAACGTCAGTTGTTTATTGAACTGACGTTAAAAGTGAGTCACTTCACTTTTAATGTCAGTCCTTACAACAACTGACGTTAAAATTGAATTAATGAAGTATGATATTTACAAAACTGCCACCTCCCCCTTTTTAACGTCTAGCTTTTGGTTAACTGACGTAAACCTTTACCGTCTAATGTATATTTTCCACTAGTGTGGATGAAACTCCTTATGAACCGGAGGTCGGAGGACGAACTGTGATCCATGGTGATTAGGGTCTAGTTAGTTATGGCCAGTGCGTTTGAGTGATGTTTATATATTTATGCTAAGTACGGCTTTTGTTTAAGTACATTCCTGTGAGGGATCCTACTGAGAGGATATCCTTAACAGTGTTTTGTAATATGTTCATATGACTGATGCGTGTATGCATAACATAAATATGGTGTGTTGTTTTTAATTAACTAAAGTAATATGCTATATAATTTAAGTTTTAATTTTTACGTATTTTCATGCTAAGCGCACGATTAAGAAAATAATTAAGAAGACTTTAATCTAATAAAACACCAGGGCACAACGGGTATCTCATTTTGGTATCAGAGTAGTTCGATTCTAATCGGACTGTGAAGTCTGGGTTGTTGTTATTGGCCGTGTCTAGATGTTGACTATGCTTAGAAGTTGGGTAGTATGTTCAAACTTGATGCGATAACTAACATTAACCAAAAATTTTGAACCTTATAACCATTCTTTCTTGTCTTTTGGTTGAAAACAGGGTATTTATAAAAAACATGAGTAGTGATAATCGATTATAGGAACCACATAATCGATTATCTACTTTCTGTTTTCTCAGTTTGCTAGTTCAAAAGCCCAATAATCGATTATAACCATGCCATAATCGATTATATTGGCTCAATAATCGATTATCCTGATGAGATAATCGATTATTTGTTGTTTGATTTTCATTTTACTGTTACAGAAATCCAATAATCGATTACAACCATGACATAATCGATTATATTACTTCAAAATTCAACTTTTACTTGTTTTAACCATCTCTAATCAATACTAAACCTCTAAGTAATTCTTAGAACTTCAACTTAATTCTATAAGAAGGTTTCTCATTTGGTGGTATGGCATATAGTATTTATATACTGGATTATATGATATTATATGTCATACTGATGAGAGCGGATGATTTATGTGCCAGAATCATGGCTCGAGTAAGAGGATGTCCAACCAAAAGTCGTGACAAAACTCTGGTAAGAATTATAGGAGCTGTCAACAATGACACCAATGGAGGAGAGTTATCTGCAGCTCCCAATACCATGGAAATGATAGCTGCTGCTATGCTATTACAAACTCAGCACAACGCTGAGATGTTGCAGATGAACAGAGAGCAGCTGGAACTCAAGAATCAGAGGAGGGTTGCAGCAGCTGAAGATGCAAGATTGACTACTTTTCAGAAAGGGAAGCCACGCTCGAGGAAGAGGACGTCCAACCAACAGTGGTGACAAAACTCCGGAAAGAATTATAGGTGAGATACCCTGAAACCCGGCATCACATGGTTACCCGTTGCGGAAAAGAAACTTATTTAAAACACTGGTCACCTTCGGAAAAATAACCTTTTATATAGGGTTACTGAAAAAGGGTACTCATTTTTTATATATATATATATAATAGTTAAAAGTAGTTAAGAAAAGGTGATGAACATTCAGAACATGAAAATCAACATCACACATATAATGATAACTATCCAACTTAGGATCTTAGGTTTGATTACAAGACAGGCCTTGTCGAACTGGCCAACATACACTGAAACAGCTACTGAAGAAACAAGTAAAAAGATAACATCAAACTGGGAACAGGGAATTGGGTACAAGATTCAAAAGATGGCTCTAAAAGCCTGAGGACTATCGGGATAACTCCAAAAGCCAACAAACGATCTACCCATGCCTCCTGCATGCAGAGTGACCACAGACGTTACCCTCAGACGAGATATCAGTTGCCGGATCAATAACGTCACCGCCATCATCGATAGGGACGTCGTCATCTCTCCCTCGTGTATAGTCCAATTCCCCGCCGACCCAGCGTGATCAAATACCTCTCTCCTCGAGCTCGTCAGTGCCAAGGGAACGTCCGGATCCATCTAAGAACACACGCATTCCCAATACAAGAAGAAAAGAACAAAACATACATTTGTGCAAGAGTGAGATACCGTCATAAGATATATCCCACAACAACCATATACATGATACATACTTCACAGAATCATATAAGCAGTTAAATCATGCACATACATAGCATAACAATGTTATATCAAAGGGTCTCAAACCCGTACAATCAACCTTTGAAAATATGCATCGAACTTAAATATCAGGCTCTAACTTAATCTCATGACATATCAACACCGTTTTTCACTGGAGAAGAATTAGAGTTGGTCAATCTCTAGCCCACCGAGCAGTTGCCTCCATACCTTCATGCATTTAAGGTCTCAGGACGAGCAACGTCGCATGTGCCTCTGAACTCGGTTTACATGGACAGACTCCCAAATATCACCTTGTATCTGATATATAAGAAAGCACGTCTGCCTGGGGAAATGCACGAGAAAATGTTTTATTTAAAAGGTTTTCTTTGTGCTTATTCTTTTTCGTTGTCGCAGCTCAAAGCTAACGACTTAATCATCATTTCCCCATCACTTGAAAGCTTAAAAGAATAGGACACACAGTCCGAATGCTCAATCACAACGCCCGAGACCGATGCCGCAGTCAAGGGTTGTGGTCGTAGAAAACAACATTCACTTTTAACAATGTTCATCACAACGTGGTTAGGACACATAGTCCACAACAACGTGATTAGGACACACAGTCCACAACAACGTGATTAAGACACACAGTCCACCATAATGAAATCAGAACGCACTGTCCTCAATTTCAAGAATTGGACCCTCAGTCTAGAAACATCATGAATAAGACTAATGGCCCCGAATTAACACTGATCCAAGATCACATGCGTATAACTGAATACTAGAGGCGACGTATCGCGTACTAGATTCTCTTTCTTAAGTACTTATTTTTCGTTCAGTGAAAAACAAATTCAAAACCGAATCCTCGATAACCTATCCAGGCTATCGGAAAGTTTCTAAAACATTTAGGAGAAAACATTTTCTTTGAAAATCTTTTGTAAAGCATCTTTGAAATACTTTTATCTTGGAAAATCCCCAATAAGATATTGCCAAATAATCTTGAAAGTTTTCACTTGAAGACACATAGTTCGAAAAGGATTTTTTTTCTTGTATAACAATAGTTCATCAAAACCATTTCAACATTTAAAACAAGTACTTTAAGTTAATGAGCTTTTGGAAAAGAACACCAATCCCTTCCTCTTCAAAGCTTATTAAGGTTTTTAATCCTTATGACAGTTGAGCACAGCTACAAGTCTGGCTTAGCAAACTTTCAATCAACAGCAGTATATATTATCAGTTCAATACTAATATCACAGTTGAAAGCAGTTCATCACATATATGCATTATAACATTTAGAACAAGCACAGTTCAACGTCAGATAATAGCATAACAGTTCAAGTACATTAGATAACCAAGTAAGCTAAATCAACATATAAATATCCAGTTAAACACCTACACACATGCATACAGTTATTGAATATCTTTAGGAAATCCCCTCTTACCTTCCGTGAAGGTAAGGAGATTAGATGCTTGGAGAGGTAAACCACGAACGTCCTTGTTTCCTCCGTGATGAAAGTCTAAGGTTATGAACACAAAATCACAAGTTAAAGTCAAACAAGAACACTAAACCACAAGTTATAGGTTCGGCCAAGACTAGTTCTTAGGGTTAGAGATTCCCAAAAATTATACAACTCATGGATTTATGATCCTTAAGTGTTAGGAGTTCATAAACAATGATATTTTAACAAAGTTGAATTAAAAATCCCACTAAGTACTTGACTCAGGGTTTCGGTCAAGCATAGATAAATAGGCTAGGAATTTCTAAACTTTCCAATCTCTTTAGGTTAGCATCCATACATAGTGAGGAGCTTGAAACCATGATCATTTTGGAAAATGGAAAAATCAAATGTCTTATACCATGAACTCTTAGGTTCGGCCTTAACAAGTTTGTGAGGTTAGGGATCTTTAAATCATCCAATCTTTTGGACATAGCATCCTTTAACATAAAGGAGCTTTAATCCATAATCATCTTGGAAAACAAAATAAAATAACACACCCTAGGTCAAATGTTACATTCGGTCATCATAGGAAAATAAAGCAAGAAAATATTTTAAACTTTCCAATCACCTAGACATAGCATCCTTTAAAACAAGGAGCTTTTTAGTCCATGATCACTTTGGAAAACAAAACTCAACATCTTTGCCATAACTATTTAAGGTTTCGGCCTTTTCAAGAAATAGGGGTTAGAAATCTTCAAACTATCCAATCTCTTGGACCTAGCATCCTCCTATATCAAGGAGTCTTAATCCATGATAATTTTGGAAAATAAAACTTAAACAACATAGCCTAAAAACTCATTGGTTTTGGTCTTTACATAAAAATAGAGTAAAAATCTTTAAACTTTACAATCACTTAGACATAGCATCCTTTAACATAAAGGAGCCTTGGTCCATGATCATTTTGGAAAACAAATCTTTAAACTTTCCATTCACTTAGACATAACATCCTTTAACATAAAGGAGCCTTAGTCCATGATCATTTTGGAAAACAAATCTTTAAACTTTCCAATCACTTAGACATAGCATCCTTTAACATAAGGGAGCCTTGGTCCATGATCATCTTGGAAATGAAACTCAAATACAAACTCATACTTGTAAAAGTTGGAACAAGATCCATCTAAACCATATACATGGTTTCGGCCTCCTTAGAAAGAAGAGGTTAGGAAACTTTGTTTTATACAACCTTTTAGTATGTGATAGTATGAGTAAATACAAGAATATAGAAAGTGGTTTCAACTCAAAAGGAGTTTTCTACCATTTTTAAGAGATTTTAGAAGTTTGAAAGCTTAAAGGAAACTTAAAGCAAAACTATTAACATAAAGACAATAACTTGAAAAATAAACAACATAGGATCATTACCCTCAAAAATATTAAGAACTTTGATGAAGAACTTAAAGTAAAAAGCTTGATAAAAATGTAAACTTTGTAAGAACGAAGAAGAAGAAGAAGAAAGGTAGTAAAGTGAAAATGTGAGAAAATGGAGGAAAGTGATGAATGGTGGAAATGAAGGGTATTTATAGAGAATGAGGGAGGGGGTCACGGTTTTGAAGGGAAAGAAGAAGAAATAAGAGAAGAAAGAAGAAGAAAGAAGGTGGGTTGCTTGTAGAGAGGATAAGGAGTTAAGGTGATGTGATGTGATTGAAGAGAAAAAGATGAAAAAGTGAGATTTTGAAATAAAGTCAAGATTCACTTTTTCTTAGGTGTGTCATAGCCTTCACATCAAGTCACTCCATGTCACTTCATCCTCTTGATGCTCTGCTCCATTGCGTTTCAGATGACTTCCCCGGTCGAATTTCCGATGATTTCGCCCGGGAAATCCCTAAGATTTGGCCCCGAACAAGATTTTTTGAAAAACTCCAAACCCACAGAAAACATCATAAAAACACTAACCGTCTTGTTCACAAATTAAAATTTTGTCTCTAGCTCAGTAAACTTGTACCGGCAGTGAGAACCCAGATCGGTTTTCGTCTGAATTTTCGATCGAAAATTTTACTGTGACTTCATACGGTAAAACAACACAAGAAAATGATTTTATTTTAAATAAAAGCATCCTCTGGATTTTATCAAAAATAAATACATTAAAGCATGTATTTACTGATAAAGAAGCATACGAAAAACAGGGTGTTACAATAGGAGCTGTCAACAATGACACCAATGGAGGAGAGTCATATGCGTCTTCCAATACCATGGAAATGATAGCTGCTGCTATGCTATTACAAACTCAGCAGAATGCTGAGATGTTACAGATGAACAGAGAGCAGCTGGAACTCAAGAATCAGAGGAGGGCTGCAGCAGCTGAAGATGCCGGATTGGCTACTTTTATGAAAGGGAAGCCACCTCAATTCCGAGGAGAGTATGACCTTGAGAAGGATGAATGATGGGTACAAGAAATATAGAAGATATTTGAAACTGTGCGCTGCAACGAGGAAAGGAAAGCGACTTATGTTGCCTTCTTGCTAACTGAAGTAGCAGAGTTTTGGTGGAAAGGCAAGAAATTACTGTTGTTTTGGCTTCAACGACTCAAGAGGGGGGGGGGGGGGGGGGCTGAATTAGGTTATCTTTAAAAAATATTTCCCTCTTAAAACTTTTGAAAAAACTTTAGAAATCAGAGTTGCGGATATTTTTGACCTCAGGATCTTTTACAAGATCAATGAAGGGTTTATATAAAATCTTGAATAGAAGGTGATGAGGATAAGAAAGATTAATTCGGAATTAATAGAGAATAGATTCAGGTTCAATAACTCAGTAATAACAAAATACAGTTTATACAGATCAAGAACAAAAATTATATTGAACTTTAAACATCAAAGTTGCAGGTTCTTGAACATAAATAGAAAGTAAGGAGTTTGAGTTTAGGGATACCACACAACCAGATTTATCCTGGTTCAGTCACCTCCCCTGTGACCTACATCCAGTCCCCACTCCACCTGTGGGATTTCACACACTAACACACAAGCTTTGCCAGGTAGCTTGAAAAACCTTTACACCATAGAGCACTCCTTCACCTCGAGATACCACACTCTTGTGAAGAGCCTCAATGTTCAACCTTAGGGATACCTCACCCTAATCAGTCAGAGAGACTCCCTCTCTCTTTACAATCAAAGGTAAAACAAAAATTGATTCCTAACTCTCAATAGTCAGATAAACAAATTGAAGCACTTATGAGTATTGAAACACTCTTTTCACAGTAAGCTCAAGAAAGATGATGAATGATTTTCACAATTGATTTCTCAAATTGATTTCGTAAAACTGTGATATGTTATGATATACGTATATATTGTAAAAGTGTTCCTTTGATCCCTCTTTATATAGAAAACAAGTTATAGTCGTTGGGATCAATCAAAACAGATTTGGATATGATTTAACAAAATCTATTTTCTTGATTCTGGTTCTTGAAATAAGATTCTGATAGTTCTTGTAGAATTCGCGTCCATAAAATAACCGAGTCCATCTAGCCATTAAGATTTTACATTCGGATGGGCTAGTAGACGAGCTCCATATGCCACGTCAGTAGACGGAAGTACTAAAACACAAAGTAATTGAGGGTGCTCCAATTAGTAGACGAGCTCCATACGCCATGTCATTGGACGGAGCTTCTCATTAAGATCTTAGCAATTCCAAAGACTTATGTGGATGAGCGCTTCTGTCACCTTAGTGGACGAGTACTTTTATCACTTCAGTGGACGAGTGCTTCTATCACTTCAGTGGGCGAGCGCTTGTATCACTTTAGTGGACCAGCGCTTCTGTTACTTCAGTGTTGGACGAGCTCTTGTATTACTTCAGTGTTGGACGAGTGCCTCGATTCAAAAAATCATATTTCAAAAAATAATTTTCATTAACAAAAACTTATTCCTTTTAATGCATGTTATGAAAAATAATTTTCTTCATGCATCTTTTTGATTGAGCTATTTGTGAATAAGAGATTTCATCTCTTACAAATCATCAGTGACTTAAATCTAATTTCTCCTTTAATCTCTTGTCTTGATGATTCCTTGATCTTTGTCTTTGCTCTTTGATTCCTCCAAGTTCTTCCTTGAATATTCTCCTTTGATTGCTCACTGAACTTGATGATCACTGATTGATACCTGTCTTTTCTATTTGATACTAAGACACTTGCATACACATTAAGTTGTATTTGTCATATATCAAAATCTCTAAATCATTGAGTCTAACAATCTCCCCCTTTTTGATTATGACAAACCTTTTAACAAATTATAAGATCAGAGTATAAGTGTAGCAGATGCTAAGTGTTTTTGGCAGATTTATATCATGGTATCAAAGCAGTCAGAGCAGAAGTATATCAGAACAAAAAATATATTATCATAGAAGAATTTGATTTACTTCTTATTAATCATGTATGCTTTTAAGCTCCCCCTCAACATATTCATGTATAATTCGTTTTCTCCATATCATACTTTTTTTCCATGTATAATTTGTTATTATTCCCTTTCTCTATATCATACTTTTTCCTCCCCCTTTTGGAATTATCAAAAAGTTAATTAGAGAAAAGAAACACTCAAAGCAATAGAGAAGGTAAGCATTTTAAACATTCAAACATAGCATATAAAATTGTTCATGATAGAGGGATAGGTGCAGGGACAAATCAAAAAATAAGTGCATCCATTAATTTTCCTCCCCTTTTTGATTTTCTTCTATTTCTTTAGAGATTAGATATTAGATTGATCAGCTATTCCCATTCTCTTCTAATGAAAAAGAAGCTTTCCTTGTTCAAGGGCTTGGTAAAGATATCAGTTGGTTGTTTAGTTGTATCAACATAATCAATCTCAATTTCTCTACTTTGTATATGATCTCTAATGAAATGATGTCTGATTTCTATGTGTTTAGTTCTAGAGTGCATTATGGGATTCTTAGTTAGGTTAATTGCACTCGTATTGTCACATCTAATAGGAACTTGGTTTAGTTGCACACCATAATTAACTAATTGTTGTTTCATCCATAAAACCTGTGCACAAAAGCTACCAGCTACTACATATTCAGCCTCTGTAGTGGATAAAACCACACTAGATTGTTTCTTACTGAACCATGACACTAACGAGTTTCCTAGTAAATGGCAAGTTCCAATAGTACTCTTTCTATGTAGTTTACAACCAACAAAATCAGAGTCTGTATAGCTAATTGAAGTACATGTAGCTCCCTTGGGATACCATAATCCCATGTCTTTTGTTCCTAACAGATACTTAATTATCCTTTTAACTGCTGTTAAGTGTGATTCTTTTGGATTTGCTTGATATCTATCACACATGCATACACTTAACATGATATCTGGCCTACTAGCAGTAAGATAAAGTAGTGAGCCTATCATACCTCTGAATTTAGAAACATCAACAGGTTTACCTTGCTCATCCTTATCCAGATGACAGGAGGTACTCATTGGAGTAGCCATCTCCTTAGCATTTCCCATGCCAAACTTCTTGATCAACTCATTGCAGTACTTGGTTTGGCTAACAAAGATTCCATTTTCAGTTTACTTTATTTGCAGTCCAAGGAAAAAATTCAGCTCACCTATCATTGACATTTCAAACTCACTCTGCATAAGACTTGCAAACTCATTGCACAAATGCTCATTAGTGGCACCAAAAATTATATCATCCACATATATTTGTACAAGTAAAATGTTGTGTGGCTTTTTCTTAGTGAACAAGGTTGTGTCAACTTTACCTCTTTTAAATCCTTTTTCAATGAGAAAATTACTTAACCTTTCATACCAAGCTCTAGAAGCTTGCTTTAAGCCATATAGTGCTTTAGACAGTTTATAAACATGGTTAGGCAATTCATTATTCTCAAAACCAGGTGGTTGACCAACATACACTTCCTCTTGTATAAATCCATTTAAGAAAGCACTCTTAACATCCATTTGATACAATTTAAATCCCATTATGCAAGCATAAGCAAGTAGCATTCTTATAGCTTCTAATCTTGCTACTGGTGCATATGTTTCATCATAATCTATGCCTTCTTCTTGGTTATACCTTTTGGCTACCAATCTAGCCTTGTTTCTTACAATTATACCATTTTCATCTAGTTTATTCCTAAAAACCCATTTTGTACCTATTACTTGACAGTTCTTGGGTTTAGGCACTAGTTTCCAAACTTGATTTCTTTCAAACCGGTTTAACTCATCTTGCATAGCCATCATCCAATGTTCATCAATTATAGCATCATCTATGTTCAAAGTTAATTGTTGCATAGCAAACAAAACAAATCATTTAAGGCTCATTAATTTTGTTAGATTCAATTTGTGAAACAAAAGCCATATGATTATTCCAAGATAGATCAAATAACTTTGATAGAACAATGTAGACATATTATACAATGATATATAAGTCAACACAGAAATATTCACAATCATTCATTAATAATGATAATTAGAAAACATATTCAATCAGTGTTCTTTCTTTATTGTTACCCATTTTGTGTTCGGTGAAGGCTCTATGTCATTATTCCAATTTTTGCTCTTGACCTTCCACCACACCTACAAAACATAATTTTATGTTTTTGCTATAGGTACCCAAATTTGTTTGGGTCCTTTTGAGTTAGTTGCAGCAATAGTTCCTTTAGGAACCCATATATACTTAGACTCATTATAAGCAGATTTTCTGTAATGACCTGTAGAAGCCGTGTGACCTTTTCTAGAACAAAAATTGCATTTAACAAATGGTGTGTTTGATGTCTTAGGTGCAGCAAAAAATTTCTTGAAAGATTTCTCATGTATCTTCGGTTTATAGCCTATTCCAGCCTTATCATAAACACATTTTTGCTGTCCTAACAATGCATTCAAGTTATCTCTACCATTTGTGAACTTGGCTAAGTCATTTTTTCAGTTTTTCAACCTCTTTAGTCAATGTACAGCTAGATGCATTCCATATTTCTTTATCACTAGTAATTCTAGATAGATCACCATTCAAATGATTTATATGTTTCTCCAACTTAGGACATTTATCACATATAGGTGCATCTAAAACAGTAGCTAGTTTTTCTTTTAAAGCACAATTTTCTGTTTTTAATTGATCTACCTCTTTGTTTAAGATATAAATTTTCTCCTCTAAGCTTGTGATGGTTTTCTTAGACTTAGTTAGCAATCTAGCAAGTCTAATGGATTCTTTGTGATGTTCTTTAAAAGCATTTTGCAATTCATCATAAGAAGGTTGATAATTGGAACTTACTTCACTTTCTGAATCACTATCATTGCTGGCCATCAAACACAAGTTTGCCTCCTCAGATTCAGATTCGTTAGTGGAATCTACATCATTATCATCCCAAGCAATGTAGGCCTTTCTTGACTTTTTTTACTTATTGTCTTTTGAGTCAAACTTTTCAGTTTTGTCCTTCTTTTGCAGCTTTGGACAGTCAAGCTTCATGTGGCCAATCTTTCCACATTCATAGCATGTGATGTTGTTGGAAGAGTTGTCACCTTTACTGAAATTTCTCATTTGAAAGGTGGATGACTTTCTTTTGAAGTTTCCTTTCTTCTTTAGGAAGTTCTTCAATTTTCTAACTAGCATTCCCATCTCTTCTTCAGATTCTTCCTTTTGTGCTGAATCATCATCATCACTGTCTTATTCTTCTTTGACTTGTGATTTCAGAGCCAATCCCTTCTTTCTTTTATCAGTTTCTTCATCCTCATTCAATCTGATCAACTCCAATTCATGTTCTTGCAATTTTCCAAACAATGTGGCAATGATCATTGATGAGAGATCTCTGGATTCTGAGATTACAGTGACTTTAGGTTGCCATTCCCTGCTCAAGAATCTCATTACTCTGTTAATTTGATCCTCATTGGAGATTGCTTTTCCAAGACCAACCAATTGATTTACGATGTATGTGAATCTCTTTTGCATTTCAGTCATAGGTTCTCCTCGATTCATTCTGAACAACTCATACTCATGTGTGAGGGTGTTCATTCTTGCTCTTTTGACATCTGAGGTTCCTTCATGTGTTACTTGCAATGTATCCCACATCTCCTTAGCTGATTTGCAATTTGAAACCCTGAAAAACTCATCACAACTTAAAGTAGATGTTATAATATTCTTAGTACGTGCATTATATTGAACTATTTTCTTATCATCCTCATTCCATTCAGTTTTAGGCTTATTTCTTGGAGCACCATTAGCATCTGCAGTAGAGGGGACAAATGGTCCATTCTCTACTGTATCCCATATGTCAACACCTGCTGCCTCAAGAAAGATTACCATTCTTTCCTTCCAATAGATATACTCAGATCCATCGAAGGCAGGAGGGCGTGCAAGGGAAGCCCCTTCATTTAAATAGTCATTGTAAGCCATATTCTTATAGCTGTTAAGCCAAACTTAAGAGTTTAGCCCTGATACCAATTGTTGTTTTTGCTTCAGCGACTCGGGGGGGGGGGGTGAATTGAGTTTCCTTTAAAAAAATATTTCCCTCTTAAAACTTTTCAAAAAACTTTACAAATCGAGTTGCGGATTTTTTTGGCCTCAGGATCTTTTACAAGATCAATGAAGGGTTTATATGAAACCTTGAATAGAAGGTGATGAGGATAAGAAAGATTAATTCAGAATTAATTGAGAATAGATTCAGGTTCAAAGTTACAGGTTCTTGAACATAAACAGAAAGTAAGGAGTTTGAGTTTAGGGATACCACACAACCAGATTTATCCTGGTTCAGTCACCTCTACTGTGACCTACATCCAGTCCTCACTCCATGTAACATCCTAAAAATTCAAATATAATTATTTTAATAAAAAAAGGGTAGTATAAGAGTTTATTATAATTGTTTTCTTTATAATAAAAATCCAGTGGGTTCCACAATAATGTAAAATTGATTTTAAAAAAGTAAAATAAAAATAACGATAAGAACCTACCCTGGACTAAATTATTGTGGCAATAATGATAGGAAACATAAGCATATCAAGGCCCATGCTGTGTTACCCATCATAAATAGATAGTTTGAGTGTTTTAAGCCCAATTTCGCATAATATGACTAGATACCTAACTTCAGACAGATATTTAGTAACAAAAGAGAACTTGTTTGAATTCGAAATCTGCATAAGAAATATATCCCTGTCTCTTAGCTTTCCATAGACACCAAATTCGTCCAAATTGGATTCTTGTAGCTCAAGTTATGACCAAATTCGTACACACTATTCATGTTCCAGTGCCAAAACCGTTTTTTAAAATTCTATCCACGTTTTGACTATCTAAACGTTGGTTTCAGATTTTGTGGTCTTCATAACAGTTGTAGACAATTCTTTTATCTTTCCAAAGATATAAAATTTATAATTTTTGAATGTCTGTAACTCAAGATATGTGCGAAATACAGCACCATATGCAGATTAAGCGGGCTTAGCGCGTTTTTACACGTTTTGGGCTATTGGGGGCTCTATAAATAGAATCTTAACACTCTTAGGGTGCGTTTTTGAACCCTAATTACACCTAGAAACTCAGAAACGGCTAAGAAGAGAAGAAATTCAAGGATTAAGAAGAGATAATTGTGGGAGAGGAAAATGATGATAACTCTTGGCAAACGTTAGGATTCAAAGTAAGAAACGCTTAGAGCTATTTGGAGGTCTTCAAGAGGTGAGTAACAATACTTTTTATGAACCCTTTCCATGGTATATATGATTGTTTTTGTTGATAAGGGATTACTATGTGATTTTGGGAGTCTTTAATTGACTTGATGCATATTGTTAGTAACCTAAATTCTAAAATTGGGGTTTTGTTTAAAAGGGGAATTAATTGATCAATTGATATTGTAACGTGCTTATTAATGTATGATGTGTTGTGATATTCATGATTGTTTGTTGTTGGTGGAAGTTTATATGTTTAAAATTGAGGGAAATAGTTTGTTACATGCATGAGACATGACATATTTGACCTATAATATGTTGTATGATGTTTGACGCATTACCACCTATGATAGGGGTATCGAAAAGTAATACCACCGTAATGGGGTATCGAAAGTAACATCCCCATATAATTGGGATGTCGAAAAAGAGCAATATCGCCTAAAAGGGGTATCGAAAGTAACACCGCCACACATTGGGGTGTCGAAAAGGGAGAAATACCGTCATGTGCACATGGGAGGTATCGAAATAGAAATGTCCCTGACAGGAGGGTGACATCGAAACATTCCTGATGAGTAGGGGTGGGCAATGGGACGCCATTGTCATGTGATGTGTGATATTTATGGCATGCTGGCAAGAGACCAGTTTAGTTATGAGGCCTTCGAGCCACTTGGATTAATTTAGAATTTACTTGGTATGTGGAATGTGATGCAATGAGACGAGTTGACCTTATGCTACACGCATTTGACTTGATGAAATTTTTGTTGTTATTAAAAGTATTTTTTATATATTATTTTGGGAAATTAGCGGATACCATGGATAGTTTTTTCGGTTACCGCACCGTCTGAGAACAACACTATTTTCGAAACATTTTATGAATGTATTGTTGTGCACTGGGATTTTATATCTCATTATAAGTGTTGTTTTCATAGCCCGAGGACATCGTTGTTGAGGATCCAGAGATCTGAAGAGTTATCTTTGATTAGCTAGTTGGTTAGTAATGTAGTATGGTTTGGAGTATTATGTGGACGACGTTCTTTGGTTTACATACTATTTTTCTCAGATTGTAATTAGATGCCCGGTTTTGAGGCTTTTAGTTTTTATTCAAATGATTGGATTTAATGATATTTTTCAATACTTTGTAAATACTATTATTTTATTTAGTACGAGGTATTTTCATACTTAGTTATTTGAGAAAAAATTTATGACTTGTGTTTTTTTAATTAAATGTTTTGAATGATTTTTATTGAAATTAATTTGGGTTACTAATGTAACGAAGGGCGTTACATTTTTGGTATCAGAGCAGTTCGAATCTAAATCGGACTGTGGCATTGGGACTTTTATAAAACAAAAATTGGGCGCATAGGATGCTTGTTAGAGTTATAAATGCTGCATGCTATTCTTTGGGATATTGGACCTGATCAACCCAATATTTCATTGGTAGTGAGCAGATTTATGGCGATTAATAGGCGAGGGACGAACGTTGCACTTGCACCAGCTTTGGATTGTATAGCTAGAGTTATGCAAGCGCGGGCGGGGACTCTCCGTCAACTGAGTGGGAATGGAGGTCAATCACTAATGGAGTGGTGGCAGTCTAGGACCCTTAGCATGTGTGACTTTCCGAATTCAAGAAGAACAACCCGCCATCATTCCGAGGCAGCTTAGATCCGAAGGAGGCTGAATTTCTTCAACTCGTACAGGAGAAAAGTTACTCTATTGTTGATTCAGGAGCAACACATTCTTTTATATATCCTTCATGTGTGAAATTTGGAGTTACCTATCTTTCTTTTGTCCTTTGATCCACGTGTTTCTACTTCTATGGGGGATAATCTTATTTCTTCCAGTTCTTGTTTAAATTGTTTTCTTGTGCATCGGGACCTGCCTTATGCCTTTGATCTTATTTGTTATGTATGTCTGGGTTAGATGCTATTCTTGGTAATGAGTGATTGTCTTTAGACTCGTTGTCATAAAGTACTCTAATAGAACTATTTTTATTTTTGATATCTCTTCACAACCAATGTCTATCGATTTTTCTTTGGTGTCAACCCTTATTGTATTGGTTGTTTCTTCTAATAAGTGCTTAGTTGAGGGAAGTCAAGGATCGATACATACTCTAGTTTTATGGTAAGGTGGGAATTTATAGTGACGTGACAGTAATACTCATAGCATGTGAGTAAAACACTTTCTTAAAACCTTAATGGAATGAATTATTGAAGGATGTGATCTCTTAATTTGTTTTGATTTTTTTTTAATGTGGAAATTGAGGTTTTCACATGTATATTTGTCTAATATGAAGAATCGAGGTTTTGAGATTCTTGATTATTGATTTGGGATTGTTAAAATGTTTTAATGTTATTTGATGAATTAATTTGATAATTTTTTTAAGATTCTTTTAATTGTGGTTTTGTTTCTTTTGTTGTGGTGTATATGTGGCTCCTTAGTTTTATTTTCGTACAAAATGTGCAGTCCTATCTCATTTGTGTTTACGCTACTTGAATTAACTTTTTCTTTTTGTTTGATGGCAAAATCGTAAATCTCACTTGAATTGATTTTTCTATTTCATATTTGGAAGCATTGCTTCACTTTGTCAAGTCACTAACGTTTGAATTAGTTTCACTTTGCCAAATTCAAATTAGACTTATTTGGAATCACAATTTGCTCATGTATACTGACGCACGACTTCACTCTATAGTGATTTTTAACAGATCCTAATTAATTTTTTTTAATTATAGTATGAGTCAAATTCCACTTTAGTCAATGGTAAGAAATATGCTTGATTTTGTAATAACTTTTGAGTGATTTTAGTGGGAAAAAATTTATTGGAGTATGAGGTTATATGTGGGAAATATGCAATTGAACAAAGTAACTATTATGGATATGTATCTTATACCTAGGATAGATGAGCTTAGATCAATGGAATAGAGTAGTGGTTGATTCTAGTAAAGTAGATGCAGGGATAGGGTGAGAGAAGCCTAAGACAATGACAAGTGTGAGAAGTTTCCTAGAATTGGAGAAGTATTATAGGAAGTTATAAACGACTTCTCTAGACTAGCCTTACCTCTCACCAAGCTGATTAGGAAGGGAAAATCTCTTGTATAGGATACAACTTGAAGTTTTTAATGATCAATAGAGCCTCAAACAGTTGTTAAGATATAGAGACAGAGACATAGACGAAGAGTTAAACATAAGGCAAAGAAAGTGGATGAATTTTCTTAGGAACTATAATTTTGAGTTGAAGTATAGTCCGGGAAAGGCTAATGCAGTGGTCGATACTCGGAGTAGGAAATTTCCGCACAAGTCTAACTTGAAGTTGCAAGAGATGAACCTAATAGAAGAGTCTAGAGACATGAATTTGGATATCTTTTTAAGGCTTAAAACTTGGAATTGAACAGGTTGAAAATTTTTAGTGACCTTAGAAAATAGATTAAGCGAGTGTAGTTTTTAAACTAGGATTTGAAATCTCTTTTGGATCAAGAGAATTATGTGTTATATAATAATGGTGTAGTGTTGTTTAAGAATAGGATCATTGTCCCTAAGGAGGGGAGCCTTAAAGGGAAAAAAATGTTAGAAGAGACACATAAAAGAACGTTAACCATGTGTCTAGGAATAACCAAGAAGCATCAAGATTTAAATAAGTATTAGTGGGCGGGAATAAAAATGGAAGTGAGATTAAAGAATTTTATATATATGTTCAAATTTTATTATAATGTTGCAGTTTTGTTATATAATTTTTAGATGATCGCTTTCCTTGAAATTTCAAATTGCTTCTCAAGTGACAAAGTATTAATCGTGATTGATATTCCCCTATGATTTGTTTTCCATATAGATTAATGACATGTCTAATCCTAACAAACTTATATTTATTAACTAAAAGTGAAAAATGTTATTTCTTATTTGTATGTGCCTACTCAAGGATCGAGATTGAATTGGTTTCTTATACTATTGTGGTGTTAATTTTTACAGTTGTTTTTACATAATGTCTGCACAGTTTAATTGTAATTTTGTTAAACATTATTCTCCATTTTGTTATCACATATTTTTTTAGTAAGATCTTCTTATCAACATAAAGTGAAACTATTTCTTCCTCTTTTGAAATTATCATTTTGGGATAGCTAAAAATTAGTATGTGAACGTGCTACTGCTTCACATTTCTTTATTTATAAAATTTATAAAATTCCTCAGTTCTGTGTAGAATATAAGAAATTTGGTATAGAGTTCGTAAGATATATTATGTCTACGTGTGGATGATATAAAATATTACATCAATTTCTTTTATGGATTGTTTGTTAAATTTAATTTGTGAGAATGCTTATAAAGATGAAATGCAAGTGAATGTGTTCTAATTATAGGCGGATGGATAGAAACAAATGCTTAAGTGCATCATTTTATTATATAAATGTTATTATTGACTTCATTTTAAAATTAAAATTTTTTTATTTAAAAAAATAATTTTTTTCCAGTTAAGGGGCCATGAATTGTACATTTATTATCTGGTGGAATATTTAATGACTATATATATATATATATATATATATATATTAATGATGTGATTAGGAATGTAAATCCCCTTTTATGATAGTGCGAAGTAGGTGAGAATATATTGTTAAGATCATATTTAATCAAAGAGATCGCAATTAGGATTAATAATTGAGGGAAAGATGCGCATTATGCAGAATAGATAAAATGTGTTATGTCGACAAGAAAAGAAAGCATTTAGAATTTTAGGAAGAGGAACATGTAATCTTGAGAGGCACTCTTAAGTTTTGGATGGGGAGGTCAATGTCATTCAGAAAACTGACTCTTCGTTTCATGGGACCTTTCTTAATTCTCAAAAGAGTCGTGCCCGTTGCTTACCAATTGGCTCTTTGATGAGTGTGATTTCACCGCATATTCCATTGTCATTTTGCATGCATTTTCACGTAGTTTAGGCATATTTAATTTGATTTTTGTTAGTTTTTATCTTGGAACGGGTAAGGCGGTTTTTGTGGTGTTGTTTTGCAGAAATCAAGGGTAAAATGCTCAGAATCAACCATGATGGAGCTCAGATGAAGATGGAACTTGAAAAGTGAAGAAAATGAGCCAAACAGAGCACATCACGGCCTAGCCGTGATGACCATCACGACCATGATCTAGCAAAACTGAAAAGGAAGAGAGGCTGAAGTCAGAACTGGTCACGGCCTAGCCGTGATGCCCATCACGGCCATGACCTGCCAGCTGAGTGAGACCCCCACAAGTCAGAATCTGTCACGGCCTAGCCATGATGAGCATTACAGCCGTGACAGACCAATCACTGAAGACGCGCCCAAGGCAAAATCTATCACGGCCTGGCCGTGATGGCCATCATAGCCGTGACGCGTGTTACTTGGATCAGAAGCAACTGATTTGGATCTAATTTGTGTTTGATTGGGATTCAAACTTCCCAAATCTATAAATAAGGCATCTGGGTAGAGGCAAAAGGAGGACTTTTTGGCTTCTACTCTTAGGCTATTATTTAGGATCTCTCTTCTTATTCTCCTTCTTCTCTTAGTTTTATTTTCATGTTATTTGTAACCAAGCTTGTCATCTCCATGGCAAGGCTTGAGTAGTAGTTTAATTTCTAGGGATTGGGGCTATGCCCAAGGTTGTTTTATGTTGTTAATTTGATGTTATATCTTTGATAATTGCGATTTTGCTTTAGATCTGATTTCTAGTGTTTGAATTACTCGTAAATTCGGTGGCCACTTGTTTGTGTCATAGACATTCTAAGGAGGAACCTAGCGGTGAACTTAGGTGTCGGATCTATAGAATCAGACTTAGGACTGAAATCACGAGAGTTAGAAGCCGTCCTTCGAGGATCAACGAATTGTCACGAAACGTAAAGGGTCCAATCTAAATTCGACTACCACGAGAGTAGGGGTTGGTTTAATTGGGCAAGGTTTTTGTAACCCGAGAGGGAGCTTAAACTATTTGAGGATAAATTCACCTTCTAGGCAATTTTGATAATTATCAAAGGTTAATCAATTTAGTAACATAAACGATCTTGTTGGTAACCCAAATTCCTAGGAATCCATTTAGATTTGAAAACCATAAATTTTTACTTTCTGTTTTACTTGATTGCATTTTATCTCTTATTTCAAAAATCCAAATCTTTTTATACAGTCCAGTTTTATCATTTAACAATTAGTTGCGATTTGAGATCACGGTCTCTATGGGATCGACATCTTTTTATTACTTGGCGACAATCCGGTACACTTGCCGGATCGCACGTGCACTCGCACGACATCAAGTTTTTGGCGCCGTTGCCGGGGACTATGCGTTCTCGAATCTCAATTTAATTTTTGAATTGATTTTTCTGGACCTTTTATTTTTATTTAATTTTTATATTTGAAAAAAAAAATTCTTTCTTTATAGTGTATCTATCTCTTTGTGTTTTATATGCAAAGATCCCTAAGTCTTGGGAGCCTTAGTGAGGTCGATCCAGAAGTCGAAAGGACCTTCCATAGACGTAGGAGACTACGAAGGGAGAGAGAGAGGTTGATCCCCATTCCACTAATGGCGAATCAACCGGATACGAAACCGTTGATGGACTACGCAACCCCAAATGCTAGGGGTTTGCGAACTGGGATTGCTAGGCCAGAGATCGAGGCGGAGAACTACACCATACCGCCTATGCTCATTAACATGATTAGGTAACATCAATTCGGAGGATTGACCTCGGAGGACCCGACTGATCACGTAGAGACATTCTTGGAGTTCACCGATGCAGTTAGAATTCATGTCGCCCCGGTTGATGCTATTCGCTTGCAGTTATTCCCCTCCTCTCTGACTGGAAAAGCGAAAGCTTGGATAAAGCAAATCCCCGCTAATACCTTGTCGACTTGGGACCAACTGGAGCAGACGTTCTTGGAGAAATTCTTCCCTCCATCCAAGACGGCCTACATACGAACCCAGATCACCAGCTTCTTCCAAAAAGATGGAGAATGCTTATCAGAAGCTTGGGATCGCTACAAGGGACTGCTGGAGTCTTACCCACATCATGGACTCGAGAGGTGGTTATTAGTGCACACATTCTACAACAGATTGGATTACTCTTCGAAGGTGTCACTTGATTCCGCAGCTGATGGAGCTTTTATGAATAGGCCTCTGACTGAGGCATTCAAAATCATTGAAAACGTGGCCACCAACTACCACCAATGGGGTTCGAAAAGAGGTAATAACCCGAACAATATTTCGGGGGGTAAGTTTGAAATGAATAGCACTGATCTTATCATGTCTAAAATAGACTCATTGAATAAACGCTTTGATCAGCTTGAAAGAGCTAACGTGAGTTCAATAGGTGCTACTAACATTGTTTGTGAGATTTTTGGAATGCAGGGACATGACATAATGGAGTGCCCAAGGGGTATTGCTCATGGATCTGGCACTTCGGGGGAACAAGTGAACTCTTGTCACAGCTTCTACGACACGAACCCGAAGTTTCCAAACTATGCTCCTCCAAATGCTTACAACCAAGGAAGGAAGAACAACCCTTACCCCTCCTACGGCAACTACAGCAACACACTAAACCATGAGTTCCAAGAAGGCCAAGGTAATTGGAAACCCGCACCGGGGTATCCTCAGATACAGAAGTCTAAACTCGAGTCTTTATTGGAAAGTTTTGTTAAAACTCAAACAAAACAAAATGAAGAGTTTAGACAACAAGGTAGGGCAGTGAACGAGGCAATAAAAGAGCTAGCATCTAAAGTAGATAATTTAGCCATCCATAACAAGATGCTAGAAACTCATATTGCCCAACAAGCCAGCACATACTCGAGACCTGAGGGTACATTCCCAGGGCAACCCGAAGCAAATCCCATTGAACATTCTAATGCCATACACTTGAGGGATGATAAGCTTGGGGTGGTTGAAAAAGATGTGGAACCAGAGGAGGACATGAGCAAAAAGGAAAAGACAGAGCCAAAGTATGTCCTTCCACCACCGTACCAACCCCCAATACCTTTCCCACAAAGGTTGGTCAAGAGAAAGCAAGTAGACATAGAGGCTAAAATGCCTCCTAAACTGAAAGACCCAGGTAGTTTCTCTATCGCTTGCTCGATTGAAAAAGTGCAAATAGACCAAGCCTTATGTGACTTAGGGGCTAGTCCGAGCTTGATGTCGCTCACTATCTTGGAAAGGTTGGGAACCAAAGAGCTGAGTCCATTCAAATTCTCCTTACAATTTGCGGATGACTCAACTAGGACTCCTCTAGGTATACTAGAGAATGTTCCTGTAAAGGTAGGGAAATTTTTCATCCCTACCGATTTCCTGGTATTGGATATGAAAGGGAATTCTGAATTCCCCATCATTTTAGGAAGGCCATTATTGGCCACTGCTGGAGAAATAATAGACGTAAGGAATGACAAACTCTCTCTAAATGTAGAGGAAGGTAGGGTAGACTTTTATTTGACTAACTCCTATAACAACCCTCCTTTTGAGAGCCATGTGTGCAGGATCGATATAACGTCTCCAGTGGTAAAGGAAGAGCTCAACATGGAAGAAACCCCGAAGATTTGCATGGCTGATGATGCACCAAATGGTGATGAAGTTGGAGTTGCTGATTATCTGGAAACAAAACTTCCGCCGGGAGGGAGTAAGGCCAGGAAGCTCCGAGTGAAAAGAGCGAAGCGGAAGCGCAATTGGCCATATGAGCATAATCGACTCTTTGAAGGAGTTCCATGGAAGAGAAGTGTTCCTGCACTTCTACGCCCAGCCAACCCCGGTTGATTGAAGGAAGTATGGTCAAGCTTACGACTGTAAATAAGCGCTTCTTGGGAGGCAACCCAATTTTTCTTTCCCTTAACCATTTATTTTTGAATTTATCTCTTGAATAATTTGAGAAGATCAAGTGGCAAAAAGCATAAATTAATAAATTTGTCAAGTGTTTTCAGGATAAGAAGGAAGGAAGAGCAAGATGGACTGGGATAAATAAAGTCAGAAGACATCACGCCCAGGCCGTGACAGTGGTCACGACCGTGATGAGCTATCCAAGAGCAGCAGAAAGGATCACGGCCCAGCCGTGATATCCATCACGGGCGTGATGAGAAGGACCCTAAGATCAGAGAGCATCACGGCCTAGCCGTGACAGGCCAGCTCCTAAAGACCAGAATTAATCACAGCCTGCCTGTGATAAGCCTCACGGCCGTGATACAGTTTCCAACAAGTTTTTGACTGGAATGTGAGCCAACACCCGCTACCACCTCGGTGAGTTGTTCCATTTTTCTCCTCTCTCCGACTTGATTATTTACATTGGGACAATGTAAGTTTTTAAGCTTGGGGTAGGGGTATTTTTACAAATTTTGCATTTTTGCATTTTTCATGTTGCATTCATCTAGGCATAGTTTTGCATGATCACATTCTCTAGATTGCCCCTCACTTAGAGTATACATCCAATTGTGAGAACTTGGTGCCAAATAAATTGAGATAGTGAATTTTTTAACCCAATTTTTTTTATTCTTGTGATAAGGCTAAAAATAAAAATTCTTGAGATGATCTTTTGATAGTTGATAATTAGCATGTGGTTCCTTAAATTTGTGTTTCTCAATGATTTTTGAACTACTAAATGTAAGATTTTGAGCCAAAAAGGGGTACTCACTAAATCTACCCCATTCCTTGTGATAGAGTGTTTTAATTCCTCTTGGATTGTATTTTCTAGAACTTGACTTGAAACCGTTTTGAAACTTCAAAATTTTTGAAAATATTTTAGAAAATGATTGAGGCACTAGGCATTTTTATGGCCTTCTGAGCTTCGATTGATTAAATTCTACCCCTTAGTTGCCCAGTTTTGATCCTAAAAGAATAAAATACTTTTCTTGGTATCTTGAATTACTTTGATGAATAATGCTTGGTATGGCACCTTTTAAAGTATTACAAAAAGGGTAAAAAGGTAGTTTAAAAAAGTATGGGATGAGAAAGTTAGAAAATATTTCTCTTGAGCTAAAAATCTCCCCTTCTCCAAATAAATAAAATGAAATAAACAAAAAAAAAATGAAGAAGGGGATGACAAAAGAAAGTGAGAAATAAAAATAAAAAGAAAGAAAGGTGGAAAAATGAATCAAAGCCCAAAAAGGTATTTTAGAAGGTGTCTTGCTTTGCAAAATTTGATAATTTGTTTAGCCTTTTTGAAACTTCCTTTTCTTGATTTCCCCACCTAACAATTAATCCCATGGCCACATTACAACCAAAGTAAAAGACCTCTTGATTCTTATGTGTTTTCATTAATAAAGTAGAGATTTGGTTAATAGTCAAGCTTATGATAGAATACCTTCCTTGAGGAAATTGAGCGAATTGTCATATGCCTTTGAACACTTGAGTGAGGTGAGAAGAGTGCCCGAATCAGTGAAAATATGACTTTAAAGAACCTAAGCTTCTAATTGGGCTTGAAATCGATTATCTCTTGGGGATTTATTTGAATATTACTGTTACTTGGATTAGTTACTCGGGTTCTTGATTCGCTATCCATGCTTTGATTGTTTATATCTTATGGCCTTGGTGATTGCTTGAGGACAAGCAAAATCTTAAGCTTGGGGTGATTTGATGAGTGTGATTTCACCTCATATTCCATTGTCATTTTGCATGCATTTTCACGTAGTTTAGGCATATTTAATTTGATTTTTGTTAGTTTTTATCTTGGAACGGATAAGGCAGTTTTTGTGGTGTTGTTTTGCAGAAATCAAGGGTAGAATGCTCAGAATCAACCATGATGGAGCTCGGATGAAGATGAAGCTTGAAAAGTGAAGAAAATGAGCCAAACAGAGCCCATCATGGCCTAGCCATGATGACCATCACGGCCATGATCGAGCAAAACTGAAAAGGAAGAGAGGCTGAAGTCAGAACTGGTCACGGCCTAGCCATTATGCCGATCACGGCCGTGACCTGTCAGTTGAGCCAGACCCCCACAAGTCAGAATCTGTCATGGCCTAGCCGTGATGATCATCACGGCCGTGACGGACCAATCACTGAAGACGCGCCCAAGGCAGAATCTACCACGGCCTGGCCGTGATGGCCATCACAGCCGTGACGCGTGTTACTTGGATCAGAAGCAACTGATTTGGATCTAATTTGTGTTTGATTGGGATTCAAACTTCCCAAATCTACAAATAAGGCATTTGGGCAGAGGCAAAAGGAGGACTTTTTGGATGCTACTCTTAGGCTATTATTTAGGATCTCTCTTCTTCTCCTTCTTCTCCTTCTTCTCTTAGTTTTATTTTCATGTTATTTGTAACCAAGCTTGTCATCTCCATGGCAAGGCTTGAGTAGTAGTTTAATTTCTAGGGATTGGAGCTATGCCCAAGGTTGTTTTATGTTGTTAATTTGATGTTATATCTTTGTTAATTGCGATTTTGCTTTAGATATGATTTCTAGTGTTTGAATTACTCGTAAATTCGGTGGCCACTTGTTTGCATGTCATAGACATTCTAAGGAGGAACCTAGCGGTGAACTTAGGTGTCGGATCTATAGAATCAGACTTAGGACTGAAATCACGAGAGTTAGAAGCCGTCCTTCAAGGATCAACGAATTGTCACGAAACGTAAAGGGTCCAATCTAAATTCGACTACCACGAGAGTAGGGGTTGGTTTAATTGGGCACGGTTTTTGTAACCCGAGAGGGAGCTTAAACTATTTGAGGATAAATTCGCCTTCAAGGCAATTTCGATAATTAGCAAAGGTTAATCAATTTAGTAACATAAACGATCTTGTTGGTAACCCAAATTCCTAGGAATCCATTTAGATCTGAAAACCATAAATTGTTACTTTCTGTTTTACTTGATTGCATTTTATCTCTTATTTCAAAAATCCAAATCTTTTTATACAGTCCAGTTTTATCATTTAACAATTAGTTGCGATTTGAGATCACGGTCTCTATGGGATCGATATCTTTTTATTACTTGACGACAATCTGGTACACTTGTCGGATCGCACGTGCACTCGCACGACATCACTCTTCTGCCACAATTGGCAAATCTTCATGATGTTTTCCATGTGTCACAACTTAGAAAATATGTGCCTGATGAGTCTCATGTGATAGCTCCTAAGTCTTTACAATTGAAGGATAATTTGATCTATAAGCCTAGGCCTAGTCAAATCTTGGACAAGGGCACAAAGACTCTAAGGAACAAGGCAATTCCTTTGGTGAAAGTGTTATGGGAAAGGATTAACTCCGAAGGAAACTACTTGAAAGTTGGAAGAGGACATCGTATGTAAATACCCAGATCTTGTTGTTTAAGGTAAGGTAACCTTATGTTTGGTTTTCATCATATGTTACAATATGTGTGTGAGTATCTGATGAATTTCGGGGACGAAATTCTCTAAGGAGGGGAGAAATGTAACATCCTAAAAATTCAAATATAATTATTTTAATAAAAAAAGGGTAGTATAATAGTTTATTATAATTGTTTTCTTTATAATAAAAATCCAGTGGGTTCCACAATAATGTAAAATTGATTTTAAAAAAATAAAATAAAAATAAGGATAAGAACCTACCCTGGACTAAATTATTGCGGCAATAATGATAGGAAACATAAGCATATCACGGCCTGATGAGTGTGATTTCACCTCATATTTCATGTACATTTCTGCATGCATATTCATATAGTTTAGGCCATTTTAGTTTTATTTTTGTTAGTTTTACCTTGGAGCAGGTAAGGCGGTTTCACGGTGTTGTTTTGCAGGAATTTAAGGAAAAATGATCAAGATTGACCAAGATGGAGATCGGATGAAGATAGAGCTAGAAAAGTGAAGAAAATGAGACAAGCAGAGACCATCATGGCCTAGCCGTGATGACCATCACGGCCATGATCGAGCAGAGCTAAAAAGGAAGAAGGCCTAAAGTCAGAATTGGTCACGGCCTAGCCGTGATGGCTATCACGGTCGTGACCTGTCAGCTGAACCAGACTCCCAAAAGTCAGAACTGGTCACGGCCTAGCCGTGATGCCCATCACGGCCGCGACCTGCTAGTTGAACCAGACAGAACTGATCAGGACCTAGTCGTGATGAGCATCACGGCCTAGCCATGATGGGCATCACGGCCGAGCCGTGATGGGCATCACGGCCGAGCCGTGATGGGAATCAAAATTGATGAATCAAAATTGAACCCGCACGCCTGGACGTGATGGCCATCACGGCCTGGACGTGATGGCCATCACGGCCGTGACGCGCATCTGATCTATAAATAGGCATCTGGGCAGAACAGAAAAAGGATCCCGAACCCTAAAACATATTCTCTGGACCAAGGGCTGCTGTGGCTGCTGTGGAGACCTTCCATGGAGTTCTTTCCTTCCTTTATTCCTATTTTTTTTCTTTTGTTTTTCTATATGATTATGTGTAGCTAAACCCCCCTTCTTGTTGGGGTTAGATGAAGGCTTTTATGAACTTGGTTGTCTCATGATTTGGTTGTAATACAAATTCCTATTTCTTTAAGAGTATTTGATTCCATGCTTAATGCTTTTCTTGGCTTGATCACTCTTGGAATGATTTGTTGCTTTGATAGACAATTGAAAAATTGATGTTAAGGCATGCTCATGAATCAAATGCCAAGTAGTTCATGAATCTAGACATAGGTCTTGGGGTGCTTGCAATCATATAAGTCTTGGCTCTTTATGCAAAATCTCATGTTAATCCACCTAAGACATTAGGGTTTAACTTGGGGTTTTAGGCTCATTCCACCTAAGACATTAGGGTTTGAGTATTTCAGAAGATTTGATTGTCATAATTGAATTAGGAATTGTGTTATTAACCATTTCATTGCAATCAAGGGAGGATTAGTGTAGTCTAACCCTGACAATCCCATCCATTTGTTAACCATATCTCTTTTTCCTGTTAAGTGTTTGTGAAAATTCCTAAAAGACCAAAAACATTTTATTCTTATTTGTTTTGTTACATGTTAAGAGCTCCCTTCCATCCAAATGATCGTCTAGATAGTAGTCCGATTTGCGAAGTGGTACTTGTCCGCGATCCCTGAGAACGATATCCGGTCTCACCACCGTATTACTTGTACGACTAGGTATACTTGCCTAGAAATCGTATCAAGTTTTTGACGCCGTTGCCGGGATCGGTGTGCCGATATCATGAGTACCAAAGGGGACTCCTAATTTAGACATTTTTCCTTTGCTTTCCTACTGCTGTTTTTTTTTTCTTTTTTTTTGTTTTAATTATAACTGCATAATTCTCCACTTGAAGCTTGACTTGTACTTGAGATATTTGTTGCTGTTCTGCTCTGTTTGTTTCCGTGTATGCGAGGTACAATTGACCCAGGTGAACTTCAATTCGAACCCGAAATAACAGAATAGAAAGGAAGCCAAAGCAAGAAAGAATAGAGAAGAAGCATCTTCTACAGTACAAGAACCACAAGTTGAGTTACCAAGTGTGCAAGCATCGCAAGTTGAAGCATCAATTGTCACCATGGCTGACAACAATGAACAAAGGAGGACAATGGGGGACTATACTTCCCCTACAGTCGATAGATATGAAACTCCAATTGTTAGACCTGCATTGGCTTGTAACAACTTTGAGATAAAGGCATCACTTCTCAATCTTGTGCAGCAAAATCAATTTGGAGGTTTAGAGAGTGAAGACCCTCATTCTCACATTGGCACATTTATTGAGTTATGTGATACTATCAAGCTTAATGGAGCTTCCGACGAGGCTATTCGTTTAAGGCTCTTCCCCTTCTCTTTGAGGGATAGAGCTAAGTCATGGCTTCAATCCCATCCTCATGGGAGCATTATTACTTGGAATGATTTGGTGAGCAAGTTCTTATCTTGTTTCCTCCCTCCATCAAGAATGATCAAGTTGAGATCGGAGATCAATGCTTTTGCACAAAGGGATGGCGAATCACTTTTTGAAGCATGGGAGAGGTTCAAATCTTTGCTTACCGCTTGTCCAAATCATGAGTTAGAAACATGGCAGCAAGTTGCAACCTTTGTCAATGGTCTCAACCGAAATTCTAGAAGTATGATTGAAGCGGCTGCAGGTGGAACATTGAGTCATAAGACACCCGATGAAGCAAAGGCCTTAATTGAAACTATGGCTAATAATGATTATCCAATGCCTAGTTCTCGATCATTGGCCAAGAGAGGTGTTTTGGAGCTTGATGAATTTGGTTCTCTTAAGGCGCAAATGGCCGCTCTTACCAAGCAATTGGGGGTCGTTCAACTACAAAATTCTCAATTACAAGCGGTCCAAGTTCAAGCCGTCTCAGTGTGTGACTTCTGTGGAGGTAACCATGCCAACGGTAATTGTGAAATTAGTGTGGTTGGAGATCCGGGTCAAGAATAAGTGAACTACATGGGAAACCAAGGGCCTAAGCATGATCCTTTCTCTAACACCTACAATCCGGGGTGGCGTAGCCATCCTAACTTTGGTTGGAGACAAGGGCAAGGCTCAAGTTCTCAAGCAAAGCCTCCTCAAGAGAATTCAAGCAATTTGGAGAATATTCTAGCCCAATTCATGCAAGAAACTCAAGCTAATATGAAGAATCAAGAATCCTCCATCAAGAATCTAGAACACCAAATAGGCCAATTGGCAAAGCAAATGGCGGAGAGACCTCAAGGACAATTGCCGGGAGATACCGAGAAGAATCCAAGGGAGGATTGCAAGGCAATTACTACAAGAAGTGGGAAGGTGGTAGTCCCACAAGAAAAAAATGAAGAGAGAAAAGAAAAGAGAATTGATGAGGGAGTTGATGAGGCGATCATTGAAGATGCAACCAATGAAGAATGAGAGACTTCCCAAGCCACTACCTCTATTCCTATTGTTGTTGATGTTGAAAAACCAAAGAGAGAAAAATTGGTGGATGAAGAGTTTGCAAGAAAGAAGACTAAAAGGCAAATTCTTGAAGAAGTTGACAATCCTAAGGAGTTGCCACCGTATTTCAAGATACCCTACCCTCAAAGGTTGAAGAAGGAGATAAAGGATCAACAATTCTCTAAGTTCTTGGATGTGTTCAAAAAGCTGCAAATCAATATCCCTTTTGCCGAAGCCCTTCAACAAATGCCTTCCTATGCCAAATTTATGAAGGAGATTCTTTCTAACAAGAGGAAGTGGAAGGAGGAGACGGCCATGCTCACAGAAGAATGTAGTGCCATACTCCAAAGGAAGTTACCGGTAAAGATGAAGGATCCGGGTAGCTTTACTATTCCATGTGCTATTGGTCATTTGAACATTGGAAGAGCTTTGTGTGATCTTGGTGCAAGTATCAATCTTATGCCTCTCTCCATCTTCAAGAAGTTGGGAATTAATGAAGTTAAGACAACCAGGATTTCTCTCCAATTGGCGGATCGTTCCATTACTTATCCTTATAGTGTAATGGAGGATTTATTGGTAAAAGTAGACAAGTTCATCTTTCTGGTAGACTTCGTGGTATTGGATATTGCGGAAGATAGTGAGACTCCATTGATTCTTGGAAGGCCATTCCTAGCCACGGGTAGGGCTTTGATCGATGTAAATCAAGGGAAGTTGGTGCTTAGAGTCCAAGATGAAAAGGCCACCTTCAATGTTTTTGAAGCAATGAGACATCCAAGTGACAAAGATACATGTATGAGTGTGGACCTTGTTGATTCATTGACTTACAAGAGTGTTCAACAAACTTTCGAAGATTCATTGGAAGTGGCTCTTATGGTTGAGAATATAGAAGAAGAGGTATGTGAGGAAGAAGTTGAGTTCATGGTTAAATCCCTTGAGGCTTGTCTAGTTTTGAATAATGATGAAGACAAAGTTGTGGAGGATGTGCGGATTGAAGACAAGGGTGAAACACCTAGGCTAGATTTGAAGGAACTTCCATCCCATCTCCGTTATGCTTTCCTTGGAGTAAATTCTTCATTCCCGGTGATCATTAGTAGCGGATTGAACTCCTTAGAGGAAGAGAAGTTGTTGAGAGTACTTAGAGAGCACAAATCCGCAATTGGGTGGTCTATGTCCGACTTGAATTGAATAAGTCCCTCATTTTGTATGCACAAAATCCTTTTGGAAGAAAACTTTAAGCCGGTCAGACAACCCCAAAGAAGACTTAACCCAAACATGAAAGAAGTTGTAAGGAATGAGGTTGTGATGCTTTTGGATGCGAGTATAATTTATCCAATCTCCGACAGTCCATGGGTGAGTCCGGTCCAAGTTGTTCCACAGAAAGAAGGGATGACGGTTGTTGCAAATGATAAAAATGAACTCATTCCCTCAAGGATCGTTTCCGGATGGAGGGTGTGTATTGACTATAGAAGATTGAATGAGGCTACAAGAAAAGATCATTTTCCCTTGCCTTTCATTGATCAAATGCTAGAGAGGTTGGCGGGCCATGCCCTTTATTGCTTCCTTGACGGATACTCAGGGTATAACCAAATTGTAGTTGACCCAAAGGACCAAGAGAGGACTGCTTTCACTTGTCCCTATGGCGTCTATGCATATCGGAGGATGCCATTTGGGTTGTGTAATGCACCCGCCACTTTTCAAAGGTGCATGCTTTCCATATTCTCTGATATGACTGAGAAATTTATTGAGTATCTCATGACTAAACAGGATGTCGAGCCAAGGCTCATTAGGTGGGTACTATTGCTCCAAGAATTTGATCTAGATATAAAGGACAAGAAATGAGTGGAGAATGTGGTAGCCGACCATTTGTCTAGGCTTCCACTAGCAGATATTCAAGTAAAAGATGAGTTGCCAATTCAAGAAGAATTCAATGATGAGAGGTTGTTTAGGGTGCAAGTGGCACCTTGGTTTGTGGACATTGCAAATTACAAGGCCGCCAACAAGATTCCGAAGGACTTCAATGCAAAACAAAGGAAGAAGCTCATCCATGATGCTAAATACTATGTATGGGATGAACCATACCTTTTCAAAAGAGGTTCGGATGGAATTCAGAGAAGATGCATTCTGGAAGAAGAGGTTAATGGGGTTTTGACTCATTGCCACAACTCACCTTATGGAGGACACTTTGGTGGTGAGAGAACCGCCATGAAAATCTTGCAAAGTGGTTTGTTTTGGCCTACCATCTTTAAAGACTCTAGAGCTTGGGTGATGAAGTGTGACAAGTGCCAAAGAACTGGAAGTATATCCAAGAGAAATGATATGCCTTCGAAGGGTATTTTAGAGGTGGAGCTCTTTGATGTGTGGGGGATCGACTTCATGGGTCCTTTCCCATCATCCCACAACAACAAATATATTCTGGTTGTGGTTGACTGTGTGAGAAAATGGGTAGAAGTTGTCCCAACTATGAAAGATGATGCAAAAACAATGGTTAGTTTTGTGAGGAAGAATATTTTTACCCGATTTGGAACCCCCAGAGCCATTATTAGTGATGGGGGTAATCATTTTTGCAACAAAGAGCTCAATGCGGTGCTTGCCAAGTTTGGGGTCAACCATAAAGTTGCCACACCATACCACCCGCAAACCAGTGGGCAGGTGGAGTTGTCCAATCGGGAATTAAAGAGGATCTTGGAGAAAACAATGAATAATGCAAGAAAGGATTGGGCAAAAAAGCTGGATGATGCACTTTGGGCCTATCGGACTGCATATAAAACACCTATTGGTATGTCACCCTACTAATTAGTGTTTGGAAAATCATGTCACCTTCCGGTAGAGCTCCAACATCGTGCTTTTTGGGCAGTGAAGGCCTTGAACTTTGATACGAAGCTGGCTATGGACAAGAGACTGTTGCAATTGAATGAGTTGGATGAATTCCGACTCTTGGCATATGAGAGTGCAAGAATCTATAAGGAAAGAACAAAGTTTTGGCATGATAAGTACATTCTTCCCAAGCATTTTGAAGAAGGCCAATCAGTTTTGCTCTTTAACTCGCGTCTCAAGCTATTTCCGGGCAAGTTGAGATCAAGGTGATCGGGTCCATTCCATGTCAAGTCAGTTTCCCCATTTGGTGCGGTTGAATTGGAAGACCCATCGTCCGGAGATACTTTCACTGTTAATGGGCATAGGCTCAATCACTACCTTGGAGGAGACTTCGATCGTCAAACGGTCTCCAACCCTCTTAAAACACCCTGATAGAGGACTGTAACCCGTCAAGCTAGTGACATTAAAGAAGCGCTTATTGGGAGGCAACCCAAAGTTTTATTTTCTTTTCCCTTTGTTTTTGATTTTAACTCTTGAATAATTTGAGAAGATCAAGAGGAAAAGATCACAAATTAATAAATTTGTTAAGTGTTTTCAGGCTAAGAAGGCAAAGGAGCAAAAAGGGCAAAGCCAGACAAAGTCAGCAACCATCACGCCCAGGCCGTGACACTGGTCACGGCTGTGATAAGCCAGTCATGAAGATCAGAAAGGATCACAACCCAGCCGTGATGAGGATCCCGAGCGTGATGAGAGGACCCTGAAGATCAGAGAGCATCACGCCCTAGCCATGATGGAGGTCACAGCCGTGACAGGCCAGCTCCTATGGACCAGAATTGATCACGGCCTGCCCGTGATGAGCATCACGGCCGTGACACAATTTTCATGCAATTCCTTTTGACTAGGCATATGAGCCAACACCCGCCACCGCCTTGGTAAGTCGTTCCATTTTTCTCCTCTCTCCAACTTGATTATTTACATTGGGGACAATGTAAATTTTTAAGCTTGGGGTAGGGGTACTTTTGCATACTTTTGCATTTTGCATGTTGCATTCATTTAGGCATAGTTTTGCATAATCACACTCATCAATGCCCATGTTGTGTTACCCATTATAAATAGATAGTTTGAGTGTTTTAAACCCAATTTCGCATAATATAACTAGATAGCTAACTTCAGACGGATATTTCGTAACCAAAGAACTCTTGTTTGAATTCGAGATCTGCATAAGAAATATATCCCTGTCTCTTAGCTTTCCATAGACACCAAATTCGTCCAATTGGATTCTTGTAGCTCAAGTTATGACCAAATTCGTACACACTATTCATGTTCCAGCGCCAGAATCATTTTTTTAAATTCTATCCACGTTTTGACTATCTAAACATCGGTTTCAGATTTTGTGGTCTTTATAACAGTTGTAGAAAATTCTTTTATCTTTCCAAAGATATAAAATTTATAATTTTTGAATGTCTATAACTCAAGATATGTGCGAAGTACAGAACCATATGCAGAGTAAGCGGGCTTAGCACGTTTTTACACGTTTTGGCCTATTGGGTGCCCTATAAATAGAATCTTAACACTCTTAGGGTGCATTTTTGAACCCTAATTACACCTAGAAACTCAGAAACGGCTAAGAAGAGAAGAAATTCAAGGATTAAGAAGAGATAGTTGTGGGAGAGGGAGTCTAGGAAAAGGAAGACGATGATAACTCTTGGCAAACGTTAGGATTCACAGTAGGAAACGCTTAGAGCTATTTGGAGGTCTTCAAGAGGTGAGTAACAATACTTTTTATGAACCCTTTCCATGGTAAATATGATTGTTTTTGTTGATAAGGGATTACCATGTGGTTTTGGGAGTCTTTAATTGACTTGATGCATATTGTTAGTAACCTAAATTCTAAAATTGGGGTTTTGTTTAAAAGGGGAATTAATTGATCAATTGATGTTGTAACGTGCTTATTCATGTATGATGTGTTGTGATATTCATGATTGTTTGTTGTTGGTGGAAGTTTATATGTTTAAAATTGAGGGAAATAGTTTGTTACATGCATGAGACATGACATATTTGACCTATAATATGTTGTATGATGTTTTCCGCAATACCACCTATGATAGGGGTATCGAAAAGTAATACCACCGTAATGGGGTATCGAAAGTAACATCCCCATATAATTGGGATGTCGAAAAAGAGCAATACCGCCGAAAAAGGGGTATCGAAAGTAACACCGCCACACGTTAGGGTGTCGAAAAGGGAGAAATACCGCCATGTGCACATGGGAGGTATCGAAATAGAAATGTCCCCGACAGGAGGGTGACATCGAAACATTCCTCATGAGTAGGGGTGGGCAATGGGACGCCATTGTCATGTGATGTGTGAGATTTATGGCATGCTGGCAAGAGACCAGTTTAGTTATGAGGCCTTCGAGCCACTTGGATTAATTTAAAATTTACTTGGTATGTGGAATGCGATGCATTGAGATGAGTTGACCTTATGCTATATGCATTTGACTTGATGAAATTTTTGTTGTTATTAAAAGTATTTTTTATATATTATTTTGGGAAATTTGCGGATATCATGGACAGTTTTTCCGGTTACCGCACTAGCTGAGAACAACACTATTTTCGAAACATTTTATAAATGTATTATTGTGCACTGGGATTTTATATCTCATTATAAGTGTTGTTTTCATAGCCCGAGGACATCGCTGTTGAGGATCCAGAGATCTGAAGAGTTATCTTTGATTAGCTAGTTGGTTAGTAATGTAGTATGGTTTGGAGTATTATGCGGACGACGTTCTTTGATTTACATACTATTTTTCTCAGATTGTAATTAGACACCCGGTTTTGAGGCTTTTAGTTTTTATTCAAATGATTGGATTTAATGATATTTTTCAATACTTTGTAAATACTATTATTTTATTTAGTACGAGGTATTTTCATACTTAGTTATTTGAGAGAAATTTTATGTCTTGTGTTTTTTTAATTAAATGTTTTGAAGGATTTTTGTTGAAATTAATTTGGGTTACTAATGTAACGAAGGGCGTTACACTCCACCTGTGGGATTTCACACACTAACACACAAGCTTTGCTAGGTAGCTTGAAAAACCTTTACACCACAGAGCACTCCTTCACTTCGAGATACCACACTCTTGTGAAGAGCCACAATGTTCAACCTTAGGCATACCTCACCCTAATCACTCAGAGAGACTCCCTCTCTCTTTACAAGCAAAAGTAAAACAAAAATTGATTCCTAACTCTCAATAGTCAGATAAACAAATTGAAGCACTTATGAGTATTGAAACACTCTTTTCACAGTAAGCTCAATAAAGATGATGAATTTTTTTCATTATTGATTTCTGAAATTGATTTCGTAAAACTGTGATATGTTATGATATTTATATATATTTTAAAAGTGTTCATTTGATCCCTATTTATATAGAAAACGAGTTATAGTCGTTGGGAACAATCAAAACAGATTTGGATATGATTTAACAGAATCTATTTTCTTGATTCTGGTTCTTGAAATAAGATTCTGATAGTTCTTATAGAATTTGCGTCCATAAAATAACCGAGTCCATCTAGCCATTAAGATTTTTCATTCGTATGGTCTAGTAGACGAGCTCCATATGCCACGTCAGTAGACGGAAGTACTAAAACACAAAGTAATTGGACGTGCTCCAATTAGTAGACGAGCTCCATATGCTATGTCATTGGACGGAGCTTCTCATTAAGATCTTAGCTAGTAGTCCAAAGACTTGTGTGGACGAGCGCTTTTGTCACTTAGTGGACGAGCTTTTTTATCACTTCAGTGGACGAGTGCTTCTGTCACTTCAGTGGACGAGCGCTTGTATCACTTTAGTGGATGAGCGCTTCTGTTACTTCAGTGTTGGATGAGCTCTTGTATCACTTCAATGTTGGACGAGCGCTTCGATTCAAAAAATCTTATTTCCAAAAATCATTTTCATTAACGAAAACTTATTCCTTTTAATGCAGGTTATGAAAAATGATTTTCTTCATGCATATTTTTAATTGAGCTATTTGTGAATAAGAGATTTCATCTCTTACAAATCATCTAAGACTTAAATCTAATTTCTCCTTTAAGCTCTTGTCTTGATGATTCCTTGATCTTTGTCTTTGCTCTTTGATTTCTCCAAGTTCTTCCTTGAATATTCTCCTTTGATTGCTCACTGAACTTGTTGATCACTACTTGATACTGTCTTTGCTATTTGATACTAAAACACTTGCATACACATTAAGTTGTATTTGTCATATATCAAAATCTCTAAATCATTGAGTCTAACAAATACTATTGGAAGCCGAGGGCAGAACGATTAACTGGCAGTTATTCACTGACTACTTCTTCGAAAAATATTTTCCGCTTTTAGTTCGATGCGATAAGTAATGGAATTCACAAACCTTAAACAAGGCAATAAGTCTGTTGGTGATTATGCGTCATGTTTTGAGGCACTGATTAAGTTTTTAGAGTACTATTAGAGGTTTCCGAATGAAGATTGGCAATGTCGAAGATTTGAGGAAGGACTCAGAAATGAGCTGCATAGGGCTGTGGTGTCTCTTGACATTCAATGTTTCCCGGAACTGGTTGAGAGATGTAGCGCTTTAGAAAGTATAGATCTGAGGATGACTAAAGAGCAGAAACAACTGAGAAATGGAGGTCTTATTCAATCAGATACTCAGAGGAGAGTAGATAGTGGTTCTCAGGGGAGACGGGAACCATATCCTAGACTAGTACAGATAGTGGCACCAACACCAATTGCTACAACACAAGTTGTTGGAACGGGCCATTAACGGCAAGGCTTTGCTTGTTGCAGATGCGGAGGGCCGCATCATGTTAGAGATTACATGGAGAGACCTATATGTTTCTACTGTGGGAAACCAGGGCATATAGCTTGGGGTTGCAGACAGCGGGCTAGGCAGCAGACAGTAGCTGCTGGTAGAGGAGATGCAGGAATAGGTCAGCATATGGCTAGACCTCCAACCACTGGGAGAGTATTTACCATGAGTGGAATTGAATCCTCACACCCTGCAGATCTCATAGAAGGTATGTGTAATATTGATATAATCCGGAATAGTGGAATATGCTCCAAGTATCTAAGGATTGTGATTAGATACATTGAGCAGGAAGTTAAGGTAGTATTAATCTTGGTGCATATTGTAAAAGTTAAGGACAATGAACAGAATGTAGTGATGGATAAGTTCGAGGATAAATAGAATGATATAGTGATGAATTCTGTTACAAAGTTACCACTGTCACTTAAGGGAAGACAGCGATGAGAAATACGATGTAGGACCTTTAGATTAAGATACGATTGCAAGATTTTATTCAGTTTTGAGTCAAGAAATTCCGAGGATGGAATTTTTTTCTAAGAGGGGTAGTAATGCAATAGTCTGATTTTTAATTACACTGTTTAACCGGTTAAAATATAATTAATTATATTTTAATCTGAGAGTTAGAAAGTGATTTTGAATAAAATAAAATCATATTCATAGTCTCTTTTATGGTAGAAGGTTACAGTGAAATTTTGGGTTTAAAACTCAGACGGAAACCATTTTGCGTTTTTACTGACAGTATAACTTTATACCGGCAAAAAACCCTAATTTGACCCGAAACGGAAAATTTGTAGATTTTTTATATTTTGTCTGTGAGAAATTCTACTTTCCAAATTTTTGATCAGAAATAAAGTATTATGTTTATTCGGATGAATTTTGGTAAAAGTTCGGACGGAAAACGGTCGGTATTTTCACTGACTGTAAGATTTTAATGATTAAAAAACCTAATTTTGACTCGTGAAAGAAATGGTTTGTTTAAATCATATTTCCAATGAGTTTGGTTGTTTTGAAAATTTTCAAACGAAAACGAAATATTATGCTTCTATTCGGGCGTAAAACCCTAATCAGGAAACCGACAGAGTCGAGAATGGAGGTTTAGAGACAAAATTAGACTCTGGAGGAGCTGAGTCATGAGGGGAGTCACCACCATGACTCACCAAGCAATAATGAAGCATTAAATGTAAATTTAGGTGAAATGACCAAAATACCCCTAAGCTTAACCTAACCGACTTTGAGTTAAATTTCAACCATGGTTAAGGAACCAAGGTTAGTTCTTGTGGCCAAGAATCAGCCACACCCTTCACTAAATGTGAGCCACATGTTTATTAACCATAATTAGCAAAGTAACCTTAGTTAAGTTAATTATTAACCATAGTCAATCATATATAAATTTAATATTCACAAAACCCATTAATTTAAATCCTAAGAACCAAATAAAGCCTAAGATCTACCCTATAAATACCCCTCCCAAACCGCAGCCTCCCCCCCCCCCCCCCCCCTACTCATTTCTTCATTTTCCCTCACTTTTCTCAAGAACACTTTAAGCAAATTTGTGAAGGGCTTGATCCATTCTTGTCAATTTTCCAACATCTGAGAGGTATACCTTACTCTTCTTGATAAATAAACATCATGTTCTTCATTGATTTCCTTGTTTCCAAGTCATGATCATCAAGTTTTCATGAGTTTTTCATTCCTAGATCTAGAATTTCAAATATTTCTAGAAAATTGTAGAAAAATCATTTTAATGTGAGATCAATTTCTATGATCTAGTTATGATCTCTACTTTCATTATCCAAGAGCATGAAATCAAAAACATTTTCCTTCCTTATTTTCGTGTTGAGACCGAAACTAGGTATTTTTGGGTAAAGGAAGTTTTGTTCAATTTTTAAGATATGATAGTTGATCTTAACTCCTTGAAACCTATAGTTGTTATATCTAGAAGCTTGAAAACAAAATAATTTCCTGACCCTAATTTCTATGCTTGGCCGAATTGATGTTCATGTAGATAAAATAAGTTTCCTTCAGTCTTTAATTAAGTCATGATTTATATCAACTATCAAAAGTGTGTAGGTTATAGATCCAAGAGCTTGTTAACAAAAACAATTTCTAGCCTATTTTAACACTTATGACCGAAACCCTAACCCAGTTGGTTAGAGGATTTTGTTTCAAAATTTTAACAATTAATGCTTAATCTATGCTAGTTAATGCTCTAGGAAGTAGTATAAAAAAGATTAGATTAAGAAAATAACCCTAGCCTCATTTTGATTAGTTGACCGAAAATAGTACCATATGTCCATATGTAGATTTGTTTGATTAATTGGTTTTATTGTTGATTTGTTTGAAGGTGGTTGATGAATGTGTAAAATATGTTAGTTTGGAAGTGTAATTAGGAATAAGTTTGTAAATAATCTTATGAATTATAAAGAAAAGTGATAAGAAAATGCACACATTCATTTGAATAGAGTTTTGATACTTAGATTTCAATTTATGTTAAAAATATACTCAAATATGTTGAAAGTATGCAGGAACAGTAGTCCAGCGCTCAGCTCTGGAATTGGACGCTCAACCCGGACAGAAACGGAAGAAAATTACAGGATGCAGGTCAAGCACCAGCGCCCAGCACCAGTATGGAGCGCCCAGCGCCAATGAAGCAGCAGCAGCAAACAGAGAGCAGCGTTTGGGCGCCCAGCGTAGGCCAGGGGCGCCCAGCGCTGGGGGACGAGCAGAAACTCTATAAATGCGATCTTTGACAGATTGAGAAGAATCTTTGGCTCATTTTGGTTCTATTCTCACCTAGTTTCATCATTTCTCTCTGGATTATTTGGAGATTCAAGCTTGGGAACAAGACTTGAAGCTTCCATGGCTTCCTCCACTCATTCCTACTCAAGTTTCTTCTTCTCTTCTCTTTTTACTATGAGTTGTTAGATCTCTTAGGTTAGGTTCAGGATGATTCTAATTGGATTCTTGATGTAATTGACTTTGATTTCTGATTCCAATTCTATTTCATTCAATTTGAGTAATTGCTTCTATGCTTAATGCTTCTATTGATTGATCAACTCTAGATTGATGTTAGATTCAATTTCACAATTGGAAAATTGGTTATTGGATTGGAATTGAAGTAGATTACCATTGGAATGTTGATTCTAGGAATAGAACTATGTTTCAATGCATTCTTATGAATCGCATGCTTAATGTTTGTGCTAATGCTTGAATGACCTAAGGAATTAGGCTTCTTGATTGGTACAAAAGGATTATCACCTAAGGAATTAGGGATAAATCTAGGTTAGTGATTTGAATGTCAATTGAGTGGAATGAATTGGAATTTGTACTGAATAAGGTTACGTTAAGTGAAGATTGTAGGATTCCGATGCCTAACCGTTTTTGCCTATATTGAATTCATTCCTTAATTGCTATTGTTTAATTCATTGTTGTGACAACTCTAAATACAAAAACTCATAAACTCTTTTACAAACATGACATTCATTGGTTCAAAATACCCCTAGCCTAGGCTAAGTTGATACTTGAAACACAATCCTCATTGAGAACGATACTCTATTCTCACTCTATTACTTGTTCGATTTGGTACACTTGCCAAAATATCCAACAAGTTTTTGGCGCCGTTGACGGGGATTGTTGATTTCAATATCAACAAAGCAAAGGCATTGCTAATTTGAACATTTTTTTTCTTTGTTTATTTTTGGTCGCGCTGTCGCGCACGCGCCAAAAAGGACGAGCGGGTTTTGAAAATGTAGTTTAGGGCGACAACTCGGATGTCGTCTCTCAAGGACTCTTAAAATGTTATTTTCCACAAAAGTAAGTTTTTTTTTTTTGGGGGGGGGGGGGGGTGGGGGGGGTGGGTTGGATTGAGATGTAATCAAAGGAAACAGAATAATAAAAACAGAGCAATTGAAAACAAGCAGTTCAAGGAGGTTATCAAATAGCCAAAAACAGATTAATCTATTGCTCTTGATTTCCCACTATCATAGGTTCATGCAATTTCCAAGCCCTAAGCAAATTCTTATCCCCTCCCGGTTGTAGCAACAATTTACAAACGAAACTACTACTACAGATACATGTCCCTATTCCCGAATTAAACAAACGGGGTTAAGCCCTCATGAACTAAACGAACATGAACGTACACACGCGAATTAAACAAACGCGATTAATTATAGGAACATGATATCACCGGAAATAAATCAACACAATACATTATACTCCTGAATTAAACAAACAGAAATATAAAGCATGGCATTGAAGAGGGAAAAGCATACAAAACAGGGAAATACAAGAACCTCAAGTGTATGGAAATCAATTACAATAGATCAATCCTAGGAACTTAGTTCTCCATAACACAAACGAAATCACACAGAGAAAAATGTAAAACAGAAAAATGGAGAAGCAAAAGTCTTTACAAATTGTTCAGAACAGCCTTTTATACAAATTCTGAATTCAGCTAGCTCGCGAGGCGAGCACACATTCGCGAGGTGAATTTCATGAAGAGTCAGCAACCTTTGGCATTCTCGCGAGGCGAAGTACTTGCTCGCGAGGCGAGGATCTGAAGAGTCTTCTCCTTACGCCCGTTATGGCCATCAGGGCCTCACCGTGATGCTCTCTGACTTCCAGACTCGCGAGGCGAATGGATGCTCGCGAGGCGAGACTCTTCAACTTCAAAACTGCCACGGCCATGACCTTCAACACGGGCAAGCCGTGATCGTCTCTGACTTTTTCAGGGTTGCAAGACTCGCGGGGCGAGACCTTCTTCGCGAGGCGAACCAGAGACTTAGCATTTTCTTGGAACAGTCAGGCTTCGGGGTCGCGTGGCGAGCATATCGTTCGCGGGGCGAACCCCCTGTTTCCTTATTCTCTTGACTTTCACTTAACCTGAAAACAAAGAAATAACTATAAGTGTATTATTTAACTCACATCTAGCTAAATTAACCTAAAACTACTCTAGGGACTCAAAACCTTGCTTGAGGACAATCTAATCTAAGTTGGGTGAAAATAGGATATAATTTGCACAAAACCCTGGTCATACTAGCCATAAAACTAGATGAGCCAGAGGCTTATCAAAATACCCCAAACTTAAACTTTGCTTGTCCCCAAGCAAACTAAGACTCAAAAATCAAAAAGACTCAAGACCTGGCAAGCTCAAAAGATTCAATCAACATTGCACAAATTCAAGCAATACATCAAAACAGTTTTCTTTAATGTCCCCCCTTTTTTTTAAACAAAGCAAACCCCACATTCATTTATTCTAAACAGTTGAGAATTTCATCATGAAAACAATCAGAAATCGAAGAAGAGGATCTAAGTCACACACAAGAGGGAGATCACCAAATCCAAACAACTGCCTTCCTCACAAGGGCATTATTTGTTCACTCAATCACTCAGTTTGTGTCAGGCTAACAACTTGCACTCAGTTTCTCTTTTCAAGAACACTTCCCAAAAATTTGCTTTTCATCTCAAAATGGCTCCCACAGAAAACATGCAAGCAACATCAAAAGGTCTTTTATGGGTTGTAATGGGGCCTGGCTAAGGGTAGGATATACAAAAGGAACTAGGCTGAAGACCCTAGGAACTAAGAGAGCATGAACTATATTTACACTTTGAAATTCACTCAAGTTCCTTTCTTTATTTTTTTTCTTTACACTTCTGGGTGACTACAGCCTTTTATTTCCAACAGCCTTTTTGGCATTTTTGTATTTATTTATTTTTTTCTTTCTTTTTTTTTTCTCTTTTTTTTTATGCAAACATTTATACACTTTTTTTTCATAAGCCTTTGGCTCCAACTTTTCTCTTTTTTTTTTATATATTTTGTTTCTCAATCCCAACAACATATTACACCTTGCAGCCACCCCAAACTTAATTTTCTTGCACCCATTCTAAGATTACATGCTCTCCTAATACTAAGATCGGGTTAACATGGTTTTCCAGATTTTTGGGCTTATAACATTAGGTTATCAAGAATTAACAGGCTATTCGGCTCAAAGGGGCTAACTAGGGAACATGCATTAGGAATTGGTTATTTTTAGGCTAAGTAGCTATTTACAAAGAACATGCCTAAATCATATGAAGCAAACACATAATCATGCAAACCAAAAAGAGATTCAATCAAATTCAGGGAAGTGCAACTTGAAAGTGATTTTCACACAGTCAAAAACATGTTGGAGGCTCAAAACCTCACCTGGACATTCATGCAAATTGTTTGAAAGAGATTCTATCCCTAGTGTGTGCTCCCTATCACCCCAAACTTATCATACATCATGTCATCATAATAAAATCTCAAAGTTCAGTTTTCAATTTCACATGGGAATCACTTTTCAAAATCAAAAAAAAAAATTCAGCCTAGGGAGAATCATCACATATCAATCATGCAAGCAATCTGTGCAACATCAATCAAAATCTAGCAAACTTGCCAACAAAAGACTCAACATACAAATGCTCCTGAGCTTCTCAAATTATTCAGGAGCTTTATTCAAAGAAAAGAAAAACTACAACTAGTTCCCTCCCCCACACTTAAAACATGCATTGTCCCGAATGAACAACAGAATTATACAATCAGAGTGAGGGGGAAAGGAAAAGAAACTCCCTGATCAAGTATCAGTGTAGGTTGGAGCATCCAAAGATAGCTCCTCAACATTAGCATCCGCAGGGTTAGCAGCATCCACACCATGGAATGGCTTCAACCTTTGTCCATTAACCTTGATGGTTTTGTTGGTACCTGCATCCTTGATCTCTACTGCACCATATGGAAACACATTAGTAACAACAAATGGTCCTATCCACCTGGACCTAAGTTTCCCAGCCATCAATTTCAGGCGGGAATTAAACAATAAGACCTTCTGACCCACAAAAAATTCTTTCCTAACAATCATTCTATCATGAAATATTTTTGTTTTCTCTTTATACATCCTGGAGCTTTCATAGGCTTCAAGCCTAAGCTCCTCAAGTTGTTGCAACTGCAGTTTTCTTTCAACACCAGATTTCTTCATGTCCAAGTTACAACTCCTTACTGCCCAATATGCTCTATGCTCAACTTCCATCGGTAGGTGACAAGCCTTACCAAAAACTATCCGAAATGGGGACATTCCTATAGGTGTCTTAAAAGCAGTCCTCTGGGCCCACAGTGCGTCTTCCAGACGGCGGCTCCATTCCTTTCTATTAGGCTGCACCATCTTCTCTAGAATTTGCTTGATCTCCCTGTTGGATATTTCAGCCTGACATTGGTTTGGGGATGGTAAGCAGTAGACACTCTATGTACAACCCCATATTTCCTGAGTAAGGCCTCCTTGGTTCTGTTGCAAAAATGTGTGCCCTGGTCACTGATGATGGCCTTGGGTATGCCAAACCTACAAAAAATGTTGGACCTAACAAATTTGGAAACAATCTGAGCATCGTTAGTCCTAGTGGGGATTGCTTCCACCCACTTTGAAACATAATCTACAGCCAACAGAATATATACAAAACCAAAAGAAGGAGGGAAGGGACCCATGAAGTCCATCCCCCACACATCAAAGACCTCACAATAAAGCATGGGCTGCTGAGGCATCTCACTCCTACGAGTGATTGCAGGGCCTGTTATTTGACATTCTTTACAATTCTTATACAGCTCATATGAATCCCTAAAAATTGTGGGCCAGTAGAACCCGGAGTCCAGGACTTTTCTTGCTGTCCTCTGAGGTCCAAAGTGTCCTCCAACTGGAGAGGCATGTGAGAAATGCAGGATGGACTCTGTCTCATGATCGGGTACACACCTCCGAATAACCTGGTCACTGCAAAACTTCCACAGGTAGGGATCATCCCACACATAGTACTTTGCATCGCTCTTCAGCTTGTGGAACTTATGTCTACTTGTACCTGCAGGAACAACACCAGCAACTAGAAAATTGACAATGTCAGCAAACCAGGGGGTTACCCCATACAGATGTAACAGTCTCTCATCAGGAAAATCATCTTGGATGGGAAAAGTATCCTCATCCCTTGCTATCCGGCTCAAATGATCTGCTACCAAATTTTCGGCTCCACTTTTATCCTTTATCTCCACATTGAATTCTTGGAGCAAAAGCATCCACCGGATCAGTCTTGGCTTAGCTTCTGGCTTCTTCAACAGATATTTCAAAGCTGCATGGTCAGTAAAAACAGTAACCCTAGAACCTAGCAAATAAGACCTAAACTTATCAAGTGCAAATACAACGACTAGCGAGTTCTTTCTCGGTGGTTGTGTAATTTGCCGCAAAGCATCTAAGGTCCTAGAAGCATAGTGAATTACATGGGCAACCTTGCCCACCCTTTGTGCCGAAAGCTGCTCCCACAGCAAAATTTGAAGCATCACACATCAGTTCAAAGGGAGTGTCCGGTCTGGGGGGCTGGATGACAGGGGTAGAAGTCAACGCTTTCTTCAGATAGTCAAATGACTCTTTGCACTTTTCATCAAACTGGAACAGGGCATCATTCTTCAGCAGATTTGACAATGGCAGTGCTATCCTGCTGAAGTCCTTTATAAAGCGCCTGTAGAAACCTGCATGTCCCAGAAAAGAACGGATCTCGCGTACGCAAGATAGGTAAGGCAATGAAGAAATCACATTTATTTTTGCAGGATCTACAGAAATACCCTCTTTGGAAATTACATGACCCAAAACTATCCCCTGTTCTACCATGAAGTGACATTTCTCATAATTCAAAATCAAATCAGTATCAATGCATCTTTGTAGAACTAGACTTAGACTATGCAAACAAGCATCAAATGAGGAGCCATACACAGTAAAATCATCCATGAACACCTCTATGCAATTTTCAATAAAATCAGAGAAAATACTAAGCATGCATCTTTGAAAGGTGCCAGGAGCATTATAGAGGCCAAATGGCATCCTCCTATAAGCAAACGTACCGAAGGGGCACGTGAAGGTGGTCTTTTCCTGATCCTCAGGGGCAATATGAATCTGGAAATACCCGGAAAAGCCATCTAGAAAACAATAATGGGATTGACCAGCCAGCCGATCCAGCATCTGATCTATGAACGGCAAAGGAAAATGATCCTTTCTGGTGGCCTGGTTTAGCTTCCTATAGTCTATACAAACTCGCCAGCTATTCTGGACTCTAGTAGGCACAAGTTCATTATTTTCATTCCTATCTACTGTTAGACCAGACTTTTTTGGTACAACTTGCACCGGACTTACCCAAGTACTATCAGAGATGGGGTAGATAATACCTGCCTGTAGAACCTTAGTCACCTCTTTCTTTACCACATCCAGAATCAGTGGGTTAAGTCGCCTTTGGGCCTGTCTGACTGGCTTAGCCCCATCCTCCAATAAAATTCTGTGCATGCATCTGGAGGGGCTAATTCCTGGAATATCGGCCAATGTCCACCCAATAGCCTTCTTGTATTTTTTCAGAACCTCTAAAAGCTTGGCTTCCGGATCAGAGTTGAGGATGGAGGAAATGATGACTGGCAATGTTGCATTCCTCCCCAAGTAGGCATACTTCAGGTTCTCAGGAAGTGGTTTGAGTTCCAAAGAAGGTGGCTGCTCAACAGATGGTGCCATGGGGTCAAGGACTTCTGTTGAAAAGACAGCTTCACTCTCATTATCACTATCACTATCATCCTCACCCTGCAAGGTTGAATCCAAAAACTCAGAACAAACAGAACATGGGTTAGTGTTAGTATAGTTAGTACAAGTATATACATCATCAAAACCAGAAATAAGAGGAAAATCAGAAATAAAGTCATCATGAGTGTCCTCAATAAGCTCAGAAAGCAACTCTAAGTGGAATACAGAGTGCTCCTCTACTGGGTGTTTCATAGCATCAAAGATCTTGAACTGGGCCACAATACCACCAAACTCCATAGACATAGTCCCATCATAAACATCAATCTTGGTCTTGGATGTCATCATGAATGGTCTGCCTAAGATTATAGGTGATCTACTGGACTGAGTCTTTCCTGCCATGTCTAGGATGTAGAAGTCCGCAGGGAATATCAAATCATCAACTTGCACTAGCACATCCTCTACCATTCCCATGGGTCGGGCACTGGTCCTGTTAACCAACTGGATGGTAAGACCTGTATACTGCAATGGCCCAAGATCAAGGTTATTAAAGATGGAGGTAGGCATGACATTGATTGATGCTCCCAAGTCCAACATGCAGTTTTCAAACTTCTTGTCCCCAATAGTGCATGGAATGGTGAAGGTGCCTGGATCCTTGCACTTTTGTGGCAGTGCCTGAGTAGGGGTTAAAGCAACAACTCTTTCTGGCTTAGACTGGATAAGCGCTAAGACATTCATTCCCAAGTCAACCCTCTCATTAGTCTTCATCTTCCTCTTGTTGGTGCATAGTTCCTTCAAAAATTTGGCATATCTGGGCACTTGCTTGATCACATCTAGGAGAGGAATATTTACAGCTACTTTTCTGAAAACATCAAGAATCTCCTTCTCCTTATTTTCACCACCACCCTTCTTATTTTTCTGCAATCTATGTGGGAATGGAATGGGTGGTCTATACACTTTCTCAGCTTCAACTTCAACCATAGGCTCAGGGGCAACCTCAACGGTAGGCTCAGGAGTTACCTCAATAGTTTCTTCATCCTTTCCAGAGGTGGCCTCAACAACCTTTCCCGATCTCAGGGATATGGCACTCACATTAGGGTTGGAGGCATTGGGATTTATCACTGGCTGTGCTGGCAGCTGGGTTGTTCTTTGAGCTTGCTTTATGTTATTTATGTCTGTGGCCATCTGTCCAATCTGTGTCCTCAAATCTTGAATGTTAGCACTTGTTTGCTGCTGATACTGTGCCTGTGAGGCTTGGAACTGTGCCTGGAACTGTCCCATTTGCTGCTGGAAAAGTGTAGTCATTTGTGCATTCATTTGTGAAGTTATTTGCTTGCACATGTCATCTACTGAAAGTCCGGAAGGTGCAGAAGTGGCCACTGGAGGAGGATTTTGAGGTGCCATCGGTCTCTGTTGGGATGAGTTCCCATACCGCATATTAGGATGATTACTCCAGCTGGGATGGTACCTATTTGTTGAGAGGTCTGGAGTGTTGTATCTGTTCTGGTTATTGCCCTGATTATACGGATGGACTGCAAAGGCTTGAGGTGATTCAGTAACTGATCCTCCTTGCAAAATGGGGCATGCCTCATATGGGTGCTCAGGAGAACTGCACATGCCACACAACACCGCAGGCTGAACCCTATCCATTGCCAATTTCTATACCAAAGAGGTGAGCCTATCAATTCTATCATCACGGTCATGGCTGGAAGAGGAAGTGCGGACCTCATGTACACCTCTAGTCTCAACTGAATTTCTTCTGGTAGTGAATTGCTGGGAATTCAGTGACATGTTCTCAATGAGTTGCTTGGCAGCAGATGGAGTCTTATCAACCAACGCTCCCCCACTAGCAGCATCCAAAATATTCCTATCTATCGGCAGTAGACCTTCATAAAAATATTGGATGAGAAGCTGTTCAGAAATTTGATGCTGGGGGCAACTGGATGTCAACTGCTTGAACCTCTCCCAATACTCAGCTAGAGACTCATTTCCTTGCCTAATTCCACAGATTTCTTTCCTGATTGAGGCGGCTCTGGAGGCAGGAAAATATTTCTCTAGGAAGAGCTTTTTCAAGTCGTTCCATGTGGTAATGGAATTCGGCTCAAGGTATAATAGCCAATCTTTTGCAGCTCCCTGGAGTGAGAACGGAAAAGCCTTCAACTTGATATGATCCTCAGTTACTCCTTCTGGCCTCAAAGTTGTGGAGCAGACAACTTGGAATTCCTTCAAGTGCTTGTGTGGATCTTCACCTGCAAGACCATTAAATCTTGGCAACAAATGGATTAGCCCAGATTTTAACTCAAAAGGAGTGTCAGCACCAGGATAAGCAATGCACAAACCATTGTAATTCACATCAGGGGCAGCAAGCTGCCTCAATGTCCTTTGGTCTCCCATGTTTTCAAAAACAGACTTGGAATTAGAATCACTACTAGAACTAGCCCGAAATTCTCTACGGAGTGTATGCAATGTTCTTTCTATCTCAGGATCAAATTCACACAGTTCAGGGCAGTTAGATCTAGTAGCCAGACTAATTCAAAACAAAAACAAAAATAAAAGAGAAAAAAAGACAGAAAATAAAATACGAAAATAACAAAACAAGAGTCCCCGGCAACGGCGCCAATTTTTGGTCGCGCTGTCGCGCACGCGCCAAAAAGGACGAGCGGGTTTTGAGAATGTAGTTTAGGGAGACAACTCGGATGTCGTCTCTCAAGGACTCTTAAAATGTTATTTTCCACAAAAATAAGTTTTGGGGGGGGTTTGGATTGAGATGTAATCAAAGGAAACAGAATAATAAAAAAAGAGCAATTGAAAACAAGCAGTTCAAGGAGGTTATCAAATAGCCAAAAACAGATTAATCTATTGCTCTTGATTTCCCAATATCATAGGTTCATGCAATTTTCAAGCCCTAAGCAAATTCTTATCCCCTCCCGGTTGTAGCAACAATTTACAAACGAAACTACTGCTACAGATACATGTCCCTATTCCCGAATTAAACAAACGGGGTTAAGCCCTCATGAACTAAACGAACATGAACGTACACACGCGAATTAAACAAACGCGATTAATTATAGGAACATGATATCACCGGAAATAAATCAACACAATACATTATACTCCTGAATTAAACAAACAGAAATATAAAGCATGGCATTGAAGAGGGAAAATCATACGAAACAGGGAAATACAAGAACCTCAAGTGTATGGAAATCAATTACAATAGATCAATCCTAGGAACTTAGTTCTCCATAACACAAACGAAATCACACAGAGAAAAATGTAAAACAGAAAAATGGAGAAGCAAAAGTCTTTACAAATTGTTCAGAACAGCCTTTTATACAAATTCTGAATTCAGCTAGCTCGCGAGGCGAGCACACATTCGCGAGGTGAATTTCATGAAGAGTCAGCAACCTTTGGCATTCTCGCGAGGCGAAGTACTTGCTCGCGAGGCGAGGATCTGAAGAGTCTTCTCCTTACGCCCGTTATGGCCATCAGGGCCTCACCGTGATGCTCTCTGACTTCCAGACTCGCGAGGCGAATGGATGCTCGCGAGGCGAGACTCTTCAACTTCAAAACTGCCACGGCCATGACCTTCAACACGGGCAAGCCGTGATCGTCTCTGACTTTTTCAGGGTTGCAAGACTCGCGGGGCGAGACCTTCTTCGCGAGGCGAACCAGAGACTTAGCATTTTCTTGGAACAGTCAGGCTTCGGGGTCGCGTGGCGAGCATATCGTTCGCGGGGCGAACCCCCTGTTTCCTTATTCTCTTGACTTTCACTTAACCTGAAAACAAAGAAATAACTATAAGTGTATTATTTAAATCACATCTAGCTAAATTAACCTAAAACTACTCTAGGGACTCAAAACCTTGCTTGAGGACAATCTAATCTAAGTTGGGTGAAAATAGGATATAATTTGCACAAAACCCTGGTCATACTAGCCATAAAACTAGATGAGCCAGAGCCTTATCAATTTTCTATTTTTGTTTGAATAATTGATATATTGGATAGTCTCATCTTTTCTTTACTTTGGATTCTTGTTTTGTGAGGAAAGTATCCACTATAGCTCATGGACATCCTTGAAACTGCTCTTCTTGCTCAAAGAAAACTTATTGCACAACAATTGAAGTTGATGTCTAAACAACTTCAAGTCATCCAAGTGAAGGCAATGAGACCATTGCAACCTACATGTGATTTTTGTTGTTCACACCATAAATTTGAAGAGTTTGAGGCGAAATTCAATGCAAATGAAGGGGTTTATTGCATGGAGAACCTCATGTGGGAGCAAGATGCACCACCTCACCATCAATCCAATGAGTCACTAGATAGAGGGTCCAACCTTGAAAATGTTTTAATTCAATTTATTGGAGCTACTCAAACGAAATTCAAGGATGTACAAGCTTCAATCAAGAATCTTGAGATTCAAGTTGAGACATTATCTGAGCAATTGGGTTGTTTTGTGCAAAAAAAGATAGAGTTGGTAAGAGAGCAAGAGTCACATGTTTGGGAAATGGTTGAACAAGAAGAAGAAGTATTTGTAGAAATGGAAAGTGAACATGACTCAAGAGAAGTGGTGGAGGAAAAACAAAAAGAAAGTGTAGTTGTAGAAGTAGATGAAAAACAGAAAAACAAAATAGTGACATCGAGGAGAAACCAAGGGTGATACAAGAAGAGATTCATATGACTAAGACTCAACCCTTGGTGATTGAAGAGAAGAGTACTACACAAGATGAGTTGTACATGCTTCAAAAATGGGGGAACACATATCCCAAATGCTTAATTGTTGGATCATGGGAACATTCTTGTCCCCATGCCAAATATATGGGATTGTTACCTAAAAGAAGAAAGCGGAAGGATGAAATTTTCATTTTATCATATTATCCACCCTAATAGGGTGACAATATGTCAAGCTAGTGACGTTAAAGGAGCGCTACTTGGGAGGCAACCCAAGCACTTTCCTCTTGAATTTCTTTCATTTTTTCCCTTATAAAAAAAAAGTAGTTCATTGAGTTGTTGAGTGGTTCCTTGATGTGTAGGCCATCTAATGTGGTGTAATTACTTTGAATTGTTATGTAGGCACATCTAAGGAAAGTGAATCCAAGGAAGGGTAGAAATGACACACTAGAATGGTGACAATGGCCCTGCGCAGGCTCCGGGCGCTACTATGAGCGTTGGGCGCCCACAGAGCACAGAGACAGCAGAATTCGCAGACCTGCAGGCGTTGGGCGCCCATGTGGAGCGCTGAGCACTGGAATTAAAAAAAATAAAATAATTTTTTTGCACATGCTCATCCATTGTGCAGAAGAAAGGGGGTGCTCTGAACTCTTTATTAATTTTTTTACCCTCCCTATTTGTTAGTTAGTTGTAGGAATAAAACGCCCAAACTTACACATATTGCACAAACTTGTGTTGAATGGATTTTTGTGTAGATTCTCTAGTGAGCATAGAACTTTTGCTTGACTGAAATTTCTAGCATGATGCAATTTATACTTGCTGAGCATATGATTTCATTGAAACCATTGATCCGTGTGAATTGTTTGTGCCAATTTTTCATGCTATAATTGATTCAATGTTGAATTCATGGATTTTCTCTTGCACATAACCATAAACTGTGAGCTTTTGAGCCCAAACACAGCATTTTACTCGATTTCTTTCATGTGTGATTTTCCATCACTTGCATGTTCTCACTTTTTCTTGCCTTGATGCTTGTCACTGTTGCAATGTTCTTGCACATGCATAAATGATTGAGGCAATAATTCTTTGTTTAAGCTCAGTGCCATAATTGCTATCCTATCATATTTCCATTACTATGCCCAATTGAGCCTTGGCCTATTTTTCTTGGAATGATAGCACATTACAAGCCAAAAAGCGAAAAAACCATTTTATCCCACTACTTTGGCTTAGAGGAATGTTTGGACTTAAGTTTGGGGTTGTTCTCTTGCTTAGGGACAAGCAAGCAAATAAAGTTTGGGGTGGAGAGTAGGCCACTAAAGATGCCTACTAGAAAAAAAAATTGAAAAGGAAAAATTGAAGAAGAAAAGAAAAATAGAAAAAGCCAAAGAGAAAAAGAAACAAAGAAAGTATACAAAAGTGAGAAAAAGGCAAAATAGAAAGAAAAGAAAATGAAACAAGAAAAAGAGAAAAAGAAATAGTTGGAAATGAATAAAAAGGGAAATAGCACAAATTGTGTGCTTATGTGCTTGTGAACTAGCTAAGAAAGGGAAGAAGCTCCAAGAGTCCACATTCCTTGAAGTCAAAGTAGTTTAGACTATATCCTTGATTATATCTACCCCCACCTTAGCCCCGTTACATCCAAATAAAAGACCTTATGATATGTGTTGCATTGGCATTTGTGATGTGTGTGCTTAGCATCTTGTCAAGATTAGGATTGGGGAGTGCATGATGATTGGAATTGAGAGCACATAGTACCAAGTGAGGATGTGTGAAACACTTGATAGAGAGGTTGCAAGAGAATATGTTGTGCATTCAATGGAGCTAATTTTGTAGTATGCTTGATTGTTCTAAAGCATGAAACTTGTGGTCAATTGGAATTTATGAATGATTGTGTGATGCTTGTCCATTCTGCAGAAGTGTTAAGGGATTGAAGCCTTTCATGAGTAATGTGCTTCACAAGAGAATTGAACATGAAAATCCATTTCTCAAACCCTTATTTGAATTTAATTGTTTGCTTCAGGACAAGCAAAATCTCTAAGTTTGGGGTTGTGATGAATGTGTAAAATATGTTAGTTTGGAAGTGTAATTAGGAATAAGTTTGTAAATAATCTTATGAATTATAGAGAAAAGTGATAAGAAAATGCACACATTCATTTGAATAGAGTTTTGATACTTAGATTTCAATTTATGTTAAAAATATACTCAATATGTTGAAAGTATGCAGGAACAGTAGTCCAGCGCTCAGCTCTGGAATTGGACGCTCAACCCGGACATAAACGGAAGAAAACTGCAGGATGCACGGCAGGCACCAGCGCCCAACGCCAGTATGGAGCGCCCAGCGCCCATGAAGCAGCAGCAGCAGACAGAGAGTAGCGTTTGGGCGCCCAGCGCAGGCCAGGGGCGCCCAGTGCTGGGGGACGAGCATAAACTCTATAAATGCGATCTTTGACAGATTGAGAAGAATCTTTGGCTCATTTTGGTGCGATTCTCACCTAGGTTCATCATTTCTCTCTGGATTCTTTGGAGATTCAAGCTTGGGAACAAGACTTGAAGCTTCCATGGCTTCCTCCACTCATTCCTACTCAAGTTTCTTCTTCTCTTCTCTTTTTACTATGAGTTGTTAGATCTCTTAGGTTAGGTTTAGGATGATTCTAATTGGATTCTTGATGTAATTGACTTTGATTTCTGATTCCAATTCTATTTCATTCAATTTGAGTAATTGCTTCTATGCTTAATGCTTCTATTGATCGATCAACTCTAGATTGATGTTAGATTCAATTTCACAATTGGAATATTGGTTATTGAATTGGAATTGAAGTATATTACCATTGGAATGTTTATTCTATGAATAGAACTATGTTTCAATGCATTCTTATGAATCGCATGCTTAGTGTTTGTGCTAATGCTTGAATGACCTAAGGAATTAGGCTTCTTGATTGGTACAAAAGGATTATCACCTAAGGAATTAGGGATAAATCTAGGTTAGTGATTTGAATATTAATTGAGTGGAATGAATTGGAATTTGGACTGAATAAGGTTACGTTAAGTGAAGATTGTAGGATTCCGATGCCTAACCGATTTTGCCTATATTGAATTCATTCCTTAATTGCTATTGTTTAATTCATTGTTGTGACAACTCTAAATACAAAAACTCATAAACTCTTTTACAAACATGACATCCATTGGTTCAAATAGATATTGCCTAGGCTAAGTTGATACTTGAAACACAATCCTCATTGGTAATGATACTCTACTGTCACTTTATTACTTGTTCGATTTGGTACACTTGCCAAAATATCCAACAGTGGTTTTGGTAACTCGTAGAGGGATAACGAGGATTGTCGATTTCGTGTTTTTGGTGTTAACTTAGGTGGGGGAAAGAATCATTCTAGTGTCGGAATCGATAAGTAGTATATTCTATAATAATTGTATAGGGCGACCTAAACCCTACTAGTAGTCGAGTAATCGATAAGACCAAAATCACATTGGAAACCTTTTCTGTAAAACCAATGGTGATTCAGGGATTGTAGGTTTATCGACATTAGGTTGATTTTAAGTATTTCATGATGTTTGAGTTTATGTTGTTGAATTTACTGTGATACGCTGGTTGAAGTATTCCATTGCATGTGACGTATTATTTTTGGTATTTGAATATTCTGTTGATTAATGCGTTATGCATGATCTGCCTAGTTTAATATTGTGCTTAGTGGACTTTAAGCAAAGATATATGTTGTTCTGGAGATATTTGTTTGGGTGAGAGAATGGATGTGACGTAGAGGGCGTAGCTTAATTAAGTGATTTTATAGATGAGATTACAAGATATGATTTGAGCATTTATACGAGTTTCTACTGAGAGGTTGAGGCACTAGGTTATGACCCATAAGAGTCGGTGAGGTTTATATAATGTTGGGTGTAGCAATTGGGCTACTCGTGATATAGTTTTATGTGTAGCAATTGGGCTACTAGAGATATAATTGTATGTGTAGCAATTGGGCTACTAGTGATATAGTTTTATGTGTAGTAATTGGGCTACTAGAGATATAATTGTATGTGTAGCAATTGGGCTACTAGAGATATAGTTTATGTGTAGCAATTAGGCTACTAGAGATATAATTTTATTTGTATCAATTAGGCTACTATAGATATAATTTGATAGAGGGGAGTGCTCGCTTGGACGAAGGACTAACATTCCTATTTGAATGGAGATGGTGTGACCGGATTGTAATGGTCATGTTAGCATAAAGGTTTAGTGGCAGGAGAGTAAGGGTAGAGGATGATATCATAATTTGAGGATGATTTATTATATATGTGTGTTGATTGTCTGTGACATTTATTGTATGATATACTATGACTCTTTTCCATTTTTTGATGATAGAACTGTTTCTTATCCCCTGTATTCTTTTGTATGGTTTATTTCTATTTTATTATCGGATCATACGAGAAGACCCTGTGGCTGAGCTAAATGAGGAGAAGCTGGATGGAACTCCTTATGAACCAGAGGCCGGAGGACTAGCTGTCATCCTTGGTGATTAGGGTCTAGTTAGTTATTGTCAGTGCGTCTTGAATGACGTTTTTATATTTCCTCTAAGTATGACTTTAGTTTAAGTACATTCCTGTGAGGGATCCTACTGAGAGGATATCCTCAACAGTGTTTTGTAATATGTTCATATGACTGATGCGTGTATGCATAACATAAATATGGTGTGTTATTTTTAATTAACTAAAGTAGTATGCTATTTAACTTATGTTTTAATTTTTACGTATTTCCACGCTAAGCGCGTGATTAAGAAAATAATTAAGAAGGCTTTAATCTAATAAAACACCGGGGCACAATGGGTGTCTCACACATACCAGGGGGAGATTGTACGGAGATACTATAACTGGCCAACAAGAGTAAGATTTTCCATATTGACCAAAAGGATTGAATCTATCGGTACATAACCCTAACCTAATGTTCTGTGGGTCTCTGGAAAATGTTGGATGCACCCTATCAAAATGTTTCCAAGCTTCTCCATCAGAATGATGACACAAGATCCCTTCCTGCCTCTGATTCTCACTATGCCGCCTCATGTGGGGTGCAGTTGCCATCGAAGAGTACAATCTTTGCACCCTTGGAATGAGCGAAAAGTACCATAATCTTTTTAAGGCTGTCTTCTTTTCCTTTTAGTGGTTGTCTTGTATCGATCCGCACCACAAATTTTGCAACATGTTATGCTCTTGTCCATTTCATCTTTAAAATAGAGCATGCACCCATTCAGACAACAATCAATTTTCAAACAACCCAAGCCCAAGTTCTTCACCGACTTCTTAGCATGATAAAGATTCTGAGGCATACGACTATCAATCGGATATGTCTATCTTATAAACTGCACCGTTTGATTAAAATTTCCTTCCGACATGTTGAAGTCGGATTTCATGCTCAGAAGTGACAAGGCAGCCGACAATTCGGAGTGTTGATCATATCCTTCAAACAATTTAGCTTGACAAGCAGCCAACATACTAAAGAAATTTTCTGCTTCGGGATTCGGGTTTTCCTCTCTCTATTGTGGCTCCATCACATAATCATGTTCCATTGCCTGGCCTATAGAGGGCCCAGCATGATCCATGATCAGCTGCTCATATACATTTAGTTTTTCCCTGTGGTCACCAGTTTCATAATATGACTCTTCGACAATCGGCTCGGGAAATGGGGGCAATTCCTCGCCGTGGTTAGTCCACCAATAATAATTTTCCAAGAACCCCTTGTTGTAAAGATTTATCATTACCTCATGCACAAACTTGAAAACTCTAGACTTTCACTTTAAGCAAGGACACCTCATCTTCCCTTCACTATTCCTTTTGAACTTCTTTTGACTAGTCGCGTACTCTAGGAACACATTAACTCCAGCTCTAAATTCTACCATTAGATCTTTGTTGCGATCCAACCTTTTATACATCCACAACTGATTCTCGGGAATATCCATTACTATTATATGAGAGAGAAAGAATAGTCGCCCCACAACAATCAACTCCTTCTTGTTACTTGGTATGAACCTATCCCATTTAAGAAAAACCTCTTCGACACTCGATCGGTGAGTAGTTATTCCCATATTCAAATGCCTTATACTTGACGAAATTTCGGCAGCATTTCCCTTCGATCTCCAAGTACACGACTTGACCGTAGTTTGATCCACCGCAATCAAGCATGCACCCAGAGAACAAAAGGAAATGCATCGGACCAAAATCTCATCAGGTATATAAGGCATGTGAAAGAGGAAATGATTATAAACACGAGAATTGAAAAGGTTTTTCTCAAACTGTCCTACTTGGACAATTCAAGATCCAATATAATGAATGGTACCTTTCCAAAGTACACATGCTCATTACTATTGCATCTTAAATAGGAAACTAAGACTTTTCTAACTCATTAGCCATAACAGAAGATACAAATTTAACACTATAAGTTAGTAACGAAATATAAAATTGGCAAGTATGAAATTAACACATCCATCCTATTGAGCTCATCTCTCCACTAACAAATAGAATATAAAGTTTCCAAGCACATGCATCATTTCTAATCTACCAGCAAACAACCATCATCCTATTGAGCTCGGCTCTCCACTAACAAACAACATATAAAGTTTGCAACCACATGCATATCATTTCTAACCTACCAGCACACAACCAGCATCCTATTGAGCTCAGTTCTCCACTAACAAACAATAGATCAATTCAAATTCTTCAAATAGCACTCGCAACAAGAAGGAAAAAATAGAGAGTATTTGACCAACCTCAAGTCCAAGCAAACGGTGAAAAAAGTAAACGACTAGAGCCTAATCCAACGATCAAGGAATGCTGCAATCATCGGAAAATTTATCAAATTAATACAATCACCACTAATTGCCAAATTAACACCCAACTAACAGAAGAATAAATTAGAATAAAGTGAAACTATAAGTACTCAAAACCATCTACAAAGTGAAACACCAACACAAGATAGGTACAAAGTAAGTGTTCTAGAAACAAGTTACATGTATGTTGAAACACTAACTTTCACCCCCAAACACCCATAAACACCTTTTACATCTACAAGCCCATGAAAGCCGCTAACCCAAAAATTCCAAAACCCACAGAAAACCAACCAAGAAAAATACTTTCGAAAGGCAGCCAACGTTGCCAATTGCCCCCACCAAAGTCATCCTTCCAAACCAACCAGAGTATCACAACCAACCAAAATATTACAGACTACAAAGTTATCACCCAAAGGCCACCCGAAGTTACCAATACCATCAACCTTGAGTTCCCATAACACAACAGACCCCCCTACAATTCATCTTCAACACTACAATTCATCAGAAAAGCACTTGCTAGTTGCCTTCAATTATATATGGCAAGGCATACAGAAAACTGAAAGCCAGACTTGTCTAGGTGTATTGTGCCATATATGTCATGTGTCCCTACGTGAAGAATGATAAATTGTAGCATTATACGATTGAGTTTCAGGGATTTAACCAATGAGAAATTAATTTATTAATGTGTGTAATATGAACCACGAAAGAAAACATTGAACAAAATTTGACAATGAAATAGCTCATAGTGGAAGACAGAAATCTAGTCACAAGAATGGATGTTGTGGGAGTACCCACTATTTCTGTTAGGTCACTTCTATACTTAATCAAACTTCATTTATATATCAACATGTATCAGAAACATCATATTCATCTTTAAAGGCAGGGAATACAAATATATTATAAAGAATTGGCAAAATGATTTTCATGGTATTGTAGCTAGAACATCTACTTACTAGCAGCTGCTAACTGCTAGCTAAAACTGAAAATCTTTAGAAACCCTAACAAAGTAATTTCAAGATCAAAACTCCAACAAATAGAAAAATCCCAACCCTAGAACCAAAACCCCAACAAATAGAAAATGGAGAGGGAGAACCCGAGAATGCAGAGGGAACAAGGGAACCTGAGATGCAAAGAAAAATGAAAATGAATTTTTGAATTAAACGGAAATTGAAGAAATTGGAGAAGAAACTGAAGAAAATATACTTGGAATGGGGAGGCGCCGTCCGCGGTGGTGGCTTGGAGGCACGGTGGTGGTGCGGTGTCAGGCTGGGTGGCGGCACAATGGTGGCTCGGTGGAGGTGCAGAGAGTTAGAGTCGAGAAGGAGAGAGTTGAGAGGTGGGGGAGGCATCCGCAGTGGTGGCTTGGAGGCGTAGTGGTGGTGTGGGTTCGGGCTTGGTGGTGGCACAAAGGTGGCTCGGTGTAGAGAGTGAGGGTTGAGAAGCAGAGAGTTGAGAGTTGGACTAAATGGGGAATTAGAAAGGGGAAACATGATTTTAGAGATTTTAGTTTGAGCGACCGAATATTTTGGTCGCTAAAACAGTCGCCGTAATTAAAATTAAACATCGGTCGCTACGGTGGTCGCTAACTAAAACTGGGCTTTTCCATTTTTGCCAATTAGCGACCGAATTCATGTCGGTCCCTAAATAGTCCCAAACTAAAAATTTCCATTTGTCTTCGGTCACGACACCGGTCGCTAAAAGGTCAATTATGTTGACTTTTAAATTTTTTCGGTTAGCGACCGAAATAGCCACCGATTCATTTGCGACTGTTGAATTCGGTCGCTGTTTCGGTGGCTAAATGCAATACATAATTGTTTTTCTGAAAACACCATTTCGGTCGTAAAAACGGTCTCTGATTGCAACCGCTTAGAGTCGATCACTATTTTCAGTCACTAAAACGACTTTTTTTTGTAGTGATTGAGGATCAATTAGTTATGCTTGAAAGTGAAAGTAGAGCCTAAGATATTGGAGGTATTTTTTTCTTTAAAAAATTCAAGTATGATCACAATTCAACAATTCAAATTTCAATATCTAGGATCAACATCTGAATACGAATTTAATTCCAACATCCAAATTCAACACAATGATGGCACCAAATTTGAAAAACTTTCTTGATGAAGTTGGCGTCAAATTCAAATAATGATGGAAATCAAACTTTGATACAAAGTTTTCAACAATTTAAGTTCAAAGAAATAGCTCATGATACCACATGATGTGATCTAAGGTAGATCAACAAAGTTTTAGGATCTTTCTTTGAATTTTCTTGTTGAAAATGTAAGAACAACTACAATTGATCAAGAACTGGATCACACAATTCTTGATTCTAAACTGAGAGTTCAAGTAAACCAAAAAGAATAGAAGAGAAGAGCAACGCTACAAGTATGGAAATATTGAAAAGGAAAACATGGAGAAGAATAGAAATGAGAGAATGGTGCCACATTCAACCCATTGTGAGAATTGTAAGATAAGCCTTGGGGAAGATTCGCCACTGGAGTGTTGGAACTCTAGATAAGAATCAAAGATTCAATTCAAGAACCCACACAAGAGGATAATTCTCTCAACTCTCACAATTTCAATTTTAGAAAACTACACAAATGATTCATTAGATTAAAAATGAAGTACAAGTGGTCTTTATATAGGTGTAAGCTTTGAAGCTCTTCACCCTTCTAGTCTTATGCGCCTATTTCCTTGTGATTTGGGCTAGTTGCTCCGATTGGCCCAATGCTCATGGTCGTGTGCTATGTGCTGGGCTAATTGGCCTAACCTTCCTAAGCTCAATGATGCTAAGCTATCCTAAAATGCTTATTTGGAAATGCACTTTTATTACAAGTCCTAAACTATTTATTACAAATTCCTATACACTAGGTAGTCATTACTTCAAGAATTAAGAGGTTGCAAGTAGCTTCCTCCTCAGTCAAATGGTTCACCACCATGCTTTGTCATGCATCTTGGACTCTTCTTTACCTAGCCTAGGTCATTGGTCCTTGAGGGCTCGTTTGGTGGTCAGGATATGATAGAGGCGTATAGGATAAGAGAGCAGGATAGGATTATAATAGGATATGAGCAGGATAAGATGTTATCACATCTGACATTCGGTATTCAGCATGTAACCAACTGGATATCATTATAACCACTACAAGAATAAGGTTAATTAGCGACGGAATTTTTGCGACGGCCTCAAATCCGTCGCTAATTTTATGTTTTGCGACGGCTTAATAAGAGATTACTGACGGAAGTTCCGTCGCAAATCTGTCAGTAACGTTCCCGCCATTTTACGCGAAATGTTGGCACCAATTTGCGACGGGCATGGACGTCGCTAATGTGCAAATGTTTGTCCAAGGTCATTTGCAATGGCCATATTGGTTTGCGATGGACCGTACTTTTGCGACGGTCATTCTCAATTTGTGACAGAATCATAATTTGCGATGGTGTAGCCGTCGCTAATATTAAAAGGCCGTCGCTAATTTCCAATAAGTAACTCGAACAGTTTTCTTCCTCCCTCAGTTGTCATCTTCGCATTTTTCTGCTCTGGTAGTCTGTTCCATCTGGTTCTGGTTTTCTCCTCCAACCGCGTGCCGCCCAAGCACCACCTCTCGCGCCGCCTCTGCAGACCCAGCCCGAAGACCAGCAGCACCACCTCCTTTCCTCCACCGCCCATTCACTACCACGACGTACGTAACTCTGGTCGCATTCCTCATTCCCTTTCATTTATTAAACTTTAAACTGTGTTCCTCATTCACTTTCATTTTTACATTTTTGAACTCTGAACCGCATTCCCTTTTTCCCTTTCATTTTTATGCGTAGGCACTCCCTCTCACGCAGCGACAGTGGGTTGATTTCTGGTTTGGGTTCTTCTCCTCATAGTAAGGTTTGAGCATTTATCTATGTTTGCACATGTTGAGATTGTCACTTTGGCATTAATTTGTAGTCTCCATGTTCTGGTTGGTCTATTGATGCTAACACTTGATGAGTTTATTTTTGCATGTACAAACTTTTATGCTCTTTAAGATAGTTTATAAATCTTACTTCAATGTCCTGAGATATAAGAATATTATGTGAAACTTGATGTGAAAATTGATAAATTTGTTAAAATCTGGTTTGTTGATACTTTCACTGTCGTGACTAGTCTCTATATGTGTTAAATGTTGGTTGATGAGTTTGATTCCTTTTACTGAAAATAATTTGGCTTTGAATTTGATTGCTTGATTGTACACAAAGCATACCACATGTAAATCCCAAATGGAAATCATCTATGGACTCATTAATTATCTCAGACAGGATAATAGTTCAATATGTTCACTTTGATAACATGTCAATTATTTCGGTGAAAAACTTGAATTGAATTTCCCTTAGGTGTAAGGGTGAAGGACTTTTTTTTTCGCTTCAGCGGTTTTAATTCTTCTAAGAAGGGTTAGAATTTCTCTTATTGTATTCTTTGTTGTGGAAATATGATCTAAATTTCGAAGGATTTGTTTTAAGGAGGTTTGAACTTGAATGAAGACTTAATTTCAAAATGACTGTGGATTTTGTTAGCTTTATAAAAACTGATTTGGGCTAGATATTTAGAAGAGTGTTTCTTTTTTTTACAAGATACAAGTTATTAGAAATAAGCAATTTGTACTTGTATATGATACATGACCAACATCTATTTTTTTGGTTTCAACATGTTAACAGGTGCAAAACCATTATTTTGTTTCTCTATTCTTCAGTTTTGTGTTGGATGGTTGTTCTTATCCAATGGTATTTAGATATCGTTATTTTTCATGGTGAGTTTCAGTAAATTTAATGAGAAATGTATGGCTAGGATCATCACTTATTAAGCTTCTTTTATGCTACTGTATGATTTTGCAACTGTGATTTGAATTCAGCAATCCTTGAGGATGGTTTTGTCCTGAACTCCATTTTTATTTGAATTCAGTTGTGATTTGAATTCAGCTGTGATATGAAAACATGATATGCTTAGATTTTAAATTAGCTTTTGTATATATTAGATTTTAAAGTGATTCCTATAGTCAACTTGCTACTAAGAGCCTCAAATTAAATGGCTTCAATTGGAGACCAACCATGTTAACCAGATATGCTTAGATTTTAAATTAGCTTTTGTATATATTAGATTTTAAAGTGATTCCTATAGTTTCTTTTACTCCCGAGTCCTGAGATTTTAAAAGTTGGCTTTTGTATATATCTTGATGAACTTGAAACTGATGATAGTTTCTGGTCCAGTAAATTAATTCAAATAGATCAAGTGAAACCCACATCCATCCTAAGGTTTCCTCATCCTTTCTATATAAGGATACTTTTGTGTGCTCTACACTGTGCAGTCACTACTTATTAGTGACAAGGGAGCCTGTTCTCTTTATATTTTTGAAATTTGGTTCTCCAGTGAGAGTTTTGTTTCTTCTAAAAAATCATTGATATTTATATCTGGCTACATTTTACCTTCAATTGTTCAGCACTGATGAAGAATGATGGTTAAGTGGTTTATGTGCGGGGTGTGTGTATATTGTACATATTGTCTCCTATATGTATCCAATTTGTTTGATGAAAGATTTAAAAGACCTTTTTGTTGTTGATCTAACACTGTTAAGCATTATGATATTGGTGAAACTCTTGTTGGCATTGCTGGAATATGAAGACTTAGAGTCTTAAAAAACAATTTATTTTCTTCAATCTGTAGTCACTTAAAATAGTTGATTGATGTTTGATCTTGGAAAGAGAGAAATCTCTATCTTTGATTTCAAGTAATTTGGGTCCAAATAAATGTTAAGTTAATAGTGTTACTAAAATTAAAGGTTGATTATACTTATAATAACATGAATCCTTTGATTTTAATATGGTCCACTTGGCGTTGGTGTCCTTTCCTACTAGCTTGAGTAGAAGAACTTTGCTAAGACTAGCAATACCCATAGATAAGGAAAGAAAGCTAGTGTTGCTCTCATTCTAATTGGTAAGTGATTTTAATTACTTTTTCTTGTGGTTTAATGTAGTCTATCTCTTGTGTATAGACATTGGGTTTAAATACCCACTTTCATGATGATTTTTCAATAATTGATTGGGTGTTAGTCCGCTATGTTTTGGCAATGATGTAAATGGATACTACAATTAAGTTGAAATTTTGCATCATTGATTTTTGTTGCATATTTAATCTCATAATTGTTACATATATTTAATCTCATAATTGTTACATATATTTGTTCCAAATTTTTCGCTTTCTAAGATCGATATAAATATAAATAAACGTTTATATTTTTATCTGAAACTTAGAAATTGATTTTGGGAAAATTAAAGTCATATTCATATCATACTTATTTTTATAAGTATATGGTGACATTTTTTGTTGAAAATTCAGACGGAACCCGGTCTGCATTTTCGTTGACAGTAAGATTTTACTGCTCAAATGACCTAATTTGGACTCATGAACGAAACACTTAAGGTTTTTATGAAGTTTCCAACTTCTTTGGCTATTTTAAAATTTTTCACTTAAAAAGTGAAATAAAATATATTATGCGGGCGTTATACGAAATCGGGTAAACGACGGAGCTGAAAACGAGATTTGAGGGACCCGCTAATGGATAAATAGGATGTCAAATCATGATGAGTCACAAGGGGTGAGTCATGGGATGACTCCTCATGGTCATGATTACTTTTTAGGGGAAATGACCATTATGCCCTTATGGTTGATTTTAATTACCAATTAACCTAAAGCAAGATTACACCTTTGTCCTTGGATTTTTGGCATATTGACCCTTTTTCCCTTGAAACCCACGGCCTCAAGGCTGCCAAGAGGCCCAACTTCACACCTATTTAAGGAGCACTTCATCTTCTTCATCAACTTTGCCATTTTCCATTAAAACTCCTAAGTTACATAGCTTGATTTTGTGAAGCAATTCCTTGGATCTTCACTTGTTTTTGATCTTCAAGAGGTGAATCCTATTCTCCTTCCCTAATCATGTCTATGTTCTTCAATAAGTTTCATGATTCAAGTCTATTTCATCTATGTTCATCACTTTTAAGTTTCTAGATCTAGAACTTTGAAAAATCATAGTAAATCATAGAAAAATCCTAAAACTGTGAAACCAATTTCTATGATCCTATTATCCTTTCTATATTCAAGATCCAAGAGTATGAATAAAAATAAATTTTCGTGCCTAGTTAACCTAAAGAGGCAGAACCTATGTCTTGGTGGGGGGAGGATTTTGTTCATTTTCTTTACATAATCCAATCTTATAAGTTATGTAGGTATTGGATCTATGTTGTTGGAAATGAATCAAGGTCTCTAAGCTAATTTAGTTTTCATGGCTGAAATTTAATTGTTTGAGGATTGGAAGATTTAATTTCAATCTTTGTACAATGATCATTGATTTAGGGTTTTAAGTAACTAGGAATCGTTAATCCAAGAGTTTAGAAATTTTAGAGATTTCTAACCCCAAAGTCAGCCCTTGGCCGAAACCAACATGTAGGATTTTAGGCTTGATTTAGTTGTTTGTTTGTTGATTGAGTGTTATGTTTAATGAAGGATAAACCAGATTATCGTGTACGTGCGTTGACGGTTCCCAGATTCACGACAAAGTTTTAAATCGGAAGCTAAGTTCTTCGAGAGGTAAGGGGAGCTTACCTGAGGGATTTTCTCAATAACTATTTGCTTTTAGTGTGGTTGATATGATTTATATGTGGTTGTGATTAATTGTTTATGTTGTTTACGTTGTGTTGTTTATCTGTGTATCGGTGATTGATCTGCTTTTAATTTATTTAATTATCTGCAGTTGTATATTATAGTGCTATGATGCATGATCTGCCTGGTGATATAATTCTGATAATTGTTGTTGAATGTTGTTTGTGAGTGTTGTTTGAGAAGCTTTGACGGTGGTCGATTGCACAACCGATTAATCAGATAAAAGCTTTAATAAGCTGTGAGAATTATATTCAATGTTTTATGGGAAATGTTGGAATATAATAGTGGTGGAAAATATTGTTTTGCAAAAATAATGAGTTTTTTTGAGAAATATTATTATTTTAATGATTTAGTAATAAAAAAATGAATTATGAGTCACAATGAGAGCGAAACCGTGAAAATATTTTTGCACTGCTAATTTTCACGTAAGAAATTCCGCAATATTATAAAAAAATTTATTTTATGAAATTAATTGTTGAAAATAAGTTAATTATGATTCTAGAAAATTATTTAAGTGGGAAAAGCTAAGTTTTGGCTTAAAAAGCTTTAGAAGTGATAATTGACAGCAAATTTGGAAAAGTGTCGACGGCAAGTATCTTGAAACGGCAATTCACATTTTAAGTAAGTTTAAAATCTCGAGTGACTCACCTTGCGAAAACTAAGTTTTAGTATTAGAAGATTTTATTGAAGAATTTTCCATGTGAAAAGATTTTCCGAAAACAAAATTAATTCAACCGTGTTGAAAGTGGTGTTGAACTTAGTAACCGAGACGTCGGGGTACTAAGGTTCTTTGTTGTTATGGACTTGGGGTCCTTTGGACTTTGAGGTCCTATAGACTTGGTGTCTACTGTATACGTGGTGTATACTGTGTTTAAACATTTAAGATGTTTTCTATTACCACAAACCTAAGACTGATTGCAAGGTCGAGAGGTGTTGTGATTGAGCACTCGGACTGTGAGGTCCTGTGTTTAAATGAAAGTTTTAAAGAGGTTAAAACTGTGTGAGTCGTAAGCCATTTTGAGCTTCGGCAAGAAAAGATCGAACACAAAGAAAAGCGTCAAGAATAGAGTGTTTTCCATGCATTTGGCAGACGTGCCTGTGTTCTGGCTGCGTGCCTGGTGTTCTGGCTGCGTGCCTGGTATTCTGGCTGCGTGCCTGGTATTCTGGCTGCGTGCCTGTATTCTGGCTGTGGGCCTGTATTCTGGTTGCGTTCCTGGAGTCTGATCAACTCAATTCTGGTTGGGATATCTCATGAGATTAAGTGTGAATGTTTAGATGATGGATAGAAGTGTTCATGCATAGTTTTCCAATGTTGATGTTTGGGGTGTGAAACCCACTGATAAACTGTATGCTATAATTGAGATGTTTATGTATATGTGCATGTGTCTTCTTATGTGCTAGCATTTAGTTATTTTGTTAAATCCATATATTGGCGTCTCACCCTTACAAACATATTCGAGTCATGTTGTGCTGCTCCAGTTGGCGGTAGTGTCTGTTAGTTACGACCAGCTTAGGTCCTATTTTGATATATTGTGTTTAGGAGAATAAAACTGATAATGATCTAGGTGTGAAGACATATGAGGCAGTATAGTTGTATGACTTATATACATTATGTATTTAAGTGTGATTTGATTACGTTGTCGTTGTTATAAGGTTAAAAAGAAAAAAAATTATCACCATATTTTGAAAGGATGAACATTAAGAAAACATTATTTTCCGAAAGCAACCAGCAAATTAAGTTTTATTTCCGCAAACGGGTAACCATGTGATGACCCGAGTTAGGGTGTCACACAAACAAAGCAAGAGAAGGTGTGTTTTTTTTTTTTTTTGTTTATTGAGAGAATGTTTGATATTGATTTAATCATTTTTTGGTGCACCTTGATGTGGAGATTGTAATTGTTTTGGTAATATAATGCCTTTTGATTAATGTCTATAATCTGTTTGTTGAATCACCTAAATGCTTTTAGGTTGGAATGTGGTCATGTTATAGGTGGTTGTGTTAGTTTTCTTTTGATATTAATGGCTGAATTGGTGAGTAGCTTGAATCATAATCTCTTCTTGTGCTGAATTTTCTATGAATTTTCTTTATTCGTTTTGTGTATTTTTGACAGGGTTATGGTTATCAATATTTTATTAAATGATCCTTATATCTTTTTGTTCACTTTTGCCTATATCTATTAAGTGTTTTAAGTTTTAAGTTTCTTGCCTATATTATATTAAATGATTCTTGTTCTTGTAATGTTGTTTATGTTTTGTTTCAAGTATGTTAGGGATATTATAAATTGTCTTTATAATAAAGATTTATTTTCTAGATGAGTTGATCGTCGAGTGAAACCTTAGTTACCCATTTGAGGTGCAATATTTTAGAGCACGTGTACTGTTGCAAGTCATTGTGCTCTTGATATTGGACCTCGAATTGTCCAAGTGGGACAGTTTGAGAAAAAACTTTTTCTTTACTAGTATGATAGCTATTCATTAATTCTTATGTGATATATCTGATGAAAATTTGGTCTGACGCATTACCATTTGTTCTCTGGGTACATACTTGATTGTGATATCTCACCCTGGTCAAGTCATGTACTTGGAGACCAATGGGAAATGCTGCTGAAATTTCGTCAGATATGAGACATGAGAAGTGATGAGTAACTATTTTACTAGTGTTGAAAAAGGTTTTTCTTGAATGGGATAGGGCCATACCAAATAAAGAAATAGAGCAGTTCTGCGAGTTTGCCCAAAATAGTTTTTCATTATAGTTTTCTTTTTTTGGCGCAAATGCAGAGGATGGAATTTGTTCCTTTGAATCATACTTGGATGTATGATAGGGTTTATCCGCGTAGAGGGGGATTAAAACAATCTTTCTTAGATGGTGTTGAAGAATTTATTACCAAGGCAAGTCAACAAGATACTTATAACAATGGGGGGTTGATTAGATGTCCTTGTGTGAAGTGTGACTGTACCCGAATTAAGAATGTAGACGATGTGAGGGTCGACCTGTATAAAGTTGGGTTTAGGCCTAATTACTGGATTTGGACAAATCATGGAGAAGAAATGCCGCAATTTGATCTTGGCATTAACCAGAATTGCACCGGTGGTTCAAGTAGTAGTGCAGAAGCTGGATATGGAGATCATATTGTTTCTATGGAGGAGATGGTGTGTGATGCTCTTATGATGTCCCGGTCGTTTGAGTCCAATAATACAAAAGAGCCTCCTAATGCAGATGCACAAAAAATTTATAATCTCCTAACAGAGGCAAATAAGCCTTTGTGGGAAGGGTCCCCCGACTCGAAGTTATCGATGTGTGTTCTACTGTTGTCTGCCAAGTCCAATTGGAGCATACCCGAGTTAGGCTTGGATTTCATTGCCAAAATGGTTTTGGCCGGGACACCTTTCAAAGGAGGATTACCCAAAAATTATTATGATGCGAAGAGGTTAATGTCCAAGTTAGGATTGGAGTCCAAGAGGATTGACTGTTGTCAGAATGGGTGCATGATCTTTTACGATAATGAATTCGACAAAAATGATGGCGCATTGGTTGAGTGCATATTTTGTCACGCACCAAGGTATCGTCAGCGCAATGCAAGTAGAAGTAATCTGAAACCAGTTCCAGTAAAGTCGATGTTCTACTTGTCAATCATTCCTAGATTACAGAGGATGTTTGCATCGATGCAGACTGCGGGAAAAATGACATGGCACCATGAGAATAGTAGGAATGCCGGAGTGTTACGCCATCCTTCTGATGGTGAAGCATGGAAGCACTTTGATCGGGTGCATCCGGATTTTGCCGTTGATCCTCGTAATGTACGACTTGGGTTATGCTCGGATGACTTTACCCCATATATCCAAGCCTCGGCATCACCTTGTTCATGTTGGCCCGTTATTGTTACCCCTTACAATCTTCCTCCCGAAATGTGTATGTCAAAGCCATATATGTTCTTGACTTGCCTGATTCCGGGTCCATCTAATCCAAAGGCAGGCATTCATGTATACTTGCAACCTTTGATTGATGATTTGAAGAGGTTGTGGAATGGTGTTTTAACGTACGATATTTCTCGAAAAAGAAAATTACAATGAAGGCAGCGTTGATGTGGACAATTAATGACTTCCCTGCGTATGGCATGTTGTCTGGCTGGGGGACGCATGGGAAGCTTGCATGCCCGCATTGTATGGAGCATACAAAGGCATTTACCTTAAAATACGGGGGGGAAGTCGTCCTGGTTTGATTCCCATCGCAGGTTCTTACCGAACGATCATCAATTTAGAATGAATAAGAATGCCTTCAAGAAGGGGGTTGTTGAAATGGATGGACCGCCTCCGAGGTTAACACCAGAACAAATTTGGAGTAGAATCCGGGACTTACCAAAAGTGACTGAAGTTGGGGTTTCCAAATTAGATGGTTATGGGCAGTGGCATAATTGGACAAAGAGGAGTATTTTTTGGGATCTTCCTTATTGGAAAGATAATTTATTGAGGCACAATCTTGATGTAATGCACATTGAAAAAAATTTCTTTGACAACATTTTCAACACTGTGATGAACGTGCATGGCAAGACCAAAGACAACGATAAGGCTAGAATGGACTTAAAGTTGTACTGCAGGAGACCGGATTTGGAGCTGAGACATCAGGATAATGGGAAGATGTACAAGCCAAAGGCCAATTATACCTTGACTATCCAGGAATGCAAGGTTAGTTTACCAATGGATAAAGGGGCTCAGGATGCCTGATGGTTATTCTTCCAACTTGGCAAGATGTGCTGATGTTATAAAAGGCAAGTTGCATGGGATGAAAAGCCATGATTGTCATGTGTTTATGGAGTGCTTACTTCCTATCGCCTTCAGTTCGTTTCCCCCCATGTTTTGAATGCCCTTACTAAAATAAGTCAATTCTTCAAGGACTTGTGTTCTGCAACTTTAAGGGAAGACGATTTGACCAGGATGGAACAAAACATTCCACTCATTTTGTGCAAGCTAGAGAGAATATTCCCCCCGGTCTTCTTTGATTCAATGGAGCATCTTCCGATTCATGTTGCATATGAAGCCAGACTTGGTGGTCCATTTCAATATAGGTGGATGTATCCATTTGAAAGGTAATTTAAGTATCACAGTTATTGATCCATTTTCATGCATATTAGTTAATTAATAATAACCTCGTCATTTTTTAATAGATTCATGGGCGAGTCAAAACAATCCGTGAAAAATAAAGCTAGGGTTGAAGGTTCGATATGTGCGTCTTACTTACACCGTGAGACAATTCATTTCTGCTTTCATTATTTCAAACACATGGTTTTGTCGCCAACAACTAGAAGGAACGAAACGGAAAATGAAAGTGGAAGACTACCTGGAACCTTATCAATTTTTTGTCTTCCCGGTCGTCATTCCGGAAAGGAGTTGACACATTATTTAACGGAGGCAGAGTGGAACTCAGCTCATGTTCATGTATTGATCAATTGCGCCGAGGTTAAACCATACCATGAGTAAGTATGAGCTTATAATTTTTATTCCTTCGATAGCATATGTCAATTTTCATTGATGTTATCCATATATGTTCAGTGCATTCTTGTCTTCTCGTGATGCATCTGCTCGTACTCATGAAGATTTTCCAAAATGGTTTAAGCAACAAGTAAGTATCTTCCCATTTATCATTATGTTATTCACTATAATGTATGCGGATAAAAACATATATCGTTAAACTTTGTGAATAGGTTTACAATGAGGCACCTACTGTCATTAATCAACATTTACGAAACTTGGATGACGGTCCTCTGGCACAAGTCAAAGAATGGCACACATACTTCGTGAAAGGGTAAAAATTTCATACTCAATCATGGACAGAAGACAAAACAACAATAAATAGTGGTGTTTACGTAAAGGGTGAGCCAGGCGGAGTTGCAGATGACTTTTATGGTGTCATACAACACATATATGAGTTGTCATATCGTTATTTAGATTACCCTAAGAGAATAGTGTTGTTTTATTGTAATTGGTTCGATCCATCTAGTAGAGGCACTTCTTGGAATAAAAAATATAATATTGTGGACATCCAATGAGTAGAAGATATCATATGTTTTATCCGTTTATCATGTCACATAATGTGAGACAAGTATATTACGTTCCTTATCCAGCAACTCAAACAGAAAAACGAGGTTGGTGTGTTGCAATCAAGACAAAACCAAGGGGTCGCATTGAAATAGATGTTTCAGAGTTGGATGAGCCATATCAAACGGATGAAATGTCACATGCAAATGAGGTAATTGAAGTTGAACCAATCTCATGTTTACAAGACACACAAGTTGTAGGGGAAGCAGTGGATACCTCCAGCTTGACATCAAATCAAGTCATTCCGGATGAAGATGTTGAAGAAGCAGAATCAACAGAAGATGAAGAAGATGAAGATGGCAATGAATATGACGCTGGCTCAAATTCTGAATAACAATTACTTTATTTATTTTAGTGATATATTTTGTATTAATTTGTATTGTCATTGTCATAACTTTAAGTTCATTATGATTAGCAGCATTTTCCATTATTTACAAATTTGTGTTTTTGCTTACTTTAAGTTAATTATTATCACCATCAATTTCCATTATTTGCAAATTTGTGTTTTGGTTACTTTTAATTAATTATTATTAGCATCATTTTTCACTATAGACATGACTGATGGTAAGGGAAAGGGTAAGGCACCTGCTGGAGGGGCACGTCGTCATGGTCGACCCCTCTTCGTGACATGGACAGTCGATGACGGATTCGTGTCCCTCCCATCTACATCTGTTACACTACGCCCACCGCCCACACCCATGCCTCCACATGATATGGCACCGGCACCCCTACCTGTTGCTCCTACACCATGTCCACCGCCCACACCCGTACCTACACATGTTCTGACACCTCCCTACCGACCTGTTGCTCCAGCCACTCAGTTCATGGACACCTCCATTGGGATCACGATGATGCCCATCCCAAGGATTCCGACTCAGACCCATGGAGACAATTCCAGACAACCAGATGCATCAGGGGTGGATTTGCCTATGGACGGTGATCATCAGTCTAATGGTGACGACAAGGAGACTTATGGATATTCATCGCCTATATCATCAGATGATGAGGAGATCGAGGTTATGTCAGATGGCCGAGTTATTGTAACCCCGACCGGTAAAGGGTAAGAAAGATCTCAAATATTGTTATTTTATTGTTGAGTGCAGATTTTATATGTATGTGTATTGATTGTTCTCATGTTCTATTGATAAGGTTCCTTCCGTCGAGAAAATCTGCAGAGGCCGTCACGTATGCAGTTACATCTCAGTTTGATCGGGCCTGGAAACATTGGAGTGAGCCTGAGGATTAGGATCGGGATTGATTCTTTGCGACTTTTAAGGTATTTTGTACTTTTGAATTTACTTCCATTTTTTAGTTACTTTTAATGTTTCTTTAGTTTATTATTATCCTAAAAAATATTATATTCTCCTTATTTACAGGAGAAGGCTTCTTGGAGAGTAGAGCATTCCACTGATGTAGAGATAATTTTTCATCAAAAAGCGAGCAAACGCCTCTCCGAGTTGTTGACGAGATATCGGAAAAAGGGACAGCGTCCAAAATGGTGTTTCCCACTCATTTGGGAGGAGCTATGTGCTTACTGGGCTACACCTGAATTTAAGAAAAAATCCGCCCAGGCAAAGCTCAACAGGGCCTCGGAAAAGGGTGGGAGCCTGCACACTGGCGGCAACATCAGTAATCAGGAGCATGCTCGACGCCTTGTAAGTTCCAACATCATATTTTGTTAATTGATTTACATGTCTGGCTATTAAGAATGCGTAACTTCAAATATGAACAAGTGTTTTTTTGGTGCAGGCTAGGGAGCTTGGCCGTAGCATCAAGCCGGTTGAGCTTCATGCCCGAACTCATACTAGGAAGGGTACCGGCGAGTATGAAGATGAGCGCTCTAGACGCACTCAGGTGATTTACATGTCTCTTTGTTGGAAATTATTTTTATTTTATATTTAATAATTATGGTCATTTTGTATGATGATGTGCATCAATTTTAATGACAGGAGGACTATCATGATAAGTTATCTCAGGTTCGGTCTCAGGCAGCCTCATCTTCCCCTTCCACCACACTTGACCCAGAGGTGGAAGCCCAATTGGAGTTGCAGGCATGGGTCGAAGTTGTTAGCGGTAAGAACAAGGGTCGCATATACGGTATGGGAGACCTAGCCGGTAACTATCGACGCGGGTGCTCTAGCATCTTCACTAAGCAGAGTCAAGCATCGTCCAGTACTAGGCCCCGCCAGACTCATGAGTCTGCGGAGATGGTCAAGATGCGACAGAAACTGGCAGCTCAGGATGAGATCAATCGGGTTTGCTTACTCAGCATACGATGATGGAGGAGTTAGAGATGATGTCAGCTGCAGTGAGAGCTCTTGGTGCGTTTAGTATCGAGCACACCTCAGCCACAGTCACAGCAGGACCAACACCCTCACAGCACCCCTCAGCCACAGCCACCACCGTCCCAGCCTGAGGGTCATCAGCAGACCAGGGACGAGGATGATCAATCCTTTACAGATTTGTTAATGCGGGGCTATAGAGAGGGTTATTAGTTTGGGTTATTAGTTTTTTTAATATTAGATTTTATTTTGTATGATGTATGCACTCTGTCAAAACAATTTGCTTTTATTTATGAATTTCATTTATTGTTTAAAATTATTATTCATTTATCATAATATAGTCTAAATTATAATTAATATAAAAAATAACTAATGTTTATATTAATTTTGAATTTTATATTAAATTTTAAATAATTAATTAAAAATAATTCATATTTTAAATAATTAATTAATAAAAAATTAGTTAATTATATTATTTAGTTTTATAAAAATGTGTTGCAATTTGCGATTCCGTCGCTAATTTATGTTGATTTGCGACGGTTAGGCCGTCGCTAATTTCTATAATTTGCGACGGCCATGCCGTCGCTAATTTCTCATAATTTGCGACGGCTAAGCCATCGCTAATTAGCGACGGTCATTTTAAAAAACCGTCAGAAACTGTTTGCGACGACCCAATATGTGACGGATTTGTGGCCGCCGCAAATCCGTCGGAAACATGTGTTTTGCGACGGATTTAAGCTGTTTGCGACGTCCTTTGGCCCTCGTTAAATTCATTTTTTCTTGTAGTGAACTTTAATATGAATTTTAAAATTTCCGATTTTATTCTAAATATTTTCATATTTTATTAGATATTAGTTTTTTTTTATAATTTTTCATTTTTTAAAATTATATAATAAGACAAAATTATCCTTGTGATAAAATTACATATAATATTTTAAATTTTCAAAATACTTTTTAACTTAAATTAATTTTTTATAATTTTAAATATTCATTTTTAGTTTTTACTTTACATATAATTAAATTATTAGAATATTTATTTTATATTTTTTCAGTTTTATAAAATAATATAAAATAACAAAATTAGCCTTGTGACAAATTAAAATTAATTTTTAATATATTTATTATTTAAAATATCTTATAGTTTATTATACCTTTTTTGGTAACCATGTTATATTTTATTATAATTTAATTATTTTAAATATAAAATATTTTTATATTTTATTATACTTTAAATCACCCTATCCTATCATGTTGGTTATAACCCAGCCCTCCCCTTGGGATATAATTTTAACTAGATGGATAGAATATGATAGGTGACAGGATTGCTTTATCCTATCCTGCTGGCTCACCAAACAATAGTTTCAGACATGATATAGTAGTTTATCATATCCTGTCTCTCTTATCCTGACCACCAAACAAGCCCTGAGTGTCTTCCAATAGTGGTACCTGTTGCTCTTGTGTGTTCATAATCACATCAATTTCATAACATTCATTATTAATCTCTTCGAAAGATGTTAAACAATATGAGTCGTAAAATTGTTAGCAATAAGAATGTGGAATAAATCATACAAGTTCAACATTAGATAGGAACTAGTTTAGATCCCTCATCTTTATATTTTATGCTTTGAATATGTTGTCACGAAATTCTTTCACCATTCATAAAAGCAACATCGCTAACATTTAGGACTAAATTTCCTATTGTGGCTTTTGGTCTTCGTCTATCATGAAAAGAAATTAGGATATAAAAAATATAAGAAAGAAAAGATCTCTGATAATTGGGAAGATATTCATGTCAGATCTTTGCAAAGGTCAAGTAGTCATTTGAGTGGGTTGAAAGGGCAAAAAATGACCCGTTGATGTATTAAGGAGGCATATAATAAATATTATAGTATTAGCAAAGCGTAACATGCAACTTAAGAAATGCTACATATAACTTTTGTTTATACTATAAGTACCAAACCATCTTGGGTTGATTAGCAATAGATGTGGAAAACCATGGCTAAAATTTATGCATTATTCCTCCTCTTCTTCCTATTTCTTCACTTAACCAATGGTCAATGTATGCATGTTTTTCTCATTCTTTTCATTTTTCTTTCATGACCTTTTCATACAAACATTTATTCCATTTCAATAACATTTGTCCATTTTTACATAACATCTCAGACTGTCCTTACTTCTCATGTAAAGAAGACGATGATTGCAAGAGTCCTTGTGCAAGCCTTGGTTGTGATGCGTACAAGTGCGTCGAGAATTCATGTGAATGCGACGATTGCTTTTATTGTTAAGTTGAATAATAACTTAACCCTACATTCGCTCCAATGAATTTATTTATTTACTTTTCATACAAATCTTGCAACGTCTCTCATTATTCGTGTTATATTCCTCTAACCTTTCAATTTTTGTGACAGATTGAGATGGGTATTATGCTATTATATGCAAGTTCTATGACCTTTGTTCGTCTCTGCGAGTTATGGAGAATTAAAACATGTTTGAAGATTTTTACCAAGCTACATCAATTTAATAAAGCAATTTGATTATGTAATAATTTCTAAAGTAATCATTTATGTTACCTCTACATTGACTTTAATAATGACTGTTTGAAAAGTAGTGTGTAATAATAAGTATTTATTCCGAGAATCATTTGAAGGGGAGATGAACATTAATGAATGGAAATAAATCGAACATAACATGATTGTTTAATTAAACATGACAAATGAAGATGATAGGAAGAGTATGTTTATGTATGCATATATGCATGTAATTGAGTTATAAGAGATAGATTGAGAGACAAAATCTTTTTATAATAATATATAAATTCTGAGTCGCATAAGGAGGAGTAACATCTCAACAAGGCTCTCCACTGTTCTTCATTGCCACTTCAACATTTTGGCTGAAATGTGAGCTTTTGGTTCCTCACATTTCTTCTTCCCATTGTTTCGCACCATTGCTTTCCCTTTCTTCTCTCTCTTCCTTATTCTTCAAGACAGACATTAACATATTGTCTCAATTGTCTCAGTCAGTTAATGAAGACGTTTTTGATTGGCCTCTGTTGTTTCATCTCTTTGTTAATTTGTGGATTCCAACGCCCCTCTTTTCAACGGCTCAAAAACCATTGTCTTAGAATACACTAGACAGCGATTTTTCATAGCGTGGGCTCAGTGAAATATACAATGGTGAAAATTGTTGTTAAAAAAATTAGACAAAGGTTATTTTAAAATAATTTTTTTATTTGTTAGCTCGGTTATATAACCGGTGCAGTCTGCAGATTAATCTATTTTAAACTACGCATGAAAACTTTTTTTTTTTTTTTTGACTAAAAAAGATATTCATTCTTTTAAATTGGTAAAATATATTGAAAAATAATACAAATTCAATATCGCTAAAACCGAAAAGGATGAATCTGCGAACAAACTCACAGCACCCAGGTTAATAGCATAACACGGCAAAATGCCTACAAATGTGACAAAATCAAAGTGACTGGAATACGCATGCCTCCGGATCTGTAACGTTGACGCCCAGGTCTTGATTGAATCTGTAATGGATCGAAGCTGATCTGTCAATCTTAACCAAACGAATACCACAACAAGATGGGAAATCAAACAACGCCGTAACAAGACGGGAAACCAAACGACGCCGCAACAAGACGACGAACAAAACACCGCCACAGGCAAACGACGAAAACACGGAAAAACACGAAAGAAAAACCAGAACTATGTGGAAAACCCACTTATTTTGATAAAAGGAGAGAAAAGCGATGTGGAGGAGTGATTTCAGGCTAAAAAATACCCAAAACCACCCCCTTTCGGTGGATGAGGAAGAAGAAAAATAGGAGTAACGATGGTTAGTTTGTGTGGACAATGAGCAACCACACCTTCATTTAATGTGAGCCACATGTTTATTAACCATAGTTAGCAAAATAACCCTAGTTAAATTAATTATTAACCATAGTTAATCATATATTAATTAAATAATCACAAAACCCATTAATGTAAAAGCTAAAAACCAAACAAGACCTAAGATTTTCCCTATAAAAAACCCCTCAAAACCGTGCACCCCCCCCCCCCCCCCCCCATTTCACTCTTCATCTTTTCATTCTTCTTCATTTTATTCACAAACTCCATTATCATCTTCAAAAACTTCAAGTGTTTCCTTTGAAGAAATTTGTCAAGATCATCAATCTCCTTCTTCTACTTTCCTAACTTGAGGTAACAAGATCATATCTTCCATTAAGCTTTTGTTCTTCATATTTCATGAGTTTCCATTTCTCGATCTAGAACTTTAAATAATTCTAGAAAATTGTAGAAAAATCATAAAAATGTGAAACTAAATTTTATGATATAGTTATGATCCCTACTTTCATTATCCAAGAGCATGTCATCAAAAGCATTTTCCTTCCCTATTTTCTTTAAGTGATCGAAACCCTCTAGAAAGCGGGTTTGTTGATTTTCTAACCTATTTTGTTATAGGAGGCCGAAACCCTAAGGGAGAGAGATTAGATTATCTTTGTTCAATCTTAGGCTTATGATAATATATATTGTCTCTATGCTGCCTCAGTATCATTAATCTAAGAGATTGAGAAGTTTGAAAATCCTAGCCAATTTCATCATAAATGGCCGAAACAATAACCTATTTGTTTAGAGGATTTTGTTTCAAATTTTTTAATTATAGAAATTTATCTATGTTAGCTAATACCTTAGGAACTAGCATCCAAAAGATTTGAATGAGAAAATGATCCTAGCCCTAATTTGAATTGAATGATGAACCTAGCTATTCTAGGATTAAGGATGATTTTGTTAATTAATTATAGTTATGTTGTTTGGTTCAAGGTGAAACTATTAAGCTGTGGTGTGATAGCGAGGAACGTCGAGTTCGGGATCTCAGTGCTAACTCAGGTGGGGGAAAGGATCACTCTGTCGTCGGAATCGATAAGTAGTATATTATATAATAATTGTGTAGGGCGGCCTAAACCCTACTATTAGTCGAGTAATCGACAAGACCAAAATCACATTGGAAACATTTTCTGCAAAATCAATGGTGATTCGGGGATTGTGGGTTTATCGACATTAGGTTGATTTTAAAGTATTTGATGATGTCTGATTTTATGTTGTTGAATTTACTATGATACATTGGTTGAGGTATTCCATTGCAAGTGACGTATTATTTTTAGTATTTGAATATTTCTTGATATTGTGTTATGCATGATCTATCTGGTTTTTAATACTATGCTTAGTTGATTTTAAGCAAGGATATATGTTGTTCGGGAGATGATTGTTTGGGTGAGAGAATGAATTGACTTAGAGGTGCCTAGCTTAATTAGTTATCTAATGGATCAGGTGTGACATAGAATATGAGTTGAGGCTGTGATGGGAGCTTGAGGTACTAGGTTGATATTGATGCGAGATAGTGAGATTCATATAGAGGCTTTGATGCATATACTTTTTCAGTCTATGACGTGTTGATATGATTTATCTTATCAAAATACAGAAGTGCTCTAAATCGAGTCCTAACCTATCAAAAGATAGAAGTGCACTATATCGAGTCCTAACTTATCAAAAGATGGAAGAGAACTAAACTGAATCCTATCTTATCAAAAGATAGAAGAGCATTATACCGGATCCTATTTTATCGAAAGATAGAAGTGCACTATGCCGAGTCTTATCCTATCAAAATATAGAAGTGTACTACACTGAGTTCTATGCATCGGACTACCATGGACTACTGACGAATGTGAAAGGAATAGAGACAGTTAGCATAAGGATTTAGATGGCAAGAGTTGAGGGTAGAGGACAACATCAAAATTTGAGGATGATTGCTAATTATGGGTGTTAATTGTCTGTGACATTTATTGTATGATATACTATGACTCTTTTCCGTTTTATGATGATAGAAATGTTTCTTATCCCATGTATGCTTTCTGTGTGTGGTATTTTATTTTATTATGGGATCGTACAAGAAGACCCTGTGACTGAGCTGAATGAGGAGGAGTTGGATGGAACTCCTTATGAACCAGAGGCAGGAGGTCGAGCTGTAATCCATAGTGATTAGAGTATAGGTAGTATGGCCAGTGTGTCTAAGAAGTATTTGTATATGTTTCCGCTAAGTATGACTTTTAGTTAAGTTTATGCCTGTGAGAGATCCTAGTGAGAGGATACCCTCAACAGTGTTTGGTAATATGTATAAGACATATGGCTGTTTTCGCAATATAATTATGGTATAAAGTTTTAAGTAATTGAAGTTTGTATGCTCCTTAACTTAAGTTTTTAATTTTTACGTCTTTTCACGTTAAGCGAGCGATTAAGGAATTAATTAAGAAGGTTTTAAACTAATAAAACACCGGATCACAACGGGGTGTCTCACCTCTCAGCGACTTCCTTTCATAGAGATGTGGTATCCGCTGCGTCAGCGTGAGTTCCCAGACGGCGGATGGAACATGAGAGGCTAGTCTGTGGTTCTCGATGGAGTCAACAGAGTCTATAGAGGCAGGAGGAGGAGAGTACACAGACGTCGCACCGCTATCATCGTCGTAGGGTCGTGATGAGTAGCGACGATTCAATATGGGAGCCTAGGATCTGGACCAGAGATGCCAGAGACTATCGTCATGCTTTTGTTGAGGGCGAGGGTAGTTCCAGACACCCATATCGCCTATGATATGTGTTAAGACTACATCTTTTGACATCTCTGTTTTGGATGAATCCAAACAAAGAATGATTTTAAGTAAACCCCGTGAAATCTTCTAATGTGTGTATTAAGTGCGCAGATCAGTACACAAGAGTCTCATGTACAAAGAAACAAAGTCTTAATGATGCGTCTGTGGTATGATGCGTCTGAACAATGACTCAGTCCCTACCAAAATTCTGCTTAAGCGACTGAATGTCCCTCGCTTCAACAATATTCAAATACGAAGAATATTCCTTGATTATTTCGAATAAAGAATTTCGAAATCAGAAAGCTCAAAGAACCATTCTGCACCTGAAGAATCTTTTTGTTGCAAAAGGCAAAATAAACTTTACTTGGTCGCAGACCCGCTTAGCACAAATAAGAAAAGTCGTGCTGCCTAAGTCTGAAAAGCAACACATACCGCTCTGAATCAAATTGCACTCTTGTAAAGCTATGCCAATCTATACGTTCAATTTGTCTTGAAGCTCACCAACGATCACAAACATTAAATGCTAGACCAGAACGACACTTTGGCATTTATGGATGAAGAACAAAAGAATACTCAGCTGAAGAACTCTCCTTAACGGACTTATCTCTCTTGAGTATAAATAGAAGACTTTGAAGACCATTGAAGATACACACCTGAATATATTAACTCACGCATTCAATACTCTCAAGCATTCAAAGCTCTCTAAAGTTCTTCATAGAAAACTTCTCAGCTCAAATCATTTGTATTTATTGAGAAGTCTTTATTGCGATCTCACCCACTTTAAATACTTATTCACTCTGTGAGTGTTACTTGGTAGATCTGCAAAGTTGTAATATGTGAAACTGCTACTTCATTCAAACTCTTATTGTTTGTAGAGCCTGAAGAGGCTTGTTGAAAGAATACTTGTTTGAGCCTGGAGAGGCTAGGTGTGCAAACAATACTGTTAATTGAGCATGCGGAGGCTAGGTGTGCAAACAATACCTTCTGTAACCTGATCATTTATAGTGTAAATACTTGGTGAAACCAAGGACTGGATGTAGCCCAAGGTTTCGGATGAACCAGTATAAATCTCTGTCTCTTTTCTTTAGCTTAATCTTTTCAGTTTGCTTTACTTTAACTGTGCTAACTGGGTTGGAAAGTGAATCTCCTTTTAATATCAGATGCATCCTTGTGTCTTATAGTTTAAATAGGAACATTTTACAAAAAGTTTCTAAAACACAATTCAACCCCCCTTCTAGTGTTTTATATCTGTTCATTTCAATATGTCCCATCGGTAGCGTCTGTTAGGAGTGTTCCTATGTGAGCTTACCTTTGTTTTGATTTTTGATGTACTTCTAAGAGGGGGGCTTGTAGATACTGGTTGTTTTAGTTTTTATCTTTTCTGTGACTAGTGTTGATGTTACCTTTACTCCTCTACCCAGTCTGTATAGTTACTAGGCCTATGACCCCTCTTTTACCATGTACATATTATGTATATATGCCGTTTATGTTTTCTTCTGTTGCGCTTGTTTCAAATGTTTTTAACTTTTGATTTTTATCGTTTTCGCAAGTTTATATTATTTTCGATTGTATGTCCGCGTTAATACTATTAAATGGCTTCAGGTATAGTAAATTATGATTGTTCTTTGATGGGAAATCGGGGTGCCTCATTTGGAGCCTTAACCGATTATGTTTCGTAAAATTTGAAAAATTGGGTTTTTGGCTGAGAACTCTTAGCAGATTAAATATCAACACTTAACATATTATTTCAGCACTAAAAATTTGGGTGTAATCGATTATATTTGGAGCCTTAATCGATTATTTTTCATGTAAAAGTTTTTTTTTTTGGTGCATTTAATGCGCGATAGCTGCGAGAAACAAATATATTTTATCCTTCACCTACAAAACACACTTCCAGCTCGAAAAACCCTAAGTTCATCAATCATTCCACGAGAGTCATGGTGCTGTCAACTTGTATTACTCAATCTTTTGAGGTATTCTCTCTTGTAATCTTTTTTGCTTGATTTTGATTGTCAAAGAGAGAAAGACATCCCTCTAGTTTGTGGTTGTAACAAGGATGAGGTATCCCTTGGGTTAGTCCATTTGGATGGGCTTATTTTAAAAAAAAAAACACTTATATTTGAAAAAAATTACTTTCATAAAAAAATTGAGTGTTTGAATTAGCTTTTTAAAAAAAGTAAAAGCAAGTAAAAAAAGCTCAAAATGTGTTTTTTTAAGAAGCCAAGAATGCAAGTTTCTGAAAAAAAAAAAAGTACTGTGCGACAGATGAGAGAGAAAATGTGGGACGAAGAAGCGCTCAAAGTTTAATGAATTTTCTGACAAAATTATCCCTATTAACATTTCAAGTGACAACCCTGTTTCTTCTTCCTGTTATGTTGCTCTCTCTTTCCGCCATTCTGCTGCACTTTTAGAAGGTAACCACCTGTTCTCCGAAACCACCGTCGTTCCACTTCTCCCCCTCTCCTTCACTCGTTCAAATACGCGAATCTCACTATGATCTATCCCTTCTTTTCTCCGTCTATACAAACTGCATTGATGGTGATGATGTATGGTGGACCACACCCTATCACAAGAGCCTATAAGTCTATGCAGAGTGTACTAGAACATATTACCTATTATGACTATGATGGCCAACCCATCCTCTCACAAAAACATGTCAAAGCAGCATGTGTGACATAGGAGCAATTCCAATTTCATATTATATTAATTTTTGTAAAATATTTTTGCATTTTATTTTTGGATATCCTTTTCAATAATTTTAATCCATTAAAAATAATGTCTTTTATGATTTAGAAGTGCTTCTCAATCATTGCATCCAAACATTAAATACTTTCTACTTAATAACTTTTGCTTCTACTTCTACATCATAGAAATCCTTTTTTTAAAAAAGCTCATCCAAACCGGACCTTAGAGGCTCTTGCACAAGGGTTGGGGATCCCAAGTGAAGAGTTCTCAAGTATTGTAAAGCTTGGATTGTTTTTTGTGGAAAATACTCATAACATGTTGTGGGGACTGGACGTAGGTCAGTCAAGGGATTGGTTGAACCAGTATAAATCGCTTGTGTGATTTTCTCTTTCTTTATCTCTTTACTATTTCTCAAAATTTAGTCTATGTCACAAAAAGGTACACAAATTTTATTATCTCAATTCACCCTTCTCTTAAGACTGAAGCCACTTACTAACAAATTTCGTTTCTTAACCCTTTTTGAAAAACCTTTCCAAAAATAGTTCATAAACAACACAAAAACAATTGCACACACAAAGAACAAATTCTTGAAAGCATTGTTAAGAATGCAAACCCCAAGAGTTAGTTGAAAACAAATATAACAGATACATGGATATAGAAGATTACACAGAGATGTTATCTTGGTTTACTCTCTTCCATCCAAGAGCTACGTCGAGTCTATTCTATTTAAAGTCTTTATTAATTGTAATTCAATAGCTTACAAACATTTTTTACTCTTGCATCTTCAGGCTTACAAAAACACAATCTGTATCTTTACTGAAATGGATTGCGATCATTAGTTAATTGATTTACTTTTATTATCAATACATTGATTTACGCACCATTAAGAAATTCATGCATTTATGCCAATTGATTGGCAAGCTGGAACAATCACAAGTCTGATTTTTAATTACGTTGTTTAACCGGTTAAAATATAATTAATTATATTTTAATCTGAGAGTTAGAAAGTTATTTTAAATAAAATAAAATCATATTCATAGTCTCTCTTATAGTAGAATGTTACGATGAAATTTTGGGTTTAAAACTCAGACGGAAACCGATCTGCGTCTTTTGTACTTACAGTATAATTTTATACCGGCAGAAAACCCTAATTTGACCCGAAACCGAAATTTTTAGTTTTTTTATAATTTGTCCGTGAGGAATTCTATTTTCCAAATTTCTGATCAGAAATAAAATATTATGTTTATTTGGACGAAATTTGGTAAAAGTTCGGACGAAAAACAGTCGGTGTTTTCACTGACAGTAAGATTTTAATGATCAGAAAACCTAATTTTGACTCGTGAACGAAATCGTTTATGTTTAAAACATATTTCCAACGAGTTTGGTTATTTTGAAACTTTTCGATCGAAAAACAGACAGAAACCCTAATCGAGAAACCGACGGAGTCAAAAACGGAACTGCAGAGACCCGTCAAGAGATCGGGACAACGAGTCATACATGATGACTCATGGAGGATGAGTCACCAACCATTTATGAGCTATAAATTCTATTAATCATGACTTTTAGGTAAAATGACCAAAATACCCCCAAGATTTCGCGATTATTAACAAGACACATCTACGCACTCTTAACCACTCATTTTACGTGGTTGTAAACCTCCCACATCTCCTCAATTTTGTGCATCCATATATACTAAACCATACCTATTTCATTTTGCTTTCGTTTCATCATTTTCCCCTCAAAAACCAAAATCAGGTAAATGACGGAGCTGCGTATGGGATTTCCGAGAACCGCTAATGGATGGGATCAATGAGTCATGGATGACTCATTATATGTGACCCAAAATCAGCCACACCTACATTAATTGTGACCCACATACTTTTTAACCCTAGTTAGTAACATAACCCTAGTTACGTTAACTATTTACTTTGGTGAAGCTTATATTAATTAAATATTCACAAAACCCATTAAACCAATTCCTTAAAACCAAACAAAGCCTAAATCTAGCTTATAAATACTCCTCAAAACCGTGGCTTCCTCCCCCCTCCATTCATCTTTTCCATTTCTTCTTCATTTTTCTTCAAAAACTCCATTGTTGTTCTTGCACAACTTGATCATTCTTTCACCTTCTTTCATTATCTAGAGGTAAACCCTCACTTCTATGATCTTAGTTATCTTCCTCATCTTCTTAACTCTCTTTATCACCCACTACTTCGGATTAGAGGAGAATAATTGAGAGAGAAACCTCAATAGTTACATGAAGCCTTTGTTGGAAGCTTTGAAACCTAGTTGGAGCAGTCTCAGTGAGAGAGTCGCAAACACTTTTCAACCGTTGGATCATTATCAGATTTTAGAATAAGTTTCAATACTTGTGTTTTCATATCCAACGGTCAGAATTTCTAACAAACCTCCAGAGTGTGAGATATGAAGCTCGGACAGTTGGCCTAGGAGGTGAGAAACTCAACCCGGATACCATCTAAGCTGTCACCAAAGAATTACGATTTGTGAGGAGGTTTAGGAAATATAGTTCTTCATTGTCACCGTTTTGTTTTCTAAATAGAGCTCTTTGCCCAGAGTAATAAAGCTCAAACAGTAGCCCTGTTTTGGTAGCTTTTCCCTAGGATTCATGAGCTTCTTTTGAATCCGATTTACCCTAAGTCCAGTCGTTGTTCTCATAAGTTTTTCCATCAATTTTGTCTCTTGATTCATATAGATTTATTTATTTGAAACCCTGTCGTTGATTCGGTTGGTATTTGGTGTTTCCGGTGAATTGTGTTACTCGTACGTGTAATCGGGACGGAAAGCGGAATGGTGGATGTGTAAGGATGGATGGTGGTAGATTTGTGGATGTTCTTGGACAGTGTGTTGAGGTTCTTGGCAGTAGCGTGGACACAATCGGAGCTTGTACGGGAAAGCACGCACGTCAATTAGGTGGGGGAAAGAATCAATTTGTCGTCGGAATCGATAAGTAGTATATTATATGATAATTGTGTAGGACGACCTAAACCCTACTAGTAGTCGAGTAATCGACAAGACCAAAATCATATTGGAAAACTTTTCTATAAAACAAATGGTGATTTGGGGATTGTAGATTTATCGACATTAGGTTGATTATATGATATTGAGGATGTCTGACTTTATGTTGTTAAATTTACTGTGATACGCTGGTTGAGGTATTCCATATGCATGTGACGTATTATTTTGGTGTTTGAATATTTATGATAATGAGGATGTTTTTGTCTGTCATGGCCGTGATGGTTGTCATGGCTAGGCCGTGACAGGTTCTGTAGTGTAGAAATGCTTGCCTTTGATGCCTGTCACGGCCGTATCACGGCCAAGCCGTGACAGAGTCTGACTTTGTTATTTATTTGATTTGATTCTTATGAGTTGGTTGTGATAAATTACTTTATATGATATTGAGATATTTGAATATTCTGTTGATTAATGTGTTATGCATGATCTGCCTGGTTTTAATACTATGCTTAGATGATTTTAAGCAAAGATATATATTGTTCGGGAGATAATTGTTTGGGTGAGAGAATGAATTGACTTAGAGGTGCCTAGCTAAATTAAATTATCTAATGGATGAGATCTGATATAGAATGCAAGTGGAGGCTATGATGATAGCTTGAGGCACTAGATTGTTATTGATGCGAGGTAGTCAGATTCATATTGATGCATCGATATATAATCTTTTAGTTCTGGACGTGTTGTTATGATTACCCCATCGGAGATAGAGTAAAAATGTCTTCCATGCTTATGTGCTATTTTGAGGGGAAATAGTGACGCATACCGTGCTTATGCACTATTTCCTATTAGAGATTAGGGAATAGTGGCGCACCGAATTATAAGGTCTTTTATGCTGATGTACTATTTCCAATGGGGGAAATAGTGATGCATATCATGCTTATGAACTATTTCCTATTAGACATTAGGGAATAGTGGCGCATTGAATTACTATATGTTTTGTGATTATGTACTATTTCCAAGGAGGGAAATAGTGACACATACTTGTGCTTATGCACTAATCCCTATGAGAGGTAAGGGAATAGGGGCGCACCGAGTTATTATTTATTATGTGCTTATGTGCTATTTCCAATGAGGTAAATAATGACGCATATTGTGCTTATGCACTACTTCCTACGAGCGATAAAGGAATAGGGGCGCACCGAGTTTTGACCCCAAATAGTTTTGGACTACTGACTAGTGTGACAAGAGTATAGATGGCCATATTAGTATAAAGGTTGAATTACATGAGTTAAGCGTAGAGGGTGATATCGTAATTTGAGGATGATTGCTAGTTATGTGTGATGTGTGTGGTTGATGGTTATTATATTTTATGCTATGATTCTTTTTGGCTTTTATGATGATAGAAATTTTTCTTATCTCCCTATTTCTTTATTTTGTATATGTTTATCTTATTCCATGAAAAGACCCGATGGAGGAGACTATTGCTGAGGAGTTGGATGGAACTCCGTATCAACCAGATCTGAGAGGACGAGTTGTGGATTTCGACAAGGTAGTTTAGTATCTAGGGCCAGTGAGTCTTATAAGACGTTTTATTTTCCGCTAAGTAATAGTTTGTTTAAGTATAAACCTGTAAGGGATCCTACTGTGAGGATACCCTCAACAGTGTTTTGTATTATGTTGTAAAACTTATGTGTAAAAGCATCACTTAACTAGGGTGTGATGCTTAATAAAATCAAAGTTGTATGCTTATTTAATTAAAGTTTTAATTTTTACGTATTTTTTTACGTTACGTACGCGGTTAAGAATTTAATTAAGAAGGATTTAATCTAATAAAACACCGGGACACAACGGGGTGTCTCACAACCTGAACAACTCGGATTTCACTGCTATATAAAGCATAAAGCACCGCCCATCTCTGTTAGAGTACAACCAACGTTCCTATGCATTTGATGGCTGCCCGGAATGACTCTATTGCATTTAATGGAGCTAAGCTTAAAGCCAAAAATCAGAACGAAAGTCTCTAACAGATTCAAATTGATTGAAGTCTATAAAAAGAGAAGACATTGAAGATGAAGAGAGAGAACACAACATTTATTCAAAGGGCCATTACTCTGCTCAATTAATTCTTCATTCTTTCATTCTTTACTCTTTAATCATTTGAAGTTATTACGCAGTCTTTCAAACCTTCACAATAAATTCACTCTTCTGAGTGTTAGTGAAAGACTTGCAAGTTGTATTTATTACAATCTTATTTCAAACAAACTTGAGTGAGCCTGAAGAGGCTAGGTGTGCACATAATCCTTCTCTTGTAGCATGGAGAGGCTATGTGTGCAAAAAATACTTGTCTGTAACCTGATTAGTTATGGTAGAGAAAACATGGTGCTACCAAGGACTGGACATAGCCCTAGTTGTTAAGAGGTGAACAAGGATAAAATAGTTATATCTATCACTACCATTATCTCTTTAGTTTATTTGTTTAGCTTTACTGTTAATCTAACTAAAGGGGTTAAAATGTGAATATCAAACAAGTTTTAATATTGAATGCTTGCGTGTTTTTCTGTTGAAAAACCATCAGACAAGTCACTTGTCTGATTGCTTTTAAATCACTCGTCTATCCCTAGATCCTGTGTGCGAAAAGTTTTAACTTTGTCTAAAAATCTGATAAACACTATTCAACCCCCCTTCTCGTGTTTATAGTCATCTATTTCAAGCCCAACAATATCACAATTAATATCAAGAAGCCTTCAATGATGAACAAGTAGTGTACAACTAGGAAATTGAATTTAAAAATTCCAAATAAGGTAGTATTCCAAATATTTCCAAAAAGACTAACCACAAGCACAATTCACTTTATTGGAAATCAAGATCTTTCCCTCAAATGGTTGAAAAACACTTCAACTCCATTATTTGAATTTCATCAAGATCTATTTGGCTCTAATTTTCAAAGATCATTAGGAACACTTGAAGAACAACTTTGTGAATTTTGAAATTGAATCTAATTATGATCAAATTCACAAGGTAAGATGTATGGATCAATACTTGATTTCACAAAATGCACACCAAATTCAAATCCAACACATGAACTAAGATCATTGAGGATCAATTAGTTATGCTTGAAAGTGAAAGTGGCACCTAACACACTGGAGGTATTTTTTTCTTTCAAAAATTCAAGCATGATCACAATTCAACAATTCAAATTACAAGATCTAGTATCAACATCTGAATACAAATTTAATTCCAACATCCAAATTCAACATAATGATGGCGCCAAATTTGAAAAACTTTCTTGATGAAGTTGGCGCCAAATTCAAATAGTGATGGAAATCAAACTTTGATACAAAGTTTTCAACAATTCAAGTTCAAAGAAATAGCTCATGATACTACATGATGTGATCTAAGGTAGATCAACAAAGTTTTAGGATCTTTCTTTGAAGTTTCACTAGTGCAGAAAAAGGATTCCACATCGGTTATTTTTGGCTTTTCACATCGGTTTTCAAACTGATGTTGAAAAGGCCGATGTTGTTTATTGTTACTTTTCACATCGGTTTTAAAACCGATGTTTAAAGTATATTTTTAACAGCGGTTTTCACAATAACCGATGTGGAAAGTTCATTTGTCAATGGGTAACCTATTGGAAATATCACTTTCCACATCGATTTTATTTAAAACCGACGTGGAAATTATACTTTACACATCGGTTTTAAAAAAACCGATGTGAAAATTTCAATTTCCACATCGGTTTTTTAGTAACCGATGTGTAAAGTCTATTTTTTTAAAAAAAAACTCTTTTTTACATTTCTATCATTCCTTTCCCCTGTTTCAGTAATGCAGATCAATACCAGAATAACATATTCTAAATATTCTCGACTCAATCACTTTTGTACAACAAAAACACACTAAATTAATATATACTGAATTTATTATGAACAATACATATGTACGTTCAATTACATTCAGACAACAAAGATAATTAGAAACGAAAAAGCTACATGATATATTATAGATTTCATATCAAAATACATATGATCAGTCAAAAGTACACTATAGCTAGTACATGATAAGTTTTTAAACTAACTACATATATACAAACTATGGTTGGTACACTTCAAGAAAGAAAGTTGCCCAACGCCTCCTTATGTTGTTGATGTCGGAATCAGATAATGGAGTTGGATTGTTGAATATCTGCAAGTTTAATTGGACAAAAGATTATATCTTTTAAGTAATAAACTAACATAAAACATATAACGAATCTATAACTGTTACTTCTAATTGTTACCAATTAACATTTACCTCGTGCCATCTTTCAGTGATCCTGGAGGAGATAATTTCGAACATCCACTTCATCATATAGTATCCACAATCCCATGATCCACGTTGTATACGTGACTACGTACAAATGAAACCCAATTAGAATATGAGGAATTAAATAGAAATCAATAATTATACCCACTGCATTTGAAGCGTTTGAACTAAAAAATATCTTACGCTAGGAATAATCCATCTGATAGCCCGACGCCTTTCACCACGCAACATGTGGTTTGCATTAATAGAACTATCATGACAAAATAAACATTAATTAAAGTATATCTAATAGACTTCAGATAATTAAAACAACTACATTACTGATTATAAAGTATTTTAATGCTTACGTTTCGATGATCGTCTTCAGTTCATTCGCCGGCTTATTTCCAATTGAGCAGAAGAAGACCACGACGTTCATCCTAGGGTACAAGATCAACAGTTGCCAATGCTTGCTGTATTTACGGAACAATTAGTAACTAAGTCATATATAGTTATAATTAAATAACCGGTACTTACTTATTTAGATAAGGCGCAAGGTAGAATTGATGATCGTCTCGGGCAAGTATATCACGTATGGTGGTGACCGGGTCTTCTGATGCTAGGAGAACATCACCCTGAATGAACATGGGGTCAATGAACCCATAAAGGGCGAGGTTACCCTGATCAACTAACATACGATGCAGATACCTAATATATTAAAAAAATATGTTAATTATCATAGTATTTAAAATTTAATTACTTAACTTATAAATAAAATGTACTAACGTGCACCATAACGATAGGTGTTCAGAACTAGCCATTTCTTTATCGAGTACAATCTCCATAAGTTTCTTCTTTGGGATATACAGTTCATCACCTGGACTGGCATCATGTTCCAACCTTACCAAAGCTGCGTCATTCTCCATGGTAACAACCTGTATAGCCAGAAGTTTAAAAACATCACCAGGTGCCCCTTTGTCGATCCCCTAAACAACAAAGATATATATTAGTAATCACAGATAAGTTATTTCATTCGTAATTAATTAAATGGTCAAATGAATACCTTGGCAGGAGCAGACATCTATGGTCTTCCTGGATCCGACCTTTTAGGCAGAATATCATTTCCAACATCCTATAACGAATAAAAATAAAGCATTATCTTTAAACAACAATAAATAATTTCAACTATGAATATAGAAAAACACAACTAACTGTATACCTCAGATGCAACAAGAAAGCTGACGAGTCTTCTTGGCCAGGGGGTGAAGTTACCGGGGGACCTGACCCACTGTTTGAACCTCCTCAGTGGGCACAGGGACTCGAGCATCAGCATCTCGAATAATCTTAACAACGACCCTCACATGATCATCCGGTAATAAACAATGGTGTATGGTATTACCTAAGTTATTATGTACCCTCCCCAATGCCACTAAGCGACGATCATGATGATATTCAACATACAGCTCACACCTATCAGGGTCATCATCATCATCATCATCACCATCATCATCATTTTCAGGCTGATGAGGAGGATCACATGAGCCCTTAGTGCTCACATGGACAGAGAGTTGGACAGAGGGTTGGACACCGGCTGTCATCTGCTGGGACATAGAAGTCAATATTGCCATCTATTGGGCAAACTGCTCGGCCATCTCCTGTCTAAGCTCAGCTGCAATCTCCTGTTTTAGCCGTGCTCTATCTGCATCAACATCCCTGTGGCATTGGTGTGAAGATGAACCATGGTATTGGCGAATGCCGACGCCCCATCCAACACCAATGACACGGCCCCTTGTGGTCTGGCTTACCGATGGCAGCAGCTAAGATATCATCGCGTCCTCTAGGAACAAAGGTTCCTTGGGTTACCTGCTCGTCCAAGGCATCCTATAACATATAAAATATCAGGTCACATTACAATTCGGTAACAATCTTAAAATGACAAATACAATTCAAATTATACTTACAATCTTATCAGCTACTTGGCGGACCTCCTCAGATATATATTGTCCCATTTTTCTTTGTCGGGCCCTCTTCCATTTACGATGGCGTGGGGGTGGAGGTGGATCAACAACCTCTGGATGATTTTTAGCATTAGGATCAGCCTGAGATGCTGCTTCCTGACGTGCTTTCTTTTCATCTTCCACCATTATCTGCCCAAGTTTTTTATATCGCCCACGAGACATGACATGGGGGTAGACATTCTTGCTTTGGTTTTCCTGCCCTTTTTTCCTCTTCTCCTGTTATAAATAGAAGACAATTAAATTACATAAGTAAATAAAATTAATGAAATTACATAAATTTAGAGACAAATCAAATAAGTTAACCTGAAAGCTGGGATCATGTCGGTGTTGGTGTAAGCCCTAGAGGCCAATGTATTTCTTTAGACTTACATTTGTATCTTGCTATTTTATATATATATATATATATATATATATATATATATATATATATATATATATATATATATATATATATATATATGATATGAGGCATTTGAGTTTATTGTGTTACTTGTTTAAACATAATAAAGTCCTTAGAATAGAAATTTCAGTTCAATAGAATATCAAGTATATGACTTGATCGTGAGACACTATTGAACAATGAAATCCTATTCTTAAATATCCGTAGTCAAGTATTTTATTAATAAGGACAATAATAATACAATTGAGACTATTATGTGTGCAGACTGATGACCATATCTCATGGGTCATGCATATGAGATATCGAGTCGCCACATAGGTACACATTAAGGTAATGATGTACTGGATTGACCCACCATGAGAACACTACATGGAGCGTTATGTGAGTGTCATAAGTAGTTCTCATAGTGACAATGGTGCATACAATCCTTCGACCTGAAATCACTACGATCCCTACATGAGGAGTCGTGTGCTTTAATATCGTCAAACGTCATCTGTAATAGGATGATTATAAAGACGGTCATTGGGCATACCACGAGCCATGCAAAGGGATGTGAGTGACCTAGATGGAATTTGTCCCTCCTACATGACAGGAGTAATATCTGTGGGCCCCCTGATAGAGTGAGACTGTGAAATGCATGGCCATGCTGAAATGAGTCAATATGAGATATTGACCTCATTTGTTGTTGAGTCTACTCGGGTATCAGGGAAAATGATATTGAACTATACAAGGGTGACACATTCTATGACTTGTGTTCAATATAGATATATGGACAAAGGGATTATAATGCACATGAATATTTGTCACAGAAAGGTTTCGTCAAATCACTGACTTTCTCACTACTTAGGTAGCAGTGATGTATTGCTAGATACCGCTCACTGTTTGTAATATTAAATGGGATTTAATGTTACTACTAACGTTTTGGGAACCTATAGGGTCACACACATAAGAGCGGATTAAAAGAAGCATTAAAAGGAGAGTTGGACTTTCCTATTGGGCCTAGCGCATAGTACATGGGCTTAGGTCAAGTGCTGCTCACTAACTCACTTAAGGAGGCGCTACTATAAGTAGAACACTTAAGTTGTTGTCCAAACACGGTTGATAACCTAGCCGCACAAAGAGAGTAAGTGTGAACAGCAAAGTCTTGGTTTTGAAGCTAGCACTGTGAGACTGAGACGCTTCGGTTCGTGACGTTGGACGCTCACGGAATCCGCTCGTGTGGATACCTCTAGAGACACCGTTCGTGCGGTGTTCGTGATAGACGTTTTTCCACCAACAGCCATCGCTTCAAAAGGTAAACCTTCTAATCATGAATCATGACCATTCGCAAGGATCCTTCGATGGGAATTTTTCCGCTGCATTTTATTTTGTTTTATACGCAAATTCCCAACAGTGGTATCAGAGCCGCTTGCGAAACCATGATTCTGTTACGTGGTTTATCTGTTATGTATGATAACATGTTTATAATGTGAATCGTTTTCTGAAAATTGTTTTTGAAAATCGTTTGCATCTGGTTTGCGAAACCTTGTTTCTGTGATTTTCGTATGTATATGATATATATGTCTATTGCATGTTTGTGTATGTATGCGATATGTATGTTGGTTCTGAATCCTTATTATGTTCTGCGATGGCATCAAATGTTGATGTTAAACATGATTGTTTTCAGTTTTGTGTTGGCGGCGTTAAGGGGTTTCAGACATGAAAAGTTCATGTTGTTGCGGCTGAGGTTCCAAGTGTTGAAACCGTAGCCGTCGTTCCTTGCAACGTGAAGTGTTCACGGGCCTTGCGGTTTTAGGGTTGAAAGGTTGACGCCCTAGCCACCAAGGAAGCGAGGCACACTTCACAGGCAGCGGGACCCCCGTGCTACCTCTGCGTAGTGTGTAATTTCGAAATTCAAATTTTGAAAATTTTATGTCACCATTTAATAATTATATCAATTACAATAAATGTGATTTGTTACAATAAATGTGATTTATGTTAATTGAATAAATGTGATTTATGTCAATTACAATAAATGTGATTTGTGGTAACAACAATTGCAATAAATGTGATTTATGTCATTTACAATAAATATGATTTATAATAAATGTGATTTGTGGTAACAACAATTGCAATAAATATGATTTATAGTAACATCTATTATAATAAATGTGATTTATTATATATATATGTTATGTTTTCAAAATTCAGATTTTGAAATCTCTAATTTATGAAATTAATAATAATAATGATTATGTGTTATTATTGGTGGTTACTATTTATTTGGTGATGTATGGTGAATGGTTATGACCTTAGTCCTTTTACCTTTTGGTTTATATTTTGAAATACGGCCTGCGTGCCGTGCCGTGCCGTGCCTTTCTCTTATATTCCATATGTATCTTCTTTTCTCATCTCACTCCCCTCATATGTAAAATGAGGTTTCTGTTTATGTAATGTAATGATGGAGACAAGAAGATGCTATCACGTGGGAGATCTTGCTTGGAGAAGCTTGGACGCTCCTAGGTTTTAGTTTAGATTCTCTCATTGGCTTGGGAGAATCAATGCGTTAGGGGCCATAACCATATCACATTTATTTACCTTATATATGTGTGAGATGCATGTATGTATATAGTATGTTAAAAGATGTTTAACTAATATATGTATGAGATGCATGTATGAAAATAGTAAGTTAAAGAGTTTAACAAATGATGAGATCAAAATTTAATCAAATCCCTCAAAAGGAAATATTAAGTCACATTTAAAGGCCTTCCGATGCATGGCACTCGTCAAGACTAGGATCGATTAAGTGTGGGTCCGCCAAAGCGGGGTACCTTTATCTATACTAGTAAGACGCGATGGGACAAATGTAATGTTCAACTGCTATCCATTGGGTCTGACTTAACCAAGCCAACTTCAATAGGATTGAAAGGCTTAGAGGCTTATAAGTTGGGCTTTAGTCCATGTGATGGATTTGAATAAGAGTTATTCACCCAACTATCCAAGAGTTGCATGAGATGCAATCGGAAAGTGTTTCCTACCTAAATAACCGAATTTTGGGTGATCAGCCAAAGCTGACTTAAAGCTAGGTGAAATATGGATCTTGGCCCACTAGAAAATCTTCCAACGGGATTTTCCGAATCAATGATGAGGGTCATTGTTTTGAGTAAAATAGTGGGAGGCGTATTTAATTAAAGACCTTATTAAATAACTTCATGGCATGATACTTATACTTTGCATATTTATCTCTGTAGATTACCATGGCATCAAACACATCAAGTAACCTGTCATTGCGATCCGTCCTTGAGAAGGACAAACTATCCGGAACGAATTTTCTGGACTGGTACAGAAACTTGAGGATTGTCCTCAAACATGAGAAAAATCTATATGTTCTTGAGGAGCCTATTCCTGAGGAGCCACCGGCTTCAACTGCTCCTAGGGCTGACAGAGATGCTTATAAGAAGCATCAGGATGACGCCTTAGACGTCGGTTGTCTTATGCTTGCTACCATGACCTCTGAGCTTCAAAAGCAACATGAGACCATGGAGGCGTACAATATGATCGTGCACCTCAAGCTTCTCTACCAAGAGCAAGCAAGGCATGAGCGGTTCGAAGTTTCCAAAGCCCTTTTCCAGTGTAAATTGGCAGAAGGGAGCCCGGTAAGTCCTCATGTACTCCAGATGATCGGGTACATTGAGAATCTCGAGAGACTGGGATTTCCTTTAGGCCAAGAGTTGGCCACCAACTTGGTTCTGCAATCGTTGCCTGAGAGTTATAGTCAGTTTGTCATGAACTTCAATATGAATGATCTTGACAAACCTTTGCCAGAATTGTTGAGCATGTTAAGAACTGCTGAACAAAATATTAACAAAGGAAAGGGAAGGGACATTTTGATGGTCCAGGCTGGAAATAGCAAGAAGCAGCCCAGGAAGCCCAAGAACAAACAAAAGGGCAAGGGCAAGGGCAAGGCCATCAACAAGATCAAGCCCAGTACTTCTGGCTTGAAGCCTGTGGGTGGTGTGGCTAAGGAAGGCAATTGCTTCCACTGTGGTCGGACCGGACATTGGAAGAGGAACTGCCCAAAATACCTGGAAGAGATCAAGAAGAAGAAGGGAAGTGAGACTTACGCCAGGTATGTTTGTTATAGAAGTCAATTTATCTACTTCGCATCATGGGTATTAGATCTTTGGATGTGGGTCTCACATTTGTACAAATGTGCAGGACCTAGACAGGAGTAGACCATTGACAAAGGGCGAAGTCGATCTACGAGTTGGAAATGGAGCAAAGGTTGCTTTGCTTTAGTTTGTAGGGACTTATGTATTGACTTTGCCCACTTGGCTTACTATTCGATTAGAGAACTGTTATTTTGTGCCTGCAATTAGCAGGAATATCATTTCCGTTTCTTGTTTGGACAAGATTGGTTTTTCTTTTATAATAAAGAACAAAAGTTGTTCTATTTATTTGGATGATATTTTCTATGCTAGTGCACACATGAGTAATGGACATTATGTCCTTGATCTTGAAATGCCCATCTATAACATAAATACTAAGAGGTTCAAACCAAATGAGTTGAACCCGTCTTATCTTTGGCATTGTCGTTTAGGCCATATAAATGAGAAGCGCATTTCGAAGCTCCATAAAGATGGACTCTTGGACTCATTTGATTATGAATCATATGAGATATGTGAGCCTTGTTTATTGGGAAAGATGACTAAAGCTCCATTCACCGGCAAAGGTGAAAGAGCCAACGATCTTTTGGGTCTTATACATAGCGATGTATGCGGACCCCTAAACACATCAGCTAGAGGTGGTTTTCAGTACTTCATCACATTTACTGATGATTTCAGTAGATATGGATTTGTGTATCTTATGAAACATAAATCGGAATCCTTTGAAAAGTTCAAGGAATTCAAAAATGAGGTACAAAACCATCTTGGTAAAAATATTAAAGCTCTTCGATCAGATCGAGGTGGTGAATATTTGAGCCTAGAGTTTGATGATCATCTGAGAGAGTGTGGGATTTTATCTCAACTCACTCCACCTGGAACACCACAATGGAATGGTGTTTCTGAGAGGAGAAATCGAACCTTGTTGGACATGGTTCGGTCTATGATGAGTCATGCAAACCTTCCAAACTCTTTCTGGGGACATGCTCTATTAACAACAGCTTTTACACTTAACCATGTTCCATCCAAAACGGTAGAAAAGACACCATATGAGATATGGACTGGTAGACGACCCAGCATGTCTTTTATGAAGATTTGGGGTTGTGAAGCATATGTAAAACGTCAAGTTTCTAATAAGCTTGATCCCAAATCTGATAAATGCTTCTTTGTGGGGTATCCCAAAGAAACCAAGGGATACCAATTCTATAATCCTTCCGAAGGCAAAGTGTTTGTCGCACGGATTGGTGTATTCCTAGAAAAGGAGTTTATCTCCATAGGAACCAGAGGGAGGAAGATAGAACTTGAAGAAATTCAAGAATCACAGAGTAGTGACCTACCATTGGTGGAACAGGAGCAACCTTCACAGAATGCTGTGGAGGAACAACCCGCTCCAGTAGCACAAGACCAGCGTAGGTCTAACAGGATACGTCACCATCCTGAGAGATATGGATTTCTCATGACTCCACAAGGTGATGTATTGCTCATGGATCAAGATGAGCCTGTGACCTACCAGGAGGCCATTACTGGCCCAGAATCTGAGAAGTGGCTTGAGGCCATGAAATCTGAGATGGATTCCATGTACACCAACCAGGTGTGGACCTTGGTAGAGCCACCTGAAGGGGTAAAACCCATAGGGTGCAAGTGGGTTTTCAATAAGAAAACTGACATGGATGGTAAGGTACACACCTTTAAGGCACGATTGGTCGCTAAGGGTTTCAAGCAAATTCATGGTGTCAACTATGATGAGACCTTTTCACCTGTTGCGATGCTTAAATCCGTCCGGATCTTACTTGCTATCACTGCATACCATGATTATGAGATATGGCAGATGGATGTCAGAACTGCCTTCCTTAATGGAAAGCTTCTTGAGGATATGTACATAACACAACCTGAAGGCTTTGACATTTCAGAGGATGCCGGAAAGGTATGTAAATTGCAGCGATCAATCTATGGATTGAAGCAAGCTTCCAGAAGTTGGAATCTTCGTTTTGATGATGCTGTAAGACAGTACGGGTTCATCAAAAATGAAGATAAACCTTGTGTCTACAAGAAGGTTAGTGGGAGCATTGTTGTTTTTCTGGTGTTATATGTAGATGACATATTACTCATTGGAAATGACATCCCTACACTACAAAATGTAAAGACATGGTTAGGGAATTGCTTCTCTATGAAAGATTTGGGTGAGGCTACCTATGTATTGGGAATCAGGATCTATAGGGATAGATCGCTGAAATTGCTTGGCCTAAGTCAGAGTACATACATAGACAAAGTGTTGAGACGCTTTAACATGCATGAATCCAAGAAAGGACTATTGCCTATGTCACATGGTATATGCCTATCAAAGGCACAATCCCCTTCCACTTAAGAAGAAAGGGATCGCATGAGTAAGATTCCATATGCATCCGCAATTGGATCTATCATGTATGCCATGTTATGTACTCGACCAGATGTATCGTATGCTTTAAGCATAACGAGCAGGTACCCGATCGATCCCGGTGAAAGTCATGGGTCTCTTTGTCAAGAACATCCTTAAGTACTTGAGAAGAACTAAGGATTCTTTCTTGGTATATGGAGGCGAGGAAGAGCTTGCTGTAATAGGTTACACCGATGCTAGCTTCCAGACCGATAAGGATGATTCTAGATCGCAATCTGGTTATGTGTTCTGCCTGAATGGCGGGGCTGTGAGTTGGAAGAGTTCAAAGCAGGAGACAGTTGCCGATTCTACTACAGAGGCTGAGTATATTTCCGCCTCCAATGCAGCAAAGGAGGCTGTTTGGATCAGGAAGTTCATTACTGAGCTTGGTACGGTTCCTAGTATTCTGGACCCCATTGATCTCTATTGTGATAACAATGGAGCTATTGCACAAGCCAAGGAACCTAGATCTCATCAGCGATCCAAACATATACTTAGGCGCTTCCATCTCATTCGAGAGATCATCGATAGAGGAGATGTGAAAATATGCAGAGTACCAACACTTGATAACATTGCTGACCCACTTACGAAACCTCTTGCTCAACAGAAGCATGAAGGTCACACTAGATCGATGGGCATTAGGTTGATGCCTGATAGGCTCTAGTGCTAGTGGGAGATTGTTGGTGTAAGCCCTAGAGGCCAATGTATTTCTTTAGACTTACATTTGTATCTTGCTATTATATATATATATATATATATATATATATATATATATATATATATATATATATATATATATATATATATATATATATATATATATATATATATGATATGAGGCATTTCAGTTTATTGTGTTACTTGTTTAAACATAATAAAGTCCTTAGAATAGAAATTTCAGTTCAATAGAATATCAAGTATATGACTTGATCGTGAGACACTATTGAACAATGAAATCCTATTCTTAAATATCCGTAGTCAAGTATTTTATTAATAAGGACAATAATAATACAATTGAGACTATTATGTGTGCAGACTGATGACCATATCTCACGGGTCATGCATATGAGATATCGAGTCGCCACATAGGTACACATTAAGGTAATGATGTACTGGATTGACCCACCATGAGAACACTACATGGAGCGTTATGTGAGTGTCATAAGTAGTTCTCATAGTGACAATGGTGCATACAATCCTTCGACCTGAAATCACTACGATCCCTACATAAGGAGTCGTGTGCTTTAATATCGTCAAACGTCATCTGTAATAGGATGATTATAAAGACGGTCATTGGGCATACCACGAGCCATGCAGAGGGATGTGAGTAACCTAGATGGAATTTGTCCCTTCTACATGACAGGAGTAATATCTGTGGGCCCCCTGATAGAGTGAGACTGTGAAATGCATGGCCATGCTGAAATGAGTCAATATGAGATATTGACCTCATTTGTTGTTGAGTCTACTCGGGTATCAGGGAACATGATATTGAACTATACAAGGGTGACACATTCTATGACTTGTGTTCAATATAGATATATGGACAAAGGGATAATAATGCACATGAATATTTGTCACAGAAAGGTTTCGTCAAATCACTGACTTTCTCACTACTTAGGTAGCAGTGATGTATTGCTAGATACCACTCACTGTTTGTAATATTAAATGGGATTTAATGTTACTACTAACATTTTGGGAACCTATAGGGTCACACACATAAGAGCGGGTTAAAAGAAGCATTAAAAGGAGAGTTGGACTTTCCTATTGGGCCTAGCGCATAGTACATGGGCTTAGGTCAAGTGCCGCTCACTAACTCACTTAAGGAGGCGCTACTATAAGTAGAACACTTAAGTTGTTGTCCAAACACGGTTGATAACCTAGCCGCACAAAAGAGAGTAAGTGTGAACAACAAAGTCTCGGTTTTGAAGCTAGCACTGTGAGACTGAGATGCTTCGGTTCGTGACGTTGGACGCTCACGGAATCCGCTCGTGTGGATACCTCTAGAGGCACCGTTCGTGCGGTGTTCGTGATAGACGTTTTTCCACCAACAGTCATCGCTTCAAAAGGTAAACCTTCTAATCATGAATCATGACCATTCGCAAGGATCCTTCGATGGGAATTTTTCCGCTGCGTTTTATTTTGTTTTATACGCAAATTCCCAACAGCCGGCTCTGAACAAAGCGATCCCACGTCGCCTGGTCAGAAACGGGTACACGTCTAGTGGGTTCTTTTCACATGTTGGATTGAATACATAGTATCTACCCAGGTCGACCTTAAAAGCCCTCCAACGCTCACCAGCATACTTTATCAAACGCTTCTTCATATCCGTCGTATCCAGTATGTCAAAGGTGAGCTACATTAACACCAAAAGAATCAACGAATTACTGTATGATATTAATAAGATTAAAATAAAGCAGATACAGGAAAACACAGGACGTAAAAGTATAGATATCAGAATACTCTCCCATATCTGATCCTTCACGTCCGCCGGTACATCTTTCCAATTATCAATAAGTATACTAGGCCTGCTTCTAGCAAGGGTCGCCACAAAACTATTAAACTGCTCTGGCATTGGCCCAATAGGATTGAGGTTATTATCAAAGTCTATTCTTATCCTTTGATTTGAACCACGGTTGGCAGTCAAATTCCTCATTCGTGTGGCATGTCTACCTTTTCTACCCGTAGACGGGGTCTCTGACCCGCTGCATGAATGAGGGATATCGTCAGGATCAGCCACGTATACCTATTAAAACAAAAACAAAACTTGTTAGTATGTCAGGATAAATATCAAACATAACTTATAAGTATCGATCAACGTACGTAAACATAACTTATAAATATCAACGTAAACATATAATATGACTTTAAACATAACTCAAACTAAACTTACTTTGTGGTCAATTAGTAAAGTTCTCCCATAACCCTTCTTGGTGATCATTACGAGTAGCATGTACATCATCCACTTCATTTTCCTCATTGAAATTAGGCACCCGTGTCAAGAAAGATGGAGTATCAGAAATATCAAGAGTTGAATCTTGATTTCCCTCACTACCATTATGCATGTTTTTTCCCTGGAGAACCACTGACCACCTTTTGTTAGAAGGATCACGGATATAAAACACTTGTTTTGCTTGGGATGCCATGATGAAAGGCTCTTCTTTATTACCTACCTTATTAAGGTCCACCAATTTGAATCCTAACTTATCGGTTTGCACACCATTGTTACTGTCGACCCACTGACATTTAAAAACAGGTACTCTAAACTTCGTGTAATCAACCTCCCATATCTCTTCAATGATTCCAAAGTATGAAACGGATGCCATAACAAGGTTTTTATCTTTCGAACTAGAGAAATACATGGACTCAGCGACGACCATAACCCCACTCTTTTGCATAGTACTTTTGTCATCCTAGGACTTTGTATAGAAGGAAAACTTATTGATATCGTACCCACTCCAGCATATGACATCAAAGTTAGGCCCCTGTGCTAGCCATTTTAATGTATCAGAACCAATACCATCCTTTGCAATTTTTTCTTTAAACCAGTTCAAGAAAGTCTTGTTATGCTTGTTCAAACACCATTTTTCATTCATTCTAGGGTAAGTTTCATTGATGATGCTTTTGTGCTCACATAAGTATGGTTCAACCTTATCAGTGTTATTCAATATATACAAATGTGCTTGAAGCACTTCCTCCCGATCCATGCTCTTAACAGTGATACCTCGTGTACCCTTACCATCATATCTTCCTTCATGACGAGACTTCGGAAGCCCTACAGGTTCCGCTTCTGACACGTAGTCTGTACAAAACTCAATAGCTTCTTCTGCAACATACCTTTCAACAATAGATGCTTCGGGATGGTGTGGATTCTTCATATATCCTTTCAAGATCTTCATGTATCGCTCAACCGGGTACATCCACCTTAAATAAACGTGACCGCACAATCTAATCTCCCTCACTAGATGAACAATCAAATGAACCATGATGTCAAAAAATGAAGGTGGAAAATACATCTCCAATTGGCACAAGATAATGGCTGCCTCATTTTCCAAGTCATCCAACTTTTTAGTGTCAATGACCTTGCTACATATAGCATTGAAGAATAAGCATAACCTAGTAATGGCATGTCTAACTTTTTTAGGCAATATGTCACGAATGGCCACCGGTATTAGTTGTTGCATCAAGACATGACAATCATGAGACTTTAAGCCAACTAATTTGAGATCTTTCATTGAGACAAGTATTTTGATATTTGAAGAGTAACCCTGTGGCACTTTGACTCCCCGTAGACATTCACAGAAACTTCTTTTCTCTTTTTTTGATAAAGTATGACATGCTGGGGGAAAATAAGTCTTCTTATCCCCCACTTTATGTGGAGCTAAATGCTCTCGTATACCCATCGCAACTAGATCTAGACGAGCATTCACACCATCCTTTGTCTTGCCTTGAATGTTGAGAAGCGTTCCGATTAAACTATCACACACATTTTTCTCCACATGCATCACATCAATACAATGTCTTACATCAAGCTTGCACCAGTATGGAAGATCAAAGAAGATCGACCTCTTCTTCCATATTTTCTTCTCGGTAGCCTTCTTCTGGGTCTTCCCGTAGATAACATTAGTGTTGTTCACCCTTTTATAAACTTGCTTTCCAGTCAAGGCCACCGGAGCAATTTCATTCTCCGGAAGTCCATTGAAAGCTTTTCTCAATCTACGATAAGGATGATTACATCGGAGAAATCTCCGATGCCCAAGGTAAATCGTCTTCCGTCCATGTTGCAGTTGATGGTAACATGTGCCTTCTTCACATATTGGACATGCTTTATGCCCCTTAACACTATACCCACACAGGTTCCCGTATGATGGAAAGTCATTGATGGTGCAAAATAACAAGGCACGCAATCTGAATGTCTCACGGCAATACCCATCGATCACATCAACGCCTTCATCCCACAACATTCTGAAGTCTTCAATCAAGGGACCCAGATAAACATAAATATCATTTCCTGGCTGTTTAGGACCCGAAATCATCATACTTAACATAATGTATTTGCGCTTCATGCACAACCAAGGAGACAGGTTGTAAATTACCAGGAGAAGAGGCCATGAACTATGAATACTACTTAAGTTTCCATATGGATTCATTCCATCGGTAGCAAGTCCAAGCCTGAGGTTTCTGGGCTCATTGCCAAAATCCTGAAACAAACTATCTATTCTCTTCCATTGCAAAGAATTGGCCGGATCTAAGTTGTCCATCACACTTCCTCTCATCTGCATGCCATCTAATGTTCTTTGCGTCATTTACATTAGCAAACAATCGCTTGAACCGCAGGATCACGGGAAGATACCATAACACCTTCGCAGGAGGACCTTTGGTGACCACATCACAACTAGAATCACCATCCTTCACTTTGTAGCATGATACCCCACACCTGGGGCACTCGTGCATCTCTTAAAACTCTTTCCTGTACAATATGTAATCATTGGGGCAAGCGTGTATTTTCTTATGCTCCATACCCATCGGACACAATATCTTCTTCGCCTCATAGTTTTGAGATGGCAATGGGTTGCCTTCTGGAAGCATATCTTTCAACAACTCAAGCAATTAGGTAAAGCTTTTATCGCTCCACCCATTTCTTGCCTTCACATTGAACAATCTTAACACCGCTGACAACCGTGTGAAATTAGTACACCCCGGATACAAAGCCACTTCCTCATCACTGCACAAAGTATCATACACATGTGCGCGCCGAAATGACTCTTGCCCAACATCACGGATCATGTCCTCTAGTCCATCGTCCATTTCCACGTCATCAACTTCCTCTCTATCCGACACCCTCGACCTGTCTAACGATTCACCATGACATATCCATGTTGTATAACTCTTGCAAATCCCCTCACAAATAAGATGATCACGTATCTCCTCAGTTTCTAGTCGCCTCTCATTCAAATAGTTAACACAAGGACAATAAAACCTTCCGCTACCACTATCAGGAGCATTTGATTTTTCAAACTGTAGAAAATCTTCCACTCCATTCTCATACTCATTACTTGTCCGTCTAGCATTCATCCAACCGCGATCCATGACTAAACCAATAACTTCGTACTTAGTCCAACATATTCATCAACCACTTCTTATGACAGGGTATGGCCCTATCCCATTCGAGAAGAAACTTTTTCAACATTCGGTTAACAGTTAGTCCTTAACTCTCATGCTCGTACTCGATGAAATTTGGCAAGATTTCCCTTCGGTCTCCGAGCGTACACACGACTTGAACGCGATGACATCCACCACGATAAAGTATGCACCGGAGAACGAAAGAAGATGTATCAATCTGAACTTTCATCAAGTATATAACATTAGAATCAATGAATAACTATTTTTACTGAATGAAGAAAAAGTTTGTTCCCAAACTGTCCAACTTTGGACAATTCAAGATCCAACACATTGAGCGGTACATTAAGCACTCCTAACAGTTACTATGGTAGTTCTGTTTTGGGAAGATGGGATTGTAAAGAGGCTAGGATATTTTCCTGTGTCTTTCTAGAAGGAAAAATCTGATCAACTATTAGCCATATTCAACTGTTTTTATTTTGGAATTATGTCCTAAGTACAAGCAATGCTAGTGACATCCTGACAGATCAAAATGCAATGCCATTGTTGCTAGCATGCTATGATTATATTGCTTCATTTCTCTGTCTAATATTGCTAGAAATATTAGTTTAAAGATGAAGGAATTTTTTGATTAACAAATAATACTAGTTTCGTCTTTTACAGGCATAGAAAGAAGCCACTTGAGTCATGTAATTAGTTTTCATGTCCTTGACTAACAAGGCAACATAATTAGCATCTACCAATACTGTTATTATGTAAGACTCAACATTTGTATCAATGCTCATATGTGTGTCCTAGTTCTTGAGTTTACTCGGTTAGCCTATATGTGTGGAGGGTACTAGTAAGGTGCTTGTTTGTATTAGTCTTACTCTCATGACAGATAGCTTTTCCATCTAGGGGCAAAAATAAGAATAAGTGAGATGAAGTCTTTCTGGAAACCCATGTTCAATCTGATTTTCACCCTAATGGATGGACCCACTTGTCTATTGATAAACCTCTGGTTATCTAGTTTTATAACTAGTAAGACTGTGGTTTTTGTGCTATTTATTCGAGTTCAATCTCATTTTCGCCCAAATTTGGATTTAATTGTCCTCAAGCAACATTTTGAGTTTCTTAAGTAGTTTTAGGATATTTTAGTTAATTTTGAGTTAAATAAAGCATTTACTGCTATTTCATGTTTTCAGGTTAATAAGAAAAGCAATTCTGGAAATATTCGCCCCGTGAGAGGCTACTCGCCCCACGAGCCTGAAGACCAGCCTGAACAGCAACAGTCACCCTTTCTGTCTCGCCTCGCGAATCACTACCTCGCCTCGCGAGAATCCAAATTTGAACTGGCGCCACTTTTAATATTCGCGTCGCGAGAGGCTACTCGCCTCGCAAGCGTGCGCATTTTCTGAAAGTTATAAATTGTTGTTTTAGGGCAGATTAGGGATCTTTCGCATTCACTATTTTCTCTATGAATTTTGAGTTTTGTATTGCGTTTTCAATGGAGAACTAATTCCCAAGGATCAGTCTGCTATAATCGGTTTTCACGAGACTTGAGGTTCTATTAATTCCCAATCTTTTCGCTTTTCCCTTTTCAATATTCTCCTATATGTCTTGTTTGCTTAATTCAAGTTATATAGGATGAGTCTTGATTAATTTCGATGATTGTATGTTCCTATACTCTAATCGCGTTTGCTTAATTCGCGTGTGTTTGCTTAATTCACGAAGGTCTTAATCCGTTTGCTTAATTAGGAATAGGAACAAATATCGCGTAGTGGCAATTGTGTTTGTTTAATTGTTGCTACAATCGAAAAGGGATTAGAATCCGCTTAGGGCATGGAATTATGTGAACTGATGATAGTTGGGAAACCGTAACAGTAGATTCATCGTTTTTAGCTTATTTGATAATCACCTATTTGCTATGTTTTCTTTATCTTTCCTTAATCGAATCATTCAATCTAACACCCCCCCCCCCCCTCCCCCAAAAAAAATCGATTTGTCTGTTAATAACAATCCAAGAGTCCTTGTGATACGATACTCGAGTTGTCGTGCCATAACTACAGTTTTTTTCCAATCACTCGTTTTTGACCCGTGTGCGACAGCGTGTCATCTATCATATGATTGTCAATTTCTCAGCAATAACCACTGGAAAGGGCAGCAGGATTTTGGACACTTTAGGATCTTAGGTATATGCATAATATATAAAATGCCAAAATGATTCTGCACTGCCAGTGAACCCATTGTTAGCTAAGTCATAATAATGACAGCATGTCTCTCCCATTCTTCTATAGTAACTTTATCCCTCTTAGAAAACCTGCATTAGAATATTAGAATAAGAATATTATATCTTCACAAGTCACAACATACCCACACTGTCTGCTCAGTTTTGATATCCTCCACAAAATTCTCTCTTTCTTTGTGCACCTGTGATGAGCCTGAAAACCAGTAACAGGAAAATGAGGAGTGGTTTCATGTGCCATTCTCAGGCATCCCCTATTTACTTATCCAACCATTTGGAGTCAAAGTTCATAACTTTTCTAAACAAGAAACGAAGAAATGACCAATCTTGCAAATGGGACTGTTTAAAATTCTAGAACCTTAAAGTCACAGACTTGAATTTTCAGAAATTAAACTAAAAACAGAATCTTTTGAAGCATTCACAAAAAGGGATAGAGCAAGATGAGTTTTTCCTTTCAAAATAATTAAAGAACAAAAAAAAGGTGAATTCATAATTTCATTTTCACAACAAAAAATCAAAAAATGGGTGTTTCACTCATAAATCAAACAGTGGAGAACTAAAAAAAGATGGAATTCAACAGGAAAAAAAAACGCACCTTTTTTGTGTGGAAGAATGAAGATCTTGAAGGTTTGTTGTGGAGTTGTGAGAGAGTGAGTGAGTGTGAAGTGTAGAAATGAGAAACCGGAGAGTCTTTGAGATATGGAAAGAAAGAGAAAGACAGTGTCTGAATCTGAATGTAGCTTTTCAAATTTGAGCGTATTTTTAGGGTTGGTGTCTGTGTTTGTATGTGCGGCGAGAGAGTGAGAGATGTTTTTCCATTTCTGTCTTGGCTTTACATTCTTGGAACAAAGGAAAAGGGCGCGTGACAATGGAGGGAATGAAAATAGAAACAAAAAGAAGGGTTTTGTTAAATATTACACATTGGTTATACCAAAACCGATGTGGTTAGTAATATTTCACATCGGTTATTAGGAAACTGATGTAGAAACTTACGATTTAATTTTAAATTTTAAATTCTATTTTTTTTATAATTTTATACATCGATTATCATTTAACCGATGTAGTTAATCAATATATTAGACATCGGTTCTTTAAAAACCGATGTTAAAAGATAAAAATTCTAATTTTAAAATTTTTTGTTTTACTTTTAAATATCGGTTAAAAATAACCGATGTGGAAAATATTTACACATCGGTCAACTTTTAAACCGATGTGGAATCCTTTGCTTTTAATTTCAAAAATGTCACCGCCTCGTTTTACACATCGGTTTTAAGGAAACTGATGTGGAAACTCCGATGTAAAAAGCATATTTTGCACCGGTGTTTCTTGTTGAAAATATAAGAACAACTACAATTGAGTTTTAACTAGATCACACAATTCTTGATTCTAAAGTGAGAGTTCAAGTAAACCAAAAAGAATAGAAGAGAAGAGCAATGCTACAAGTATGCAAAAGTTGAAAAGGAAAACATGGAGAAGAATAGAAATGAGAGAATGGTGCCACATTCAATCCATTGTGAGGATTGTAAGATAAGCCTTGGGGAAGATTCGCCACTGGAGTGTCGGAACTCTAGATAAGAATCAAATGTTCAATTCAAGAACCCACACAAGAGGAGAATTAATTCTCTCAACTCTCACAATTTCAATTTTAGAAAACTACACAAATGATTCATTAGATTGAAAATGAAGTACAAGTGGTCTTTATATAGGTGTAAGCTTTGAAGCTCTTCACCCTTCTAATCTTATGCTTTGCTTCCTTGTTATTTGGGCTAGTTGCTCCGATTGGCCCAATGCTCATGGCCGTGTGCTATGTGTTGGGCTAATTGGCCTAACCTTCCTAAGCCCAATGATGCTAAGCTATCCTAAAATGCTTTTTTGGAAAAGCACTTTTATTACAAGTCCTAAACTATTTATTACAAATTCCTATACACTAGGTAGTCATGACTTCAAGCATTAGGAGGTTGCAAGTATACCTCCTCAGTCAAATGGTTCACCATCATGCTTTGTAATGCATCTTGGACTCTTCTTTATCTAGCCTAGGTCATTGGTCCTTGAGTGTCTTCCAATAGTGGGACCTGCTGCTCTTGTGTGTCCATGATCACATCAATTTCATAACATTCATTATTAATCTCTTCGAAAATTGTTAAACAATATGAGTCGTAAAATTGTTAGCAATAAGAATGTGTGGAATAAATTATACAAGTTCAACATTAGATAGGAACTAGTTTAGATCCCTCATTTTTATATTTTATGCTTTGAATATGTTGTCACGAGATTCTTTCAGCATTCATAAAAGCAACATCGCTAACATTTAGGACTACATTTCCTCTTGTGGCTTTTGGTCTTCGTTACGGGTGGCAAATGGATGGATCAGATAAATTTTTATTCGGATTTTAACGGATGGATTAAAAACAATCCATTAATCCATTATAATCCATTAAAAATTCATTAAAAAAATCAAATCCATCAATGATCCATTAAATAAAATCCATCCGATCCATCTATTAACAACTTTTCATGGATGGATATCCAATCCATCCACTAAAATTTATTTTAAGAAATTAAATAATTTTATAACTCTTTTATCCATCCATAAAATATTTTTAAAAATAAAATAATTTGTAAAAAAAATTAAAATATTATCTCTCTCTCACCCCGCTCTCCTCTTTCTTCCTCTCTCTACCCTTTCTCTCTCTTCCATTTTTTCCTACTCTCTCTATCTTTACTCTTTCTCCATTCTATCTCACAACCATTTTGTATCACGGCCATTTTTCTATTATTATATGGGAGTTATTGATTATGTCCATTTATAGAGGTTGTTTTGCCACAACGTTCCATGACATTGTTTTACGAAACTTGTTACGACTTTCTTGCTTTCAATTAGTTAATATATTTGTTTTTAAAGTTTCTCAACAAAAAAAAAGGCAACGAAAAAAGAAAACGTACGTGATAACGTGGACTACAACTGGTGCTTGAGAACAATTAATTAGTTAATACTTAATGTAACAAAAAAAGAAAAAAAAAAGCAGATAAATAAAATAAAAAATAGTGAAGAAAAAATAATAGGGAACGAAAGAGAAAAATAGATGGAGTGTTTTTTTTTGTTACAAATGGAGGTTTTTTTTATTTGGTGAAAAATAATATGAAAAAAATAAATTGGTTTTGGAATGGATAAAAGTTGATCCATTACATTTTTGATTGTTGGTCCAATGGATTTTAAAAAATATTGGATAGATCATAAACCATCCACTAAAAAAATAATCCAATCAATCTAATCCATTTATATTATTTTTGTATGAATGGATTGATTGGATGAATTTTCTCATAGATGGATAAATGGATCATTTTGCCACCCTTAATCTTCGTCAATCATGAAAAGAAATTAGGATATAAAAAATATGAAAAAGAAAAGATCTCTAATAATTGGGAAGATTTTCATGTCAGATCTTTGCAAAGGTCAAGTAGTCATTTGAGTGGGTTGAAAGGGCAAAAAATGACCCGTTGACGTACTAAGGAGGCATATAACAAATATTTTAGTAATAGCAAAGCGTAACATGCAACTTAAGAAATGCTACATACAACTTTTGTTTACACTATAAAGTACCAAACCATTTTGGGTTGATTAGTAATAGATGTGGAAAACCATGGCTAAAATTTATGCATTAATCCTCCTCTTCTTCCTATTTCTTCACTTAACCAATGGTCAATGTATGCATGTTTTTCTCGTTGTTTTAAATTTTCTTTCATGACTTTTTCATATAAACATTTATTCCATTTCAATAACATTTGTCCATTTTTACATAACATCTCAGACTGTCCTCACTTCTCATGTAAAACTGACAAGGATTGCGAGAGTCCTTGTGCAAGCTTTGGTTGCAGTGGTTACAAGTGTGTCGACAATTCATGTGAATGCTACGACTGCAATTAATTGTTAAGTTGAATAATAACTTAACCCTACATTCGCTCCCATGAATTTATTTATTTACTTTTCATACAAATCTTGCAACATCTCTCATTATTCGTGTTATATTCCTCTAACCTTTCAATTTTTGTGACAGATTGAGATGGGTATTATGCTATTATATGCAAGTTCTATGACCTTTGTTCGTCTCCGCAAGTTACGGAGAATTAAAACATGTTTGAAGAATTTTACCAAGCAACATCAATTTAAAAAAGCAGTTTGATTATGTAATAATTTCTAAAGTAATCATTTATGTTACCTCTACATTGACTTTAATAATGACTGTTTGAAAAGTAGTGTGTAATAATAAGGATTTATTCCGAGAATCATTTGAAGGGGAGATGAACATTAATGAATGGAAATAAATCGAACATAACATGATTGTTTAATTAAACGTTACAAATGAAGATGATAGGAAGAGTATGTTTATGTATGCATATATGCATGTAATTGAGTTATAAGAGATAGATTGAGAGACAAAATCTTTTTATAATAATATATAAATTCTGAGTCGCATAAGGAGGAGTAACATCTCAACAAGGCTCTCCACTGTTCTTCATTGCCACTTCAACATTTTGGCTGAAATGTGAGCTTTTGGTTCCTCACATTTCTTCTCCCCATTGTTTTCGCTTTCTTCTCTCTCTTCCTTAGTCTTCAAGACAGACATTAACATCTTGTCTCAACTATCTGAAGACGTTTTTGTTTGGCCTCAGTTGTTTCATCTCTTTGTTCATTTGTTGATTACATCGCCCCTCTTTTCAACGGCTCAAAAACCATTGTCTTATAATACAATAGACAACGATTTTTCATAGCGTGGGCTTAGTGAAATATACAATGGTGAAAAATTGTTCTTAAAAAATTAGACAACAATTATTTTAAAATAATTTTTTTATTCGTTTGCACGGTTATATAACCATTGCAGTCTGCAGATTAATCTATTTTGAACTACGCATGAAAACTTCTCTCTTGATTTGAGATCAGTTTTATAAATGTTGTTTCATAATTTATCATATACCAGCCAAAAAAATGATGTTGTTGTAAATATAATTTTATAGCGCCAAAAAAAATATAGTCACCCTCTTTCATAAAAAAATATGGAGCTCAAATTTCCCACCTTTACACGATCTTAACGCTGCCTTCTTCATCTGCTGTTCTGTCCCTCTCAAGTTTTCGTCTCTCTCTTCAGGTGAATTTCATATTTTCTCTTCTCCCTCATTCCTAAACACAGTGTTCAATTTCTCATTTCGATTTCTCTCGCTATATTTTCCTTTTATACTTTTCGAAACTTCTCAGTCACACACCTCTCGTTGGACTCGATCCTTCCTCAATCACCGTTCGCCACTCAGTGGCTCCTCCGCTGTCCAACGCTGATTCCAATCGAACCCTTCTTCTAAGGTTGAATTCTTTCGGAGTGTGAATAGAAATCCCTAATTTGCGTTGTCTACTAATTTTTGGAATCCCAAATCTTCAATTTATTTGAGCTAGTTTTGTTCTGATTTTCCTAATTTTCCCGACTTTGATTTTTTAGAACCATTTTTCTATTTCATTTTTGGCATAAGAGATGAACTTGGATTGGGTTGAAGGGGAATAAATGGGTTTTTGTGGGGTGGCAACTTTGCCGTAGCGATAGAGAATTGGAAGCGTTAATAAGAAGGGTTTTTGAGGATTTGCATCTGGGAATCTGAAGGTGAAGCTGGTGTGATATCATTTGTGGAGGCCTCCATGTTTTATCGGGATGGAACGACGTCGAATTGTGATAAATTTAAGCAATTTCGGTGAAACCTGCTGGGGTGAACAGACCCAGGCAAAACGATATCCACAGGGCATAAGAATTATGATTTAATGCTTAATCTGAAATTGGGTAAGGTAATGCACTATCAATGGGTCATTGCTTGATATTTTAGTACCGTGTTTGATGTTGGATGTTGGTATTGTTTTGTGTAGGTACACTATTGTGAAGGAAGCTAAGAAGCTTCCATGTTCCGAGAGCTTGAACAGAGTGGTTTTGATCCCAAGAAGAAGTTCTGGACCAGGTTTTCCCCTGAAGGATCCAAGAATACGCTGCCCCATCAATTTGTTGTATTCCGATGGAATGATTACTGCCCTGTGGTTTTTAGGTATAGCTTTCCGTTTCTTTTGGCTTGTCATGATATTTTCATTTTCTTTTGGCTTTAAGTTGTGTTTTTGAACATGGAATTGTGTATGCTTTGTGGAATTGCGCCTCTCTGTTGGAAACGTGTTTTGAATATTTTTTATGTCATTCATTTTCCACTTAGATTTTTATTGACCTCAAAATGCATATTCTTCCACTTTTTAAACCACCCTTGATCTTGTTCTTTCCTCTACAATGTGAATATATAAGTCAACTTGTGGATCTTACAAGACCAATGCCAAAAGTGTATTTTTCACTTTTCATATTAAATATTCCTAAAGTTATCTCAAGAGAGATTCGGTATGCCTTTTCTGTCCAATATCTGAGAAACCCTTATCACAATCCAACCAAACCAAATTGGATAAGGGGTTTCCATAGAGTGGTGGTAGAGATTAGAGGTGAGGGACCACATTATTACACATGCCTTTGATCCCCTATTGTAGTATTATTGCCTTGTTTGTCAAAAGAAAGTAGCAGATCATCCTATTAATCATTAACACAAAGATGGTTCATGATTAATTTGTGATGAAATCATATTTAGTAGTTTTATATAGGAATCTTTGATTTGGATGCCTTTAAGGTTTGATATTGAAATTCTCTTTGTGAATTTTGATATAAAATTAGATAATAATAAATCAAGTGGGAAATTGATATAGTTTCACTGGCTTTTTCTCTAATTGAAGGATTATTAAGGACCTTTTAATGATGTTTGATGTCATGCACTTGCAGGGTTTAGAGTCTTTTAGATATCAAATGTTGATTAAGTAGCCGAACGTGATGATCACCCCTCCACCTCTGCTCTGTTCTTCTAAATTTTATGATAAGTGATGAGTGTGATTTCACCTCATTTTCTATGTACATTTCTGCATGCATTTGCATATAGTTAGGCCAATTTAGTGTTGATTTTGTATAGTTTTTCCTTTGGAACGGATGAGGTGGTTTCTGGTGTTGTTTTGCAGGATTTAATGGAAAAATGCCCAGAAATTAGCCTTGATGGAGCTTGGATGAAAAAGGGCCTGAAAAGAGAAGAAATTGAGCCAAGCGCACTCGGTGATTCGCCCCGCGAGCCTCGGATTCGCCCGCGACCGAAAGTCGATTGTTGGAGAAAATGCAAGCCTTTACGGTTCGCCTCGCGAACCCATGTCTCGCCTCGCGAGTCCGCAAAACGAAGCCATCACGCCCAAGCCCCCGATGCTCCTCACGGCGTATTGAAGAAAAACCTTTCGGTCTCGCGTCGCGAAGAAACTCTCGCCTCGCGAGAGTTCAATTCTCTCAAGCAGATTTTTAATATTCGCCTCGCGAGATATGTCTCGCCTCGCGAATGCGCGCAGACTGACCGGTATAAGTGGTGTTTTTAGGGCGAAAAGAGAGAGCTTTTGGTGGAGAGAGCACTTGGGGACTTGGAGGTCTGGGTGAGATAGGGTTCCACCCTAGAAGGGGAGATTTCCTTGCCTCGGGAATGGAGGAAGCTTGTCTATGAGTGTTCTCCATCCCTTTTCTCATTCTCTTTGGTATTTCCTCTGATCATGAGTAGTTAAATCACCATTTTTGGTGTTAGATGAAGCTTTTCTGAACTTGTTGTAGTTAATTTGTTGTTTTAATGAAAGTTTAAATTTCCTTATGAGTATGTGATTCTGTTCTTAATGCTTTCCTTGGATTAGCTACCCATAGGAATGATATGTTGCTTTGATAGATGACTGAAAGGTTGGTGTTAAGGCATGCTCATGAATCATATGCCAAGTAGTTCAAGAATCTAGACACAGGTGTTGAATGCTTGAAATCTTATAAGTCTTGACTTAATGCAAAATCACAGATTAATCCACCTAAGACATTAGGGTTTGATTTGGGGTTTTAGGCTCAATGCACCTAAGACATTAGGCTTGAGTACTTTAGAAAAGACTTGATTGTCATAATTGAAGTAGTGCTTGTGTTGATTACCATTTCATTGCAATTAAGGGAGGATTAGTGTAGTCTAACCCTAACAATCTTAGCCAGATCTCTGTTTGCCTTCCAAGTGTTCGATATAATTCCCAAAAGACCAAAAATATTGTTTTGCTTTCTTTATTTTCTGTTTTAATCTCTCATACTTTATTTTAGTCTAAATAGTTGTTAAGTTTGTGAATTGGTAATTGACGACCAATCCCTGTGGATACGATAACCGGTCTCACCACCGTATTACTTGATTGCGACGAGGTGCACTTGCCTTTATATTTCTAAAAATCACGCATCAATAAGGTTGGACTATCTTTTGTCACATGAGCAAGTGATCATTTTGCTATCTTTAGTTGGTCCATGCTTTGCATGTAATTGCTCAGTTTCTCCAGCCTCAAAATTTTAATGGAAGTTGGTTCCTTTTTCTCATAATAATCATATTGTTCTGGAGCAAAGTAGATAGACTTTTCAAATAGAGAGAAAAAGAAAAAAAAAAAGAATTTCAACAGCTGCCAAGGGGTACATTGTGGTCTTTATATTTAAACCTTTTTCTAACGATTCCAAACTGAACAATAATGGAGCACATGCCTGTGGGGTAAAATTTTGGAGTCGTGGCCATCAACATCAAAAAACATTGGAAAACCTCTCTCCACAAATATCCATGTATGTGGTTCTGTAACTTGGCCATTGTTATATCTTCCTGGTATGTTTAAGGCAATAAACACAAAATAATGTAGTCCATATGTTCACATTTTGTTAAGTTGAAAAAAAGAGTTAGAGAGAAAGAGATTTCTGCAACTAATATGTAATATCTATCATAACTAATTCATTACACTAATAAGAGCCTTGACCAGAAGACTTTAAAACCCTCATTAGAATAGGTTTTACATCAGCTGTAGGATATGGAAAAGTAAAATTCATCAATAAATTGTTGTTACTAACTACTCTATGTTATGCATGTTTTTTAATGAATGAAGCTAATTTATAAAATTGGAGTAACATTATTATGAATTAACAACTAGAAGTAGTAATGTGTGTTGAGAAATATAAAGAATGTAAAGACCAAGAAGAGTTCATTTACTATTCATACTAACCACTTTATTGGTACATCTAGATATAACTTTAGTGTTAAGGCCACAATCTTTTTTTACAGATTGATCTGTACATATTGATGGTGGTTTTGGTTTGTGTTGAATATCAAATATCAAATACTTAAACCTAAAAGTGGTGAATATGACAGATGCTGTCACCTGGATTCATTGAAGAGTGAGCTAGTCGCACCTCCTCAGTTATCCTTGTAGTTTGATAAAAAGATTGTGGTATGAGACACTCCTCATCCTGCGTTGATTATTTCATTTAATTGTACATGGGTTCTAGTGCCTCGCAAATTGCATGTAGTTGTATTATTGATTTTAAGCATGAACATGGAGTTGTAAGATGTAGTACTTGAAAATTGTCATATTTAGCATGATTTATATGAAAAAAGGTTGCTTTGCTTTTCTTTATTTTTGAAATTGCCCAGTTTAATAAAGTGCTCTCCAATCTCAAGTTCTTAACTTCATCATCTTATCCATCTTTCTATTAATGTTTCTTGTACTTCACTCTGAGACTATTTTGCATCAATAATGTAAATGATTGGGAAGTTTTTTTTAATAGAATTTTTCACAAATTGAGACCATTAATTGACTCTAATGTTTGTCAAGAAAATGTGTTAAGAGTTAATTTTGCTACTTGTCTTGAATTTATGGTACATGTAAAAATGACATGTCACTTTGAGTATCTGAATTAAGGCTTATTAACTTACTGTTGTTATTATTTGATTGCAGCAAAAATATTGGTCTTGAGAATCAAAATCCATTGGATGACAACTTGCTGGATGTGGAAGAACATGAAGATGCATATCACAACTTTATGTTTCAAATTACAATGACATGTTGGAAATTAGCCAGTGATGGATATTTTATGACTTCATCTTTTGTCAAATGAATGATTCATTTGCTAATTATTCAAATATGATTGGTATTTTTATAGTTTTAATGTATATATTTTTTTTATTTTTTGAAGATGCAATTATTGTCTAAAAAGAAAAATTGTTGTCTTTAGGTAAAATAGAATTGTGTTACAAGAAAAACGTTGTATAATATGAAAAACGTTATCTATTACCGATGGATTTTTCGTCGGTAATGAACTGTTGTATAATATGAAAAACGTTATCTATTACATTAAAAGCATTGTATAATTGAAAAAACCGTTGTCTAAATTTAATAGTAAAACCGTTGTATAAAAAAATATTTGTTAGGGTATAGGGTATATTAAAACCAATGTTTTAAAAACCGAATAAAAAACCAAACCGACGAGACATCTGGGTCATCACTACAAAAAATATGTGATTTACCGACGGACAAAGTTATCGGAAAAGCACAAAAAATGTTGGTAATGGCATCTTTCCGACGGACCCAAATGTGTTGGTAATAAGATTGTCTGTAACCATTACCAACAGATTTGTGTTATCCGTCGGTAATTACCGATGGATTTTTCGTCGGTAATGAACTTGACGGACTTCCCCATTACCGATGAAAAAAGTCGTCGGTAAGTCCCTCATAGCTTTACCGAGGGCCTTTTCTGTCGGTAATGGGGAACCTAACTTACCGAGGGACATTTTCATCAGTATTCTCATTTTAATATATTTTTAAAATTAATTAATTAATTTGATTAAATGTAATTTTTAAAATTAAAATTTAAACTAAAATTAAAATTTTAAATTTAATTAAATAAAAATTATAATTAAAAAATATAAAAACATAGATATAAAACAATGCAATATCCGTATAATAACGTAAATAAATCCGTACAAAGCCCTAAAGCTACTAAAACCCTACAACTACTAAACCCTAGAAATATTTAAATTAACTATCCTAATAATCACCATAATAGTCATCCTCCTAGCAGTAGGAGAGATCATCATCCGGTGTCAGAGGACCATCAGGCTGCAGTTGAGATGACATAAATCCGTACAAAACCCTAAAGCTACTAAAACCCTACAACAACTACTAAAACCCTAGAAATATCTAAATTAACTATCCTAATAATCACCATAATAGTCATCCTCCTAGTAGTAGGAGAGATCATCATCCGGTGTTAGATGACCATCCGGCTGCAGCTGAGATGACATACTGCCATCCTGCTGTTGCACAGGTACGTGCACAGGTACGTCAACAGTAGTAGAGGGCTAGCCGGTATGGAGTACCCCCTGTAGAACAGTGTGCCTCTCAGATGGGAGCATTTCGAGCACAGCTTCGACAACCAGCGAGAGTGGCTACATATGCTGCCTCGTGCGCTCATTGGGTAGAGCAGTGCAGGAGGGATTCGAGACACCAGTGCAAGGAGAGGCGACCTCGAAGCTACCTAAGTAAACTTGGTAGAGAATTCCTCCTATTATCAATAAAAAAATTTATATTATTAACTTATGATAATAATACATAAATAAAAATCACAAAATAAATTATTAACAAACTCAAATGAGCTGCATATATGGAGTGCGTAAAGACCTCAAAAAACTTAATCGATCGACCAAGTACTCCTCCCTTCAAACGGCACACCAAGGACAATCAATTACTTATAAAATAAATTATTAACGAAACTATAAAGTTTATAAATTTAATTAATTACATATACATGCCAAGTTAACAACATGCTGAACGTTGTTAATCGAACCACCCAAGTGTAGGCTCTTGCCCTTCTCGGAATCTCGATTTTTCTTGGCCCACTCACATTGCACCTTATAAGCTGGAGTGTTCTAGTACTTACACAGTTGGATCCAGATATTGGGGCCAGTGTTAATAAACTCGTTAAGGACCAGCCGGTTAGACCGGTTGTGCCGGAAACCAGACATATGACCGGTCCGAGCGAGTCATTGGACTAGAGATGCCTCTAACCCGGTATAACTCAGTTTGACTCGGTCGAGTTTTATAAAAACATCGGCGAGTCATGCTTGACAGGTTTTAAAATTTTTTAAAAAAGGGCCAAGGACGGAGTATCCTAGAGAATAGAGACAGATAAGAAAGCAGATGGCTGGAGAAGAGGACACGCGAGTAGGGGAGGGGATCTTAGAAGAAGAGGGAGAGAGAACCCGCAGTGTTGTTTCTACTTCTCATGCGAAAGAAAATGCAGGATATAAAAGAACAAGTTTTGGGTGTGGCGGTTGTTCTTGTTGTTTTCAGTGAATGGTGATAATTATATAGATTTTAGGGTTAAGTATTGGACTCAGGCTTTGTGAGTCTTGCTGCCGACTTGTTACTATATGTTAAAAATATTGTGGAAAAAATGCTTCTAAAGGGATTCGGTCACTTGACACGGGAGGTCCCAAAATTGTGCCCTGCCACTAGACCAGAGAAACTTTTATGCTAAAAATGTGATATAATATATTTAAATATAGTATAAAATTTATAAATATATTAAACGCCGGTTCATACAGTTGAACCAGTGACTCACCGGTTGGACCAATGACCCAGTATCCTGACCGAGTTGATAACCGGTCTAATTTTTATAACACTGGTTGGGGTCCATCCAATCTGGATACGTATCCGGTTGTTCCTATGCTCCCGGAGCATGTCCGTGAGCCTAGGACTAGCTCTCTACTAAAAAATGTCTTGAATCTCTATTGCATGCTTCGGACGCCAGTGCACAAGGTTCTCTTAACAATGAAAGAAATAATTGATTATATCATATAATAAAATATATATAATGAATTAAATACAATTATTAAATTACCCACAAAAATAAACAACTTACCTCGAATCATGTAAAGATACGATCACTGTCCTTATTTGTCAACTTCACCCAGGAGGGCCAGAAGCGACGATATTGCGCCATGATGGAGTACGAAATGGCCTTGGAAGCCGCCTTCGATGGGATAAACCTTACAAGTTTATAATTAAAAAAATCATCATTATGCAACAACAAATTTATAACAAAAATAGTAATTCTTATAAAATGTTAAATAATTAAATACTTACGACCCTGAAATAGGCTCGATCCATGGACGATCCTCAAGTGCTGGAATCCTAGTCCACACCGGTACGACCTCCTTCCGCATAGGAGATGATGTGCTGTAATCGACGTGGGCCGCATATGATGATGATGGAGCGGCCTGGTCCGACTGTGTCGTCAGCCCGGGAGTAGGCATAAACATCAATGCCAACTGCATGTGTGGTCGGTACAGCAGATGATGGTTGTGGTGGAGGGGGTGGTGTGGGTGCAGTAGGAGGCATCAATTAGCCGATATGTGAGGGTCGTGGATGGAAACGAGTCGGTGCAATATGGGTCGGGGGTGGTGTAGTATGGGTCGGGGAGGGTGTTGTAGGGGTCAGTGAGGGTGTAGCAGGGGACGGGGTGGCTGCAGCAGGGGCTAGGGTGGGTGCAGCTGGGATGGGTGCAGAAGGTATTAGGGTGGGTGCTGAAGAGAAGTAGCAAGTAGTCTGAGGACATTAACAATCACAGCTAAACAGTGGAGGCGGGGCGGTTGTCCTCCTGATACCGACATATCTATTTTTATAGGACAAATATAAAACAATTCAAAAATGCTAAAACAAACAATATATAACAATTAATCAAAATACACATATAATTATTAATATCTAACATAAATTATGTCAGTCTTACATTTAATTCCATAAGCAAAAATTTGAAATACAATAAAAGTACTTAACAATAAAGTTCCTATTCATACTCGGTCTCGTCATCTGATTCTAAATCCGACTCTTCGTCTTCTTCCATAGAGTGATCACTTTTGATTTCTTCATGTTATGTTGCATGCTTCGATGAATGGTTACCAATGACCACTTCTTCACCATCAGCTTAAGAGCCTAACATGCCAGTAATACACTCGACCTCAATTACTTCATTGACATGTGATGGTTCATCCGCTTGGAAGGGCGTCGCATCCTTTGCATCATCGATTTCTATGGGATCCCTAGGCTTGGTTGTGATAGCAACACACCAACCTCGTTTGTTCGTTCGCGTTGCTGGATAAGGGACATAATAAACTTATTTTGCATTCTAAGCAATTATAAACAAATCAAACAATTAATATCTTCTATCCATGCGAATGTCCACAATTCCATACTTGGGATCCACCTTTGTGACTCCAATTGATGGATCAAACCAGTTACAATAAAATAGCAATACTTTTTTTTTGGAAAAGTAGTAGTATTGTATTCTAACTCGTATATGTGTTTTATGACCCCATATAAATCACCACTACAATCACCCTGCACGTAAACCCCGCTGTTAAATGTATTTTTGCCCACGTTTCATTCATCAATGTGAAATTTGTACCCATTGATGAGGTACATATGTCATGATTTAACATGGCTAAAGGGCTTGTACGCTAAATCTCTGAAGTGTTGATTTGTCACACTTAATGGTTGCTGATACACCTACGAATATATAAGTCATATTAAATAATATATTTGTAATTGACAATAAAACTTACTAATGTTTGGTAAGTTCTATGATACTTACTTATTGCTTGAACCATTTAGGAAAATCTGCATGTGTACGAGCAGAAGCATCTTGTTCAGTTATTTGATTAATTTGTAAGAGCACACTAACAAATAATATGTTTATAATGTGTTAAGGGAAATATTGATACAACATAAAATAAATTATTTCAAAGTTGAGTCGTTGATACTTACTCATGGTATGGTTTCACCTCGGTGCAATTTAACAAGACATGGATATGGGCCGATGTGTACTCACCATCACTTAGCCAGTAAATATTCTCCTTGCCAGCATGATGCCCAGGAAGGTTAAATACTGATGGGGAATAAGGAAACCTTGCATGATCAGCATCTACCTCGTTTCTAACATTTGTCGGTGACAACATGAAGTTGTTGAAATAGTGGGAACAAAAATTGGTTGTCTCACAGTGTAAGTAAGATACACATATTGACCTTCAACCGTAGCCTTGTTTTTAATATATCATTTAGAGTCTCCCATAAATCTAAGTAATGAGAATCATGAATTGCACGTTGGAATGGCTGCAACCCTAAAGAATCCGGAAATATTTATTCCAAAAATTAAACTTGATTTGCACGTGGGGAATATTGAGGTGAATCAGCAAATTGATGATGAGCTGATAATGGATGATGTGGCTAATGGAAAGAAACATAGCAGACAAGATGCTGTCTTCAATGGTGCATTACTGACTAATAGTATGGGAGTCAAATTTGATATGCCTGGTCAACACGAGCAACTACATGCGAATTGCACCACCAGTAATGTTAATCACACCGTTCACAACATGCAAGGAGGAGTTTAACATGTTCCACCCCCTGGTTTTCACAACATTAATGATGAACATTTTTTATCGGCAGCGCCTGGCTCCAAGACTTGTCAGGAGCCATGAGCCAGGCTTGGCTCTTAACAGTGATACCTCGTGTACCCTTACCATCATATCTTCCTTCGTGACGAGACTTCGGAAGCCCTACAGGTTCCGCTTCTGACATGTAGTCTGTACAAAACTCAATAGCTTCTTCTGCAACATACCTTTCAACAATAGATGCTTCGGGATGGTGTGGATTCTTCATATATCCTTTCAAGATCTTCATGTATCGCTCAACCGGGTACATCCACCTTAAATAAACGTGACCGCACAATCTAATCTCCCTCACTAGATGAACAATCAAATGAACCATGATGTCAAAAAATGAAGGTGGAAAATACATCTCCAATTGGCACAAGATAATGGCTGCCTCATTTTCCAAGTCATCCAACTTTTTAGTGTCAATGACCTTGCTACATATAGCATTGAAGAATAAGCATAACCTAGTAATGGCATGTCTAACTTTTTTAGGCAATATGTCACGAATGGCCACCGGTATTAGTTGTTGCATCAAGACATGACAATCATGAGACTTTAAGCCAACTAATTTGAGATCTTTCATTGAGACAAGTATTTTGATATTTGAAGAGTAACCCTGTGGCACTTTGACTCCCCGTAGACATTCACAGAAACTTCTTTTCTCTTTTTTTGATAAAGTATGACATGCTGGGGGAAAATAAGTCTTCTTATCCCCCACTTTATGTGGAGCTAAATGCCTCGTATACCCATCGCAACTAGATCCAGACGAGCATTCACACCATCCTTTGTCTTGCCTTGAATGTTGAGAAGCGTTCCGATTAAACTATCACACACATTTTTCTCCACATGCATCACATCAATACAATGTCTTACATCAAGCTTGCACCAGTATGGAAGATCAAAGAAGATCGACCTCTTCTTCCATATTTTCTTCTCGGTAGCCTTCTTCTGGGTCTTCCCGTAGATAACATTAGTGTTGTTCACCCTTTTATAAACTTGCTTTCCAGTCAAGGCCATCGGAGCAATTTCATTCTCCGGAAGTCCATTGAAAGCTTTTCTCAATCTACGATAAGGATGATTACATCGGAGAAATCTCCGATGCCCAAGGTAAATCGTCTTCCGTCCATGTTGCAGTTGATGGTAACATGTGCCTTCTTCACATATTGGACATGCTTTATGCCCCTTAACACTATACCCACACAGGTTCCCGTATGATGGAAAGTCATTGATGGTGCAAAATAACATGGCACGCAATCTGAATGTCTCACGGCAATACCCGTCGATCACATCAACGCCTTCATCCCACAACATTCTGAAGTCTTCAATCAAGGGACCCAGATAAACATAAATATCATTTCCTGGCTGTTTAGGACCCGAAATCATCATACTTAACATAATGTATTTGCGCTTCATGCACAACCAAGGAGACGAGTTGTAAATTACCAGGAGAACAGGCCATGAACTATGAATACTACTTAAGTTTCCATATGGATTCATTCCATCGGTAGCAAGTCCAAGCCTCGAGGTTTCGGGCTCATTACGAAATCCGAAACAAACTATCAATTCTCTTCCATTGCAAAGAATTGACCAGGATCAAGCTGTCCATCACACTTCCTCTCATCTGCATGCCATCTAATGTTCTTTGCGTCATTTACATTAGCAAACAATCGCTTGAACCGCGGAATCACGGGAAGATACCATAACACCTTCGCAGGAGGACCTTTGGTGACCACATCACAACTAGAATCACCATCCTTCACTTTGTAGCATGATACCCCACACCTGGGGCACTCGTGCATCTCTTAAAACTCTTTCCTGTACAATATGTAATCATTGGGGCAAGCGTGTATTTTCTTATGCTCCATACCCATCGGACACAATATCTTCTTCGCCTCATAGTTTTGAGATGGCAATGTGTTGCCTTCTGGAAGCATATCTTTCAACAACTCAAGCAATTCGGTAAAGCTTTTATCGCTCCACCCATTTCTCGCCTTCACATTGAACAATCTTAACACCGCTGACAACCGTGTGAAATTAGTACACCCCGGATACAAAGCCACTTCCTCATCACTGCACAAAGTATCATACACATGTGCGCGCCGAAATGACTCTTGCCCAACATCACGGATCATGTCCTCTAGTCCATCGTCCATTTCCACGTCATCAACTTCCTCTCTATCCGACACCCTCGGCCTGTCTAACGATTCCCCATGACATATCCATGTTGTATAACTCTTGCAAATCCCCTCACAAATAAGATGATCACGTATCTCCTCAGTTTCTAGTCGCCTCTCATTCAAATAGTTAACACAAGGACAATAAAACCTTCCGTTACCACTATCAGGAGCATTTGTTTTTGCAAACTGTAGAAAATATTCCACTCCATTCTCATACTCATCACTTGTCCGTCTAGCATTCATCCAACCGCGATCCATGACTAAACCAATAACTTCGTACTTAGTCCAACATATTCATCAACCACTTCTTATGACAGGGTATGGCCCTATCCCATTCGTGAAGAAAATTTTTCAACATCCGGTTAAGATTAGTCCTTAACTCTCATGCTCATACTCGATGAAATTTGGCAAGCATTTCCCTTCGGTCTCCGACGCGTACATGACTTGAACGCGATGACATCCACCACGATAAAGTATGCACCCGGAGAACGAAAGAAGATGTATCAATCTGAACTTTCATCAAGTATATAACATTAGAATCAATGAATAACTATTTTTACTGAATGAAGAAAAAGTTTGTTCCCAAACTGTCCAACTTTGGACAATTCAAGATCCAACACAATGAGCGGTACATTAAGCACTCCCTAACAGATTACTATGGTAGTTCTGTTTTGGGAAGATGGGATTGTAAAGAGGCTAGGATATTTTCCTGTGTCTTTCTAGAAGGAAAAATCTGATAAGCTATTAGCCATATTCAACTGTTTTTATTTTGGAATTATGTCCTAAGTACAAGCAATGCTAGTGACATCCTGACAGATCAAAATGCAATGCCATTGTTGCTAGCATGCTATGATTATATTGCTTCATTTCTCTGTCTAATATTGCTAGAAATATTAGTTTAAAGATGAAGGAATTTTTTGATTAACAAATAATACTAGTTTCGTCTTTTTACAGGCATAGAAAGAAGCCACTTGAGTCATGTAATTAGTTTTCATGTCCTTGACTAACAAGGCAACATAATTAGCATCTACCAATATTGTTATTATGTAAGACTCAACATTTGTATCAATGCTCATATGTGTGTCCTAGTTCTTGAGTTTACTTGGTTAGCCTATATGTGTGGAGGGTACTAGTAAGGTGCTTGTTTGTATTAGTCTTACTCTCATGACTGATAGCTTTTCCAGCTAGGGGCAAAAATAAGAATGAGTGAGATGACGTCTTTCTGGAAACCCATGTTCATTCTGATTTTCACCCTAATGGATGGACCCACTTGTCTATTGATAAACCTCTGGTTATCTAGTTTTATAACTAGTAAGACTGTGGTTTTTGTGCTATTTATTCGAGTTCAATCTCGTTTTCGCCCAAATTTGGATTTAATTGTCCTCAAGCAACATTTTGAGTTTCTTAAGTAGTTTTAGGATATTTTAGTTAATTTTGAGTCAAATAAAGTATTTACTGCTATTTCATGTTTACAGGTTAATAAGAAAAACAATTCTGGAAATATTCACCCCGCGAGAGGCTACTCGCCCCACGAGCCTGAAGACCAGCCTGAACAGGAACAGTCACCCTTTCTGTCTCGCCTCGCGAATCATTACCTCGCCTCGTGAGAATCCAAATTTGAACTGGCGCCACTTTTAATATTCGCGGCGCGAGAGGCTACTCGCCTCGCGAGCGTGCGCAGTTTCTGAAAGTTATAAATTGTTGTTTTAGGGCAGATTAGGGATCTTTCGCATTCACTGTTTTCTCTGTGAATTTTGAGTTTTGTATTGCGTTTTCAATGGAGAACTAATTCCCAAGGATCAGTCTGCTATAATCGGTTTCCGCCGAGACTTGAGGTTCTATTAATTCCCAATCTTTTCGCTTTTCCCTTTTCAATATTCTCCTATATGTCTTGTTTGCTTAATTCAAGTTATATAGGATGAGTCTTGATTAATTTCGATGATTGTATGTTCCTATACTCTAATCGCATTTGCTTAATTCGCGCGTGTTCAATCGTGTTTGCTTAATTCACGAAGGCCTTAATCCGTTTGCTTAATTCGGAATAGGAACATATATCGCGTAGTGGCAATTGCGTTTGTTTAATTGTTGCTACAATCGAAAAGGGATTAGAATCCGCTTAGGGCATGGAATTATGTGAACTGATGATAGTTGGGAAACCATAACAGTAGATTAATCGTTTTTAGCTTATTTGATAATCACCTATTTGCTATGTTTTCTTTATCTTTCCTTAATCGAATCATTCAATCTAACCCCCCCCCCCCCCCCCCAAAAATCGATTTGTCTGTTAATAACAATCCAAGAGTCCTTGTGATACGATATTCGAGTTGTCGTGCCATAACTACTGTTTTTTTCCAATCACTCGTTTTTGACCCGTGTGCGACAGCATGTCATCTATCATATGATTGTCAATTTCTCAGTAATAACCACTGGAAAGGGCAGCAGGATTTTGGACACTTTAGGATCTTAGGTATATGCATAATATATAAAATGCCAAAATGATTCTGCACTGCTAGTGAACCCATTGTTAGCTAAGTCATAATAATGACAGCATGTCACTCCCATTCTTCTATAGTAACTTTATCCCTCTTAGAAAACCTGCATTAGAATATTAGAATAAGAATATTATATCTTCACAAGTCACAACATACCCACACTGTCTGCTCACACTACAAAAAAAAACCTATTTAGCGACCGAAGATTTCGGTCGCTAAACATGATAATTCGGTTGCTATACTGTATAGCGACCGAATTAAGGGGGTAGCAGAAACCCTGGTCGCTAAATGTTTAGCGACCGAAATTATATTTCGGTCGCAAATCTGAGACCGATATTTCGGTTGCAAAAGTATATATTTCGGTCGCCGTATAGTTGGTCGCATACCAGCTCGCCTAATTTGGTGACCGATATTCGGTCGCTATTTCGGTCGCAAAATTTTGATATTTTTTTCCTGTAACGATCCTGCCGACCAAATATAGTTTTTCAACTATTACCCCATTGATTTTTAATTTCTGATATAAACAAAATACACCAATATTTTTTTTAAATAAATAGAAAACATAAATATGATGTACTAACGATCCAAAACACCACAGTCAATATGATCAAGAAAACATATACATTAATTAACACAAGTTTAATAATGGTTTATAAAAAAAAGTTTAATAAGTATTAATTAACGATCAAAACATAAAAATACACCACAGTCAATAAGTACTAATCAAAATATCAAAACTCATCAATCTTCCAAAGGGATGAACATGTAGAAACGAGAACCCCCAAGGTACTTAAACTTTGCCAATGCACCAGTGGACAACAAATACAACTCCCTGATACCATTTGTATATGTTGCAAAATATGGGCGATCCTCATGGATTACTATATTCCCATTGAACAGATTTCCGCTTTTGTCTTCAATAGTCACAACACGCGGTATTTGTTGTCCCCAACGACGGTAGAATGATCGCGGGATTGAAATCAAATCCTGCAAATACACAAGAACAATTTAGTAAATGATTAGTTTATGCCTTAACCATCATTACGTGAATCCGATCATTATTCTTAAGTTGATGAGATACATGCACTGGTCTATATGGATGGCTGTCTCAAAACATTTAGTCGGGTCCATTTTCTGATAAAACGATAAGGAAAACAAGTCATATGTCTAAACTTCATCAAGTGAAAATAAGAAAAGATGGAAAGATCCATGTAACATACTATCATGTTAAAATAGAACAAAGAAATGCAACTTCACATGCAACTTTACATATTAGCAAACATAGTAGTTTTCGGAAAGCGGATGCTTTTACGTCGTTTTGAAGGATGGTCATAGAGAGGATTAGCATGGTTACTACCTTTGGATGCCAAATGGTCTTTCACAATCATTTAATCATAAGATTGAATAACTTAACTCATAAATCAATCTATCGCTTAACAACTAATGACATAAAACAAAACACATAAACCATTCACATGAGCATTCTATAATCTCTCAATCTATCGCTTAACAACTAATGACATAAAATAAGAATCATAAACAAAATAGTTCTACAGAAACAGTTATAAGGAAAACACTTGAACCTATGTCCATACGGGTTTTCGGTGACAAGAACTATAACATCTCCTTGTAAACAATATAACAAACACCTGTCAAGCAAGATCCTTTAACATATCTATTCTCACATATTGGCATATCAACACCATCACAAAATCAAAACTAAATTACAATACACATGCAAACAACACATAATTGCAAATGCATGCATAAATATTAAATTATCAACACACAATCAAGCATCTTGTCTTTCGAGCAGGATACCTTCCTATTGAGCTCGACTCTCCACTAACAAACAACAAGATATATAGTAGTGATAATAAGAAAAGATGGAAAGATCCATGTAGCATACTATCATGTTAAAATAGAACAAAGAAATGCAACTTCACATGCAACTTTACATATTAGCAAACATAGTAGTTTTCGGAAAGCGGATGCTTTTACGTCGTTTTGAAGGATGGTCATAGAGAGGATTAGCATGGTTACTACCTTTGGATGCCAAATGGTGTTTCACAATCATTTAATCATAAGATTGAATAACTTAACTCATAAATCAATCTATCGCTTAACAACTAATGACATAAAACAAAACACATAAACCATTCACATGAGCATTCTATAATCTCTCAATCTATCGCTTAACAACTAATGACATAAAATAAGAATCATAAACAAAATAGTTCTACAGAAACAGTTATAAGGAAAACACTGAACCTATGTCCATACGGGTTTTCAGGACAGCAACTATAACATCTCCTTGTAAACAATATAACAAACACCTGTCAAGCAAGATCCTTTAACATATCTATTCTCACATATTGGCATATCAACACCATCACAAAATCAAAACCAAATTACAATACACATGAAAACAACACATAATTGCAAATGCATGCATAAATATTAAATTATCAGCACACAATCAGCATCTTGCCTTTTAGGCAGGATACCTTCCTATTGAGCTCAGCTCTCCACTAACAAACAACAAGATATATAGTAGTGATAATAAGAAAAGATGGAAAGATCCATGTAGCATACTATCATGTTAAAATAGAACAAAGAAATGCAACTTCACATGCAACTTTACATATTAGCAAACATAGTAGTTTTCAGGAAAGCAGATGCTTTTACGTCGTTTTGAAGGATGGTCATAGAGAGGACTTTTCCTACCGGAAGTGCCTAGATAACCTAGTAAGGATGGTCATCAACAACTATTTCTGGAAAGCTCCATTTCCTAATAAAACAAATGAGTAAAAAACCAGAGTTGTTTTCATAATATTGTGTACAAAGCTACTTTCTAATGTGAATAATGTTTTAATGATGATGGCCCGTCATGCATGTGCCTGGCAAACTGTGCCTAGCCCTTCATTTTATCTAACCCTATACTTAATCCTTGATTATCTAAGAGACTCGCTTTTGTTGGCTTCAAGAAGAGACTTTCTAATTAAGCTCATGGACTTTAAATTAGTAAATGAATATTAACAACAACAAAGTCATGCCATTTACGAACTAATAACACTTTATCAATTCATTCCAATGCTTATAATGTAAATATATACAAATATGATTCCATAATCATTTCCAAACAAGTTATCAATAAATACATATCAAATTATTCTAATTACATTGATTCATTGTTATTGAAAGATTTTTATTTTAAAGAGAATAAACTATTCTTCATAGCAATCCAAATGTATGAACATGCTCAGATATAAGTACCAGCCTTCAATAAATTTACATCAAATAAGGTACACTCAAATACAATGAAATAGACCATGGTCATTTCATGTGCTTTCTGAAATCATCAATCACCAAAAAGAAGTGATTCAGAAACTGAAGAACCATGGGTGAATAGCCTATCAATAGAATGGTTTAAATTACTTACATAAAGTTATAGACTTCAAGTAACAAATGTTAAATTAAATTAATAGATAAAGCTTGATAACCATATATACCCCTCATATTCACAACCGTGCAACAATTAATCTTATGACTTCTCTCACAAAACGAAACAAAAAAATGAGATGGGTAATAAATAGGAAACAATTACCAATACTCAAGCAAAAAAACGTAATTGGCAAAGTAGCCAAACTTACTCTCCTGTCAAAACTCTTTGCTCTCCCTGTAATTTTACCTTCTCTTAAGCAACCCATATCATATTCTTAATTTTCTAGTTCAAACAAATCTCACATATCTCATATCAAAACATATCTTCCACAAATCTCAGTATTAAATATAAGATATGAATCTATTAACAAGATTAATTACAAATTAATGTCTGTAATATCAGTCTCAATCTCTTTTATCCACAATTTATTGCCATTATCTCTACATCTCTACAACACATCTCAATTAATGTCACCCCTTCATATACCTTTACCAATTCCCCCAAACAAGTATTTATAACCCATAAGAATTAAACTTGACAAGTAACCACTAACCACCATAATTTTTTTTTATAAACAAGCAAGTCGTGTACATTAGAAACAATGGTAAGGTCTTATTTTAAACAAATCTCACATCTCATATAATGACATCTATTATATGTATCTTAATATTCATTACATGATATAAATATATGAATGAAAATTGAAAACCACAGTAATTTTTAAATAGGAATTTACATCAACATTAATCACAACTTACATTAGAAACAATGGTAAGGTGTTCTACTCAATCACAGTCACCTATATCACAACTCACATGAAATACACAAGTAGCTCTTCTCAGTAGTAAGCAATAAAGCAAGCAATGAAACAATGAAGCAAAATAAAAAATTATACATAGAGAGTCCATGCATGGTTACCTCAAGGCAGAGCAGGGAATGCACAAACTGAGGAGAGAAGAGGGTAGGAGGAGCTCTGCCCGTGCGTGGTGACCGGAGAGCTGCGTATGGCGGCCTGAAACAGAGGGGGCGGAGTATGGCGGCCTGAAACAGAGGGGGGGATTAAAAACAGAGCAGGAAGAGGGGAAAGGAAGAGAGGAGAGAGGAAGAGGGAAGAGATGGAAGAAGAGGAGGAGGAGGAGGAGGAGGTCGCAGGCTTACGTGAGAGGGCGGTGGTGGCGGTGCCCACTGCACGGTGGTGGCGGCCTGAACGCGAGGGAGAAGATCGAAGATGGGTGAGGGAGGAAGGAAGAGAAGGCATAAATGAGGAAGAAGGGAAAGATTTCACGATTTTATGGATTTATAATTTAGCGACCGAAATAATCGGTCGCTAAATCGGTCGCCACTCACTTAAATAAAAAATGGTCGCTAAATTCGGTCGCGGGATGAGTTAATTTGAAATTTGAATTCATAAATTTAGCGACGGAGAACTCAATCGGTCGCTAACACGCGCGATTTTAATTTTTTTTTCGCGCCGTTTAGCGACCGAATTAATATCGGTCGCAAATGTAAATAAAATTTAACCGTTGCATTTAATTCGGTCGCTATTTCGGTCGCTAAGAATACATAAAATTTCTGGCTTTCAACCGTTGCATTTAAGTCGGTCGCTATTTCGGTCGCTAAGAAGGGATAAAATTACTGACTTTTAAGTTCCTTCATATAGCGACGGAAATAGCGACCGATAACCCTGCTACGCTCTATTTCGGTCGCTATTTCGATCGCAGTATTATCTCTAATCATTATTTCATGTAGATCCTACAATCGGTCGCTAGTTCGGTCGCAAAAAGCAACCGAAAAATTCGGTCACTATTTTCAGTCGCTAAACAACCTTTTTTTTGTAGTGTCAGTTTTGATATCCTCCACAAAATTCTCTCTTTCTTTGTGCACCTGTGATGAGCCTGAAAGCCAGTAACAGGAAAATGAGGAGTGGTTTCATGTGCCATTCTCAGGCATCCCCTATTTACTTATCCAACCATTTGGAGTAAAAGTTCATAACTTTTCTAAACAAGAAGCGAAGAAATGACTAATCTTGAAAATGAGACTGTTTAAAATTCTAGAACCTTAAAGCCACAGACTTGAATTTTCAGAAATTAAACTAAAAACAGAATCTTTTGAAGCATTCACAAAAAGGGATAGAGCAAGATGAGTTTATCCTTTCAAAATAATTAAAGAACAAAAAAAAGGTGAATTCATAATTTCATTTTCACAACAAAAAATCAAAAAATGGGTGTTTCACTCATAAATCAAACAGGGGAGAACTAAAAAAAGATGGAATTCAACGGGACAAAAAAACGCACCTTTTTTGTGTGGAAGAATGAAGATCTTGAAGGTTTGTTGTGGAGTTGTGAGAGAGTGAGTGAGTGTGAAGTGTAGAAATGAGAAACCAGAGAGTGTTGAGATATGGAAAGAAAGAGAAAGACAGTGTCTGAATCTGAATGTAGCTTTTCAAATTTGAGCGTATTTTTAGGGTTGGTGTCTGTGTTTGTATGTGCGGCGAGAGAGTGAGAGATGTTTTTCCATTTCTGTCTTGGCTTTACATTCTTGTAACAAAGGAAAAGGGCGCGTGACAATGGAGGGAATGAAAATAGAAACAAAAAGAAGGGTTTTGTTAAATATTACACATTGGTTATACCAAAACCGATGTGGTTAGTAATATTTCACATCGGTTATTAGGAAACCGATGTAGAAACTTACGATTTAATTTTAAATTCTAATTTTTTTTTATAATTTTATACATCGGTTATCATTTAACCGATGTAGTTAATCAATATATTAGACATCGGTTCTTTAAAAACCGATGTTAAAAGATAAAAATTCTAATTTTAAAATTTTTTTGTTTTACTTTTAAATATCGGTTAAAAATAACCGATGTGGAAAATATTTACACATCGGTCAACTTTTAAACCGATGTGGAATCCTTTGCTTTTAATTTCAAAAATGTCACCGCCTCGTTTTACACATCGGGTTTAAGGAAACTGATGTGGAAACTCCGATGTAAAAAACATATTTTGCACCGGTGTTTCTTGTTGAAAATATAAGAACAACTACAATTGAGTTTTAACTAGATCACACAATTCTTGATTCTAAAGTGAGAGTTCAAGTAAACCAAAAAGAATAGAAGAGAAGAGCAATGCTACAAGTATGCAAAAGTTGAAAAGGAAAACATGGAGAAGAATAGAAATGAGAGAATGGTGCCACATTCAATCCATTGTGAGGATTGTAAGATAAGCCTTGGGGAAGATTCGCCACTGGAGTGTTGGAACTCTAGATAAGAATCAAAGGTTCAATTCAAGAACCCACACAAGAGGAGAATTCTCTCAACTCTCACAATTTCAATTTTAGAAAACTACACAAATGATTCATTAGATTGAAAATGAAGTACAAGTGGTCTTTATATAGGTGTAAGCTTTGAAGCTCTTCACCCTTCTAGTCTTATGCGCCTGCTTCCTTGTTATTTGGGCTAGTTGCTCCGATTGGCCCAATGCTCATGGCCGTGTGCTATGTGTTGGGCTAATTGGCCTAACCTTCCTAAGCCCAATGATGCTAAGCTATCCTAAAATGCTTTTTTGGAAAAGCACTTTTATTACAAGTCCTAAACTATTTATTACAAATTCCTATACACTAGGTAGTCATGACTTCAAGCATTAGGAGGTTGCAAGTATACCTCCTCAGTCAAATGGTTCACCATCATGCTTTGTAATGCATCTTGGACTCTTCTTTATCTAGCCTAGGTCATTGGTCCTTGAGTGTCTTCCAATAGTGGGACCTGCTGCTCTTGTGTGTCCATGATCACATCAATTTCATAACATTCATTATTAATCTCTTCGAAAATTGTTAAACAATATGAGTCGTAAAATTGTTAGCAATAAGAATGTGTGGAATAAATTATACAAGTTCAACATTAGATAGGAACTAGTTTAGATCCCTCATTTTTATATTTTATGCTTTGAATATGTTGTCACGAGATTCTTTCACCATTCATAAAAGCAACATCGCTAACATTTAGGACTACATTTCCTCTTGTGGCTTTTGGTCTTCGTTACGGGTGGCAAATGGATGGATCAGATAAATTTTTATTCGGATTTTAACGGATGGATTAAAAACAATCCATTAATCCATTATAATCCATTAAAAATTCATTAAAAAAATCAAATCCATCAATGATCCATTAAATAAAATCCATCCGATCCATCTATTAACAACTTTTCATGGATGGATATCCAATCCATCCACTAAAATTTATTTTAAGAAATTAAATAATTTTATAACTCTTTTATCCATCCATAAAATATTTTTAAAAATAAAATAATTTGTAAAAAAAAATTAAAATATTATCTCTCTCTCACCCCGCTCTCCTCTTTCTTCCTCTCTCTACCCTTTCTCTCTCTTCCTTTTTTTCCTACTCTCTCTATCTTTACTCTTTCTCCATTTTATCTCACAACCATTTTGTATCACGGCCATTTTTCTATTATTATATGGGAGTTATTGATTATGTCCATTTATAGAGGTTGTTTTGCCACAACGTTCCATGACATTGTTTTACGAAACTTGTTACGACTTTCTTGCTTTCAATTAGTTAATATATTTTTTTTAAAGTTTCTCAACAAAAAAAGGCAACGAAAAAAGAAAACGTACGTGATAACGTGGACTACAACTGGTGCTTGAGAACAATTAATTAGTTAATACTTAATGTAACAAAAAAAGAAAAAAAAAAGCAGATAAATAAAATAAAAAATAGTGAAGAAAAAATAATAGGGAACGAAAGAGAAAAATAGATGGAGTGTTTTTTTTTGTTACAAATGGAGGTTTTTTTTATTTGGTGAAAAATAATATTAAAAAAATAAATTGGTTTTGGAATGGATAAAAGTTGATCCATTACATTTTTGATTGTTGGTTCAATGGATTTTAAAAAATATTGGATGAATCATAAACCATCCACTAAAAAAATAATCCAATCAATCTAATCCATTTATATTATTTTTGTATGAATGGATTGATTGGATGAATTTTCTCATGGATGGACAAATGGATCATTTTGCCACCCTTAATCTTCGTCAATCATGAAAAGAAATTAGGATATAAAAAATATGAAAAAGAAAAGATCTCTAATAATTGGGAAGATTTTCATGTCAGATCTTTGCAAAGGTCAAGTAGTCATTTGAGTGGGTTGAAAGGGCAAAAAATGACCCGTTGACGTACTAAGGAGGCATATAACAAATATTTTAGTAATAGCAAAGCGTAACATGCAACTTAAGAAATGCTACATACAACTTTTGTTTACACTATAAAGTACCAAACCATTTTGGGTTGATTAGTAATAGATGTGGAAAACCATGGCTAAAATTTATGCATTAATCCTCCTCTTCTTCCTATTTCTTCACTTAACCAATGGTCAATGTATGCATGTTTTTCTCGTTGTTTTAAATTTTCTTTCATGACTTTTTCATATAAACATTTATTCCATTTCAATAACATTTGTCCATTTTTACATAACATCTCAGACTGTCCTCACTTCTCATGTAAAACTGACAAGGATTGCGAGAGTCCTTGTGCAAGCTTTGGTTGCAGTGGTTACAAGTGTGTCGACAATTCATGTGAATGCTACGACTGCAATTAATTGTTAAGTTGAATAATAACTTAACCCTACATTCGCTCCCATGAATTTATTTATTTACTTTTCATACAAATCTTGCAACATCTCTCATTATTCGTGTTATATTCCTCTAACCTTTCAATTTTTGTGACAGATTGAGATGGGTATTATGCTATTATATGCAAGTTCTATGACCTTTGTTCGTCTCCGCAAGTTACGGAGAATTAAAACATGTTTGAAGAATTTTACCAAGCAACATCAATTTAAAAAAGCAGTTTGATTATGTAATAATTTCTAAAGTAATCATTTATGTTACCTCTACATTGACTTTAATAATGACTGTTTGAAAAGTAGTGTGTAATAATAAGGATTTATTCCGAGAATCATTTGAAGGGGAGATGAACATTAATGAATGGAAATAAATCGAACATAACATGATTGTTTAATTAAACGTTACAAATGAAGATGATAGGAAGAGTATGTTTATGTATGCATATATGCATGTAATTGAGTTATAAGAGATAGATTGAGAGACAAAATCTTTTTATAATAATATATAAATTCTGAGTCGCATAAGGAGGAGTAACATCTCAACAAGGCTCTCCACTGTTCTTCATTGCCACTTCAACATTTTGGCTGAAATGTGAGCTTTTGGTTCCTCACATTTCTTCTCCCCATTGTTTTCGCTTTCTTCTCTCTCTTCCTTAGTCTTCAAGACAGACATTAACATCTTGTCTCAACTATCTGAAGACGTTTTTGTTTGGCCTCAGTTGTTTCATCTCTTTGTTCATTTGTTGATTACATCGCCCCTCTTTTCAACGGCTCAAAAACCATTGTCTTATAATACAATAGACAACGATTTTTCATAGCGTGGGCTTAGTGAAATATACAATGGTGAAAAATTGTTCTTAAAAAAATTAGACAACAATTATTTTAAAATAATTTTTTTATTCGTTTGCACGGTTATATAACCATTGCAGTCTGCAGATTAATCTATTTTGAACTACGCATGAAAACTTCTCTCTTGATTTGAGATCAGTTTTATAAATGTTGTTTCATAATTTATCATATACCAGCCAAAAAAATGATGTTGTTGTAAATATAATTTTATAGCGCCAAAAAAAATATAGTCACCCTCTTTCATAAAAAAATATGGAGCTCAAATTTCCCACCTTTACACGATCTTAACGCTGCCTTCTTCATCTGCTGTTCTGTCCCTCTCAAGTTTTCGTCTCTCTCTTCAGGTGAATTTCATATTTTCTCTTCTCCCTCATTCCTAAACACAGTGTTCAATTTCTCATTTCGATTTCTCTCGCTATATTTTCCTTTTATACTTTTCGAAACTTCTCAGTCACACACCTCTCGTTGGACTCGATCCTTCCTCAATCACCGTTCGCCACTCAGTGCCTCCTCCGCTGTCCAACGCTGATTCCAATCGAACCCTTCTTCTAAGGTTGAATTCTTTCGGAGTGTGAATAGAAATCCCTAATTTGCGTTGTCTACTAATTTTTGGAATCCCAAATCTTCAATTTATTTGAGCTAGTTTTGTTCTGATTTTCCTAATTTTCCCGACTTTGATTTTTTAGAACCATTTTTCTATTTCATTTTTGGCATAAGAGATGAACTTGGATTGGGTTGAAGGGGAATAAATGGGTTTTTGTGGGGTGGCAACTTTGCCGTAGCGATAGAGAATTGGAAGCGTTAATAAGAAGGGTTTTTTGAGGATTTGCATCTGGGAATCTGAAGGTGAAGCTGGTGTGATATCATTTGTGGAGGCCTCCATGTTTTATCGGGATGGAACGACGTCGAATTGTGATAAATTTAAGCAATTTCGGTGAAACCTGCTGGGGTGAACAGACCCAGGCAAAACGATATCCACAGGGCATAAGAATTATGATTTAATGCTTAATCTGAAATTGGGTAAGGTAATGCACTATCAATGGGTCATTGCTTGATATTTTAGTACCGTGTTTGATGTTGGATGTTGGTATTGTTTTGTGTAGGTACACTATTGTGAAGGAAGCTAAGAAGCTTCCATGTTCCGAGAGCTTGAACAGAGTGGTTTTGATCCCAAGAAGAAGTTCTGGACCAGGTTTTCCCCTGAAGGATCCAAGAATACGCTGCCCCATCAATTTGTTGTATTCCGATGGAATGATTACTGCCCTGTGGTTTTTAGGTATAGCTTTCCGTTTCTTTTGGCTTGTCATGATATTTTCATTTTCTTTTGGCTTTAAGTTGTGTTTTTGAACATGGAATTGTGTATGCTTTGTGGAATTGCGCCTCTCTGTTGGAAACGTGTTTTGAATATTTTTTATGTCATTCATTTTCCACTTAGATTTTTATTGACCTCAAAATGCATATTCTTCCACTTTAAAAACCACCCTTGATCTTGTTCTTTCCTCTACAATGTGAATATACAAGTCAACTTGTGGATCTTACAAGACCAATGCCAAAAGTGTATTTTTCACTTTTCATATTAAATATTCCTAAAGTTATCTCAAGAGAGATTCGGTATGCCTTTTCTGTCCAATATCTGAGAAACCCTTATCACAATCCAACCAAACCAAATTGGATAAGGGGTTTCCATAGAGTGGTGGTAGAGATTAGAGGTGAGGGACCACATTATTACACATGCCTTTGATCCCCTATTGTAGTATTATTGCCTTGTTTGTCAAAAGAAAGTAGCAGATCATCCTATTAATCATTAACACAAAGATGGTTCATGTTTAATTTGTGATGAAATCATATTTAGTAGTTTTATATAGGAATCTTTGATTTGGATGCCTTTAAGGTTTGATATTGAAATTCTCTTTGTGAATTTTGATATAAAATTAGATAATAATAAATCAAGTGGGAAATTGATATAGTTTCACTGGCTTTTTCTCTAATTGAAGGATTTTTAAGGACCTTTTAATGATGTTTGATGTCATGCACTTGCAGGGTTTAGAGTCTTTTAGATATCAAATGTTGATTAAGTAGCCGAACGTGATGATCACCCCTCCACCTCTGCTCTGTTCTTCTAAATTTTATGATAAGGTTGGACTATCTTTTGTCACATGAGCAAGTGATCATTTTGCTATCTTTAGTTGGTCCATGCTTTGCATGTAATTGCTCAGTTTCTCCAGCCTCAAAATTTTAATGGAAGTTGGTTCCTTTTTCTCATAATAATCATATTGTTCTGGAGCAAAATAGATAGACTTTTCAAATAGAGAGAAAAAAACAAAAAGAATTTCAACAGCTGCCAAGGGGTACATTGTGGTCTTTATATTTAAACCTATTTGGTACATTGTGGTCTTTATATTTAAACCTTTTTCTAACGATTCCAAACTGAACAATAATGGAGCACATGCCTGTGGGGTAAAACTTTGGAGTCGTGGCCATCAACATCAAAAAACATTGGAAAACCTCTCTCCACAAATATCCATGTATGTGGTTCTGTAACTTGGCCATTGTTATATCTTCCTGGTATGTTTAAGGCAATAAACACAAAATAATGTAGTCCATATGTTCACATTTTGTTAAGTTGAAAAAGAGAGTTAGAGAGAAAGAGATTTCTGCAACTAATATGTAATATCTATCATAACTAATTCATTACACTAATAAGAGCCTTGACCAGAAGACTTTAAAACCCTCATTAGAATAGGTTTTACATCAGTTGTAGGATATGGAAAAGTAAAATTCATCAATAAATTGTTGTTACTAACTACTCTATGTTATGCATGTTTTTTAATGAATGAAGCTAATTTATAAAATTGGAGTAACATTATTATGAATTAACAACTAGAAGTAGTAATGTGTGTTGAGAAATATAAAGAATGTAAAGACCAAGAAGAGTTCATTTACTATTCATACTAACCACTTTATTGGTACATCTAGATATAACTTTAGTGTTAAGGCCACAATTTTTTTTTACAGATTGATCTGTACATATTGATGGTGGTTTTGGTTTGTGTTGAATATCAAATATCAAATACTTAAACCTAAAAGTGGTGAATATGACAGATGCTGTCACCTGGATTCATTGAAGAGTGAGCTAGTCACACCTCCTCAGTTATCCTTGTAGTTTGATAAAAAGATTGTGGTATGAGACACTCCTCATCCTGCGTTGATTATTTCATTTAATTGTACATGGGTTCTAGTGCCTCGCAAATTGCATGTAGTTGTGTTATTGATTTTAAGCATGCACATGGAGTTGTAAGATGTAGTACTTGAAAATTGTCATATTTAGCATGATTTTATGAAAAAAGGTTGCTTTGCTTTTCTTTATTTTTGAAATTGCTCAGTTGTTTAATCAAGTGCTCTCCAATCTCAAGTTCTCAACTTCCTCATCTTATCCATCTTTCTATTAATGTTTCTTGTACTTCACTCTGAGACTATTTTGCATCAATAATGTAAATGATTGGGATGTATTTTTTTTAATATAATTTTTTACAAATTGAGACCATTAATTGACTCTAATGTTTGTCCAGAAAATGTGTTAAAGAGTTAATTTTGCTACTTGTCTTGAATTTATGGTACATGTAAAAATGACATGTCACTTTGAGTATCTTAATTAAGGCTTATTAACTTATTGTTGTTATCATTTGATTGCAGCAAAAATATTGGTCTTGAGAATCAAAATCCATTGGATGACAACTTGCTGGATGTGGAAGAACAAGAAGATGCATATCACAACTTTATGTTTCAAATTACAATGACATGTTGGAAATTAGCCAGTGATGGATATTTTATGACTTTATCTTTTGTCAAATGAATGATTCATTTGCTAATTATTCAAATATAATTGGTATTTTTATAGTTTTAATGTATATATATTTTTTATTTTTGAAGATCCAATTATTGTCTAAAAAGAAAAATTGTTGTCTTTAGGTAAAATAGAATTGTGTTACAAGAAAAACCGTTGTCTATCTATCATAGTAAAACTGTGGTCTATTTAAAAGATCATTGTATAATGTGAAAGACGTTATCTATATTACATTAAAAGCATTGTATAATTGAAAAAACCGTTGTCTAAATTTAATAGTAAAACCGTTGTATAAAAAAAAATTATTTGTTGTCTATAGGGTATATTAAAACCAATGTTTTAAAAATTGAATAAAAAATCGAACCGACGAGACATCTGTGTCAGTACTACAAAAATCTGCGATTTATCGACAGACAAAGCTATCGGAAAAGCCCAAAAACTGTTGGTAATGGTGTGTTTCCGACGGACCCAAATGTGTCCGTAATAAGATTGTCTGTAACCATTACCAACATATTTGTGTTATTCGTCGGTAATTACCGACGGATTTTTTGTCGGTAATGAACTTGACGGACTGCCCCATTACCGACGAAAAAAGTCGTCGGTAAGCCCCTCAAAGCTTTACCGAGGGCCTTTTCTGTCGGTAATGGGGAACCCAACTTTCCGATAGAGGGACATTTCCATCAGTATTCTCATTTTAATATATTTTTTAAAATTAATTAATTAATTTGATTAAATTTAATTTTTTAAAATTAAAATTTAAACTAAAATTAAAATTTTAAATTTAATTAAAATAAAATTATAATTAAAAAATATAAAAACATATAAATAGAAAACAATGCAATATCCGTATAATGTAAATAAATCCGTACAAAGCCCTAAAGCTACTAAAACCCCACAACTACCAAAACCCTAGAAATATCTAAATTAACTATCCTAATAATCACCATAATAGTCATCCTCGTAGCAGTAGGAGAGATCATCATCCGATGTCAGATGATCATCGAGCTATAGCTGAGATGACATACTGCCATCCTGCTGCTGCACAGGTACGTCAATAGTAGTAGAGGGCTAGCCGGTATGGAGACCCCTGCAGAACAATGCGCCTCTCAGGTGGGAGCATTTCGAGCACAGCTTCGACCACCTACGAGAGTGGTTCTGTAACAGCCTGATTTTCATTATACTGTTTAATCAATTAAAATATAAGTAATTATATTTTAATATGAAAGTAGAAAATATTTTGTTTAATAAAATAAAATCATATTCCTAATCCACCTTATCATAAGAAGTCACAGTAAAATTTTTGGTTGAAAATTTAGACGAAAGTCGGTCTGCGTTTTCACTGCCAGTATAAGTTTACTGAGCAGAAAACCTAATTTTGACCCGTGAACAAGACGGTTGGTGTTTTTATCATGTTTCCTTCAACTTTGGTTATTTTGAAAATTTTCATTCAAAAATAAAATAAAATAAAATAAAATATTTCATTCGGGTGAAACCTTCAGAAAATACGATCGGATGTGCAACCGGTTACGTATTTAAGCAGTTAAAGGAACCCTAAAGGATGAGAGAAGGCTTGATGGGATGCCTAATTAAATGCTTATGACACATTTTAAAGATCATGATTACTTTTTCAAATTATAATCTATTTTATTCCAAAAACCCATTAAACCTTCCTTAAATGATCCAAACAATGCCCTAAACCAAAACTTCCTCTCCAAGCCTTGCTCCCTCTCCTCTAGGCCGTGTACCCCTCCCCCTTCCTCTATAAATACCACTCTTCATCCTCACTTCATCACTTTCCTTCCTTCTACTCTATTAAAACTCTTAAGCTTTCATATTTTTCTTAACTTCAAGCTTCCAAAGCTCTAGTTTTTCTTCTTCTTTTCACTATGTGTTCTTCACCAAAGTTGTTCCTCTTGCTTTGGGTAATACTCTCATGTATTCTTTTCTTTAAAAATTTCATCTTTTTCTAAAGTTTCTTCTTTATGTCATATATGAGCTTTTATCTTCAAAAATCTCTCAAAAATGGTAGAAAACTCCTTTTGAGTTGAAACCAATTTCTATGGTCTTGTATTTACTTGTAGTTTAACATACTAAGAGGTTTTATAAATCAAAAATCTCCATCCTCTATTTCTTGAGGAGGCCGAATCTACTTATGATGGCCTAGGGAGTGTTTTGTTTCAACTTCTTTTACATGATCATGTGTTAGTTTTTTTTAAGTGTTCCTTGATCATTGAATCCATAAATCTTGGAAGGTTTTGATAGCTTGTTTTCCCATGATGGCCAAAACTATGTATTAGTGGCCTAGGATACTATGTTTCAACTTATCCAAGTGTGATCATGAACTTAGAACCCTAATACATTGTGATGCTTTACTTTATTCTTGCTTCATTTATTTATTGTGCTTTCTTTATGGCTTTCCTTACTTCTGCTTATTTATTTTCATGTCATTTACTTCCATGTTCTTTTTATTCATGTCTTTTATTTTATGTCATTTATATTTATGCCATTTACTTTATGTCATTTACATTATGTCATTTACTTTTATGTCATTTATGTTTATGTCATTTATGATTCATTTACTTATGTCATTATGCTTTAATTACTTATAGGCTTATGTTGTTCTTACTTTATGTGCTTATGAGCTTTGTTATTTAAAGTCCTATGTTGCTTTCAAGATGATCATAGACTTGAGCTCCATAAGTTATTGGATGCTAAAAGGTCTAAGAGATTGGAAAATTTAAAGATTTCTATCATGAAAACCCAAGGATGACCGAATCTTAAAGGTTATGGACCTAGGGTGTTTCGTTTTTCATTTTCCAAACTGATCATGGTTTTGAGCTCCTTACTATTAATGGATGCTAAACCAAAGAGATTGGAAAGTTTAAATGTTCCTAGCCTATCTTATTGGTCAAGGCCGAATCTCCATCAAGTGTAACTTGGTGGGATTTTTGTTCAACTTTGTTTAAAGTAATCTTGTTTTAAACTCCTAGCACTTAAGGATCATAAATCCCTAAGTTGCATGTGTTTTGGAAACTTCTAGCACTTAAGGATCATAAATCCAAGAGTCGCATAAATTTCGGAAACCCCTAATCCTAGTTTATTGTATGAACCGAACCTATACCTTGTGGTTAGTGTTATTTGATTGAGTTTTAACTCATGATTTCATGTTTTGTAACCTTAGACTTCTATCTTGGAGGAAACGAGGACGCTCGTGGTATACCTCTTCGAGTATCTAATCTCCTTACCTTCACGGAAGGTGGAGTTAATACTTTGTGGTGTGACGACGAGGAGCTTCGAGTTCGGGAGTTTGGTGATAACCCAGGTGGGGGAAAGAATCAACCTATCGTCGGAATCGATAAGTAGTAGATTATGTAGTAATTATGTAGGGCGACCTAAACCCTACTAGAAGTCGAATAATCGACAAGACCAGAATCGCTTTAAATTGCTTTTATAAAACATCCATGGTGATTCGGGGATTGTAGGTTGATCGATATTAGGTTGATGTTTATACTGTTGATGGTTGATTTGAGTTTTATTACCTTTATTGAACTGATTTAGTGCTATGTTGATGTTTTGAAATATCTTTGATTGACTTGATGTTATGCATGATCTGTGTGGTATTTACTTTATGCTTAGTGGATTAAGCGAAGATATATATATGTGGTCTAAGAGATGAGTTGTTTTGGGCGTAAGGATCATGATGATTTTTAGAGGTGCCTAACCTACATGGAATATGTTAAAGAGGTGTTGTGACATAGAGCATGTGTTGAGGTCTTGATGAGAGGTTAAGGCACTAGGTTATGACCATAGGAGTCTGCGAGGTTCATAAGTTGTGTTGTTTCTATAACCGTATGTGGGACACAGACCAGACCCGAAGTCCTTGTGGGACCTTCCAAAGGGTAAACTTAACTTGTGCAGCTACGAGTGTCATTGCTTTGCATGAGCACCTCTGGGAGTGGACGAGGTGTGCACCGGGATCATCGTGCAGCTGTAGTGTCACACTTTGCGTGAGCGTTCTTAACATGGTGAAGGTGTGCATCAGGATAATCGTGCAGCTTTAGTGTCATTGCTTTGCATGAGCACCCACGGTCCGGGGTGTGCACCGGGTTTAATGTGCAGCTATAGTGTCATTGCTTTGCATGAGCATTCTCACCATGACTAAGGATGTGCACCGAGAATGGGACGTGTCGCTTGGACGACTGACCGATAACCATAACTATGATAGGGAAACCATAGCCATTTTCAGTATCAAGTTTTAGTTGCAGGAGTGAGGGTAGGATGGATATAAGAAGTTTATGGAAGATGGATAACTTGACTGATGTTGTGTCTGTGATAATTACTGTATAGTTTACTATGACTCTTTTCCGCTTTTGATGATAGAACTGTTTCTTATCCCCTGTATATTTCTGTATGTTGTATTTTGTCTCCTTGTGGAACCATACGAGAAGACCTTGTGGATGAACGTAACCAGGAAGAGTTGGATGGAACTCCCTACGAACCGGATGCTGGGAGGACGAGCTGTGTGACCCATGGTGATTAGGGTCTAGTTAGTTATGGCAGATCGGCCCGTGTCGTGAAGCTTTATTTTTCCGTTTATGTTTTGTATAACTATGCACCAGTTCGGGATCCTATTGATGGGATGCCACAAAAAAGATGTTTTGATAACTCTGATGCTTTAAGTATGTTTAATATATTTATGTTTTCATATTCTGTTCTATATGAATCTATTTGCTTAAGAAATTAAGTTTCAATTTTTACGTAATTTTCACGTTAAGTGTGCGATTAAGTAATTAAATAATGAGGTTTTAAAATAAATGACACAAAGGGGCACAACGGGGTGTCTCAGGTTCCATATGCTGCCTTATGCGCTCATTCTCCTCCCTCTGCTGATGCACCTCCTGTCACAGCTGCTGCATCTCCTCAGTATCCTGTGTGCCAGAAGATCCTCCCGATGTGTCAAGCTCGGACCCCCCCCCCCAGTGGTAGGTAGAGCTAAACTTCCAGTACCATAAATCCGCCCCCTCTTCTTCCCGCTGACCACATGATCAATGCACACTTGGGTCTCTAGTCTGTCTGCCTCATTGGGGTCGAGCTAGGAGGGATTCGAGACACCAGTGCAGGAGGCAGCCTCAGAAGCTACCTAAGTAAACTTGGTAGAGAACTCCTCCTATTATCAATAAAAAAAAATTATATTATTAACTTATGATAATAATACGTAAATAAAAATCACAAAATAAATTATTAACAAACTCGCCGGTTGAGCTGCGTATATGGGTCTGCGTAAAGACCTCAAGCAACTTAATCGATCGGCCAAGTACTCCTCCCTGCAAACGGCACACCAATGACAATAAATTACTTATAAAATAAATTATTAATGAAACTATAAAGTTTATAAATTTAATTTAGTACATATACATGCCACGTTAGCGACATGCTGAACGTTGTTAATCGAACTACCCAAGTGTAGGCTCTTGCCCTTCTCGGAATCTCGATTCTTCTTGGCCCGCTTACTCTCCAACTTATAAGCTGGAGTGTTCTAGTACTCACACAGCTGGGTCCAGATGTTGGGGCCAGTTTTAATAAACTCGTTAAGGACAAGTCGGTTAGACCGGTTGTGCCGGAAACCAGACATATGACCGGTCCAAGCGAGTCATTGGACTGGAGATGCCTCCAACCTAGTATAACTCACTTTGACTCGGTCGAGTTTTATAAAAACAGGTGACCCGATCAGTTGGTAATAAACCGGCCAGTCATGCTTGATAGGTTTTAAAATTTTAAAAAAAGGGGCCAAGGACGGAGTATCCTAGAGAATAGAGGCAGATAAGAAAGCAAATGGCTGGAGAAGAGGACATGCGGAGTAGGGGAGGGGATCTTAGAAGAAGAGGGAGAGAGAACCTGCAGTGTTGTTTCTGCTTCTCATGCGAAAGAAAATGCAGGATATAAAAGAACAAGTTTTGGATGTGGCGGTTGTTCTTGTTGTTTTCGGTGAATGGTGATGATTATATAGATTTTAGGGTTAAGTATTGGACTCGAGCTTTGTGAGTCTTGCTGCTGACTTGCTGTTACTATATGTTAAAAATATTGTGGGAAAAAATGTTGGGAATTTGCGTATAAAACAAAATAACGTAGCGGAAAAAATTCCCATCGAAGGATCCTTGCGAATGGTCATGATTCATGGTTAGAAGATTTACCTCTTGAAGCGATGACAATTGATTGAAATCGTCTATCACGAACACCGCACGAACGATGTCTCTAAGGTATCCACACGAGCAGATTCCGTGAACGTCCAACGTCACGAACCCGAAGCGTCTCTGTCTCACAGTGCTAGCTTCGAAAACCGAGACCTGCTGCTCACTGTCACTCTCTATGTGCGGCTAGGGTAAAAACCGTGTAGGCACAATAGCTTAAGTGGTCTACTTATAGTAGCACCTCCTTAAGTGAGTTAGTGAGAAACGTTTGACCTAAGCCCCATGTACCATGCGCTAGGCCCAATAGAAAAGTCCAACTCTCCTTTTAATGCTTCTTTTAATCCGCTCTTATGTGTGTGACCCTATAGGTTCCCAAAATGTTAGTAGTAATATTAAATCCCATTTAATATTACAAACAGTGAGTGTATCTAGCAATACATCATTGCTACCTAAGTAGTGAGAAAGTCGATGATTTGTGAAACCTTTTCGTGACAAATATTCATGTGCATTATTATCCCTTTGTCCATATATCTATATGGAACACAAGACATAGAATGTGTCACCCTTGTATGGTTCAATATCATGTTCCCTGATACCCGAGTAGACTTAACAACAAATGAGGTCAATATCTCATATTGACTCATTTCAAAGACGGCCATACATTTTACTGGTCTCACTCTATCGGTGGCCCACAGATATTACTCCTGTTATGTAGGAGGGACAAATTCCATCTAGGTCACTCACATCCCTCTGCATGGCTCGTGGTATGCCCAATGACCGTCTTTATAATCATCCTATTACAGATGACGTTTGACGATATTAAAGCACATGACTCCTCATGTAGGGATCGTAGCGATTTCAGGTCGAAGGATTGCATACACCATTGTCACTATGAGAACTACTTATGACACTCACATAACGCTCCATGTAGTGTTCTCATGGTGGGTCAATCCAGTACATCATTACTCTAATGTGTACCTATGTGGCGACTCGATATCTCATATCCATGACCCGTGAGATATGGTCATCAGTCTGCACACATAATAGTCTCAATTGTATTATTATTGTCCTTATTAATAAAATACTTGACTACGGATATTTAAGAATAGGATTTCATTGTTCAATAGTGTCTCACGATCAAGTCATATACTTGATATTCTATTAAATTGAAATTTCTATTCTAAGGACTTTATTATGTATAAACAAGTAACACAATAAACTGGAATGCCTCATATCATATATGTATAATAGCAAGATACAAATGTAAGTCTAAGAAATATACTGGTCTCAAGGGCTTACAGCAACAATCTCCCACTAGCACTAGAGCCAATCAGTCATAAATCTGATGCCCATCGATCTAGTGTGACCTTCATGCTTCTGTTGAGCAAGAGGTTTCGTAAGTGGGTCAGCAACGTTATCAAGTGTTGGTACTCTGCATATTTTCACATCTCCTCTATCGATAATCTCTCGAATGAGATGGAAGCGCCTAAGTATATGTTTGGATCGCTGATGAGATCTAGGTTCCTTAGCTTGTGCAATGGCCCCATTGTTATCACAATAGAGATCAATGGGGTCCACAATACTAGGAACTGTACCAAGCTCAACAATGAACTTCCTGATCCAAACAGCCTCCTTTGCTGCATTGGAGGCGGCAATATACTCAGCCTCTGTAGTAGAATCGACGACTGTCTCCTGCTTTGAGCTCTTCCAGCTCACCGCCCCGCCGTTCAGGTAGAACACATAACCAGATTGCGATCTGGAATCATCCTTATCGGTTTGGAAGCTAGCATCGGTGTAACCTATTACAGCAAGCTCTTCCTTGCCTCCATATACCAAGAATGAATCCTTAGTTCTTCTCAAGTACTTAAGGATGTTCTTGACAGAACCGATGACTTTCACGGGATCGAGATGGTACCTGCTCGTTATGCTTAAAGCATACGATACATCTGGTCGAGTACATAACATGGCATACGTGATAGATCCAATTGTGGATGCATATGGAATCTTACTCATGCGAACCCTTTCTTCTTGAGTGGAAGGGGATTGTGCCTTTGATAGGCATATACCATGTGACATTGGCAAGAGTTCTTTCTTGGATTCATGCATGTTAAAGCGTCTTAACACTTTGTCTATGTATGTACTCTGACTTAGGCCAAGCAATTTCAGCGATCTATCCCTATAGATCCTGATTCCCAATACATAGGTAGCTTCACCCAAATCTTTCATAGAGAAGCAATTCCCTAACCATGTCTTTACATTTTGTAGTGCAGGGATGTCATTTCCAATGAGTAATATGTCATCTACATATAACACCAGAAAAACAACAATGCTCCAACTAACCTTCTTGTAGACACAAGGTTCATCTTCATTTTTGATGAATCCGTACTGTCTTACAGCATCATCGAAACGAAGTTTCCAACTTCTGGAAGCTTGCTTCAATCCATAGATCAATCGCTGCAATTTACATACCTTTCCGGCATCCTCTGAAATGTCAAAGCCTTCAGGTTGTGTCATGTACACATCCACAAGAAGCTTTCCATTAAGGAAAGCAGTTTTGACATCCATCTGCCATATCTCATAATCATGGTATGCAGCGATAGCAAGTAAGATCCAGACGGATTTAAGCATCGCAACAGGTGAAAAGGTCTCATCATAGTCGACACCATGAATTTACTTGAAACCCTTAGCGACCAATCGCGCCTTAAAGGTGTGTACCTTACCATCCATGTCAGTTTTCTTTTTGAAAACCCACTTGCACCCTATGGGTTTTACCCCTTCAGGTGGCTCTACCAAGGTCCATACCTGGTTGGTGTACATGGAATCCATCTCAGATTTCATGGCCTCAAGCCACTTCTCAGATTCTGGGCCAGTGATGGCCTCCTGGTAAGTCACGGGCTCATCTTGATCCATGAGCAATACATCACCTTGTGGAGTCATGAGAAATCCATATCTCTCAGGCTGGTGACGTATCCTATTAGACCTACGCTGGTCTTGTGCTACTGGAGCAGGTTGTTCCTCCACAGCATTTTGTGAAGGTTGCTCCTGTTCCACCAATGGTAGGTCACTAAATTGTGATTCTTGAATTTCTTCAAGTTCTATCTTCCTCCCACTGGTTCCTATGGAGATAAACTCCTTTTCTAGGAATACACCAGTCCGTGCGACAAACACTTTGCCTTCGGAAGGATTATAGAAATAGTACCCCTTGATTTCTTTGGGATACCCCACAAAGAAGCATTTATCAGATTTGGGATCAAGCTTATTAGAAACTTGACGTTTTACATATGCTTCACAACCCCAAATCTTCATAAAAGACATGCTGGGTCGTCTACCAGTCCATATCTCATATGGTGCCTTTTCTACCGCTTTGGATGGAACACGGTTAAGTGTAAAAGCTGCTGTTAATAGAGCATGTCCCCAGAAAGAGTTTGGAAGGTTTTAATGACTCATCATAGACCGAACCATGTCCAACAAGGTTCGATTTCTCCTCTCAGAAACACCATTCCATTGTGGTTTTCCAGGTGGAGTAAGTTGAGATAAAATTCCACACTCTCTCAGATGATCATCAAACTCTAGACTCAAATATTCACCATCTCGATCTGATCGAAGAGTTTTAATATTTTTACCAAGTTGGTTTTGTACCTCATTTTTGAATTCCTTGAACTTTTCAAAGGATTCCGATTTATGTTTCATAAGATACACAAATCCATATCTACTGAAATCATCAGTTTTGTGATGAAGTACTGAAAACCACCTCTAGCTAATGTGTTTAGGGGTCCGCATACATCGCTATGTATAAGACCCGAAAGATCGTTAGCTCTTTCACCTTTTCCGGTGAATGGAGCTTTAGTCAACTTTTCCAATAAACAAGACTCACATATCTCATATGATTCATAATCAAATGAGTCCAAGAGTCCATCTTTATGGAGCTTTGAAATGCGCTTCTCATTTATATGGCCTAAACGACAGTGCCAAAGATAAGACAGGTTCAACTCATTTGGTTTGAACCTCTTAGTATCTATGTTATAGATGGGCATTTCGAGGTCAAGGACATAAAGCCCATTACTCATGTGTGCACTAGCATAGAAAATATCATCCAAATAAATAGAACAACTTTTGTTCTTTATTATAAAAGAAAAACCAATCTTGTCCAAACAAGAAACGGAAATGATATTCCTGCTAATTGCAGGCACAAAATAACAGTTCTCTAACTGAATAGTAAGCCCAGTGGGCAAAGTCAATACATAAGTCCCTACCGCTAAAGCAGCAACCTTTGCTCCATTTCCAACTCGTAGGTCGACTTCGCCCTTTGCCAATGGTCTACTCCTGTTTAGATCCTGCACATTTGTACAAATGTGAGAACCACATCCAGTATCTAATACCCATGATGCAGAAGTAGATAAATTGACTTCAATAACAAACACACCTGAAGTGGAAGTCTCACTTCCCTTCTTCTTCTTGATTTCTTCCAGGTATTTTGGGCAATTTCTCTTCCAATGTCCGGTCCGACCACAGTGGAAGTAATTGCCTTCCTTAGCCACACCACCCACAGGCTTCAAGCCAGAAGCACTGGGCTTGATCTTGTTGATGGCCTTGCCCTTGCCCTTGCCCTTTTGTTTGTGCGTGGGCTTCTTGGGCTGCTTCTTGTTATTTCTAGCCTGGACCATCAAAATGGCCTTCCCCTTTCCTTTGTTAATATTCTGTTCAGCAGTTCTCAACATGCTCAACAATTCTGGCAAAGGTTTGTCAAGATCATTCATATTATAGTTCATGACAATCTGGCTATATCTCTCAGGCAACGATTGCAGAACTAAGTCGGTGGCCAACTCTTGGCCTAAAGGAAATCCCAGTCTCTCGAGATTCTCAATGTACCCGATCATCTGGAGTACATGAGGACTCACAGGGCTTCCTTCTGCCAATTTACACTGGAAAAGGGCTCTGGAAACTTCGAACCGCTCATGCCTTGCTTGCTCTTGGTAGAGCAGCTTGAGGTGCACGATCATATCGTACGCCTCCATGGTCTCATGTTGCTTTTGCAGCTCAGAGGTCATGGTAGCAAGCATAAGACAACCAACATCTAAGGCGTCATCCTGATGCTTCTTATAAGCATCCCTGTCAGCCCTAGGAGCACTTGAAGCCGGTGGCTCCTCAGGAATAGGCTCCTCAAGAACATACAGCTTTTTCTCATGTTTGAGGACAATCCTCAAATTTCTGTACCAGTCCAGAAAATTTGTTCCGGATAGTTTATCCTTCTCAAGGACGGATCGCAATGACAGGTTACTTGATGTGTTTGATGCCATGGTAATCTACAGAGATAAATATGCAAAATATAAGTATCATGCCATGAAGTTATTTAATAAGGTCTTTAATTAAATACGCCTCCCACTATTTTACTCAAAACAATGACCCTCATCATTGATTCGGAAAATCCCGTTGGAAGATTTTCTAGTGGGCCAAGATCCATATTTCACCTAGCTTTAAGTCAGCTTTGGCTGATCACTCAAAATTCGGTTATATAGGTAGGAAACACTTTCCGATTGCATCTCATGCAACTCTTGGACAGTTGGGTGAATAACTCTTATTCTAATCCATCACATGGACTAAAGCCCAATCCTATTGAAGTTGGCTTAGTTAAGTCAGACCCAATGGATAGCAGTTGAACATTACATTTGTCCCATCGCGTCTTACTAGTATAGATAAAGGTACCCCGCTTTGGCAGACCCACACTTAATCGATCATAGTCTTGATGAGTGCCATGCATTGGAAGGCCTTTAAATGTGACTTAATATTTCCTTTTGAGGGATTTGATTAAAATTTGATCTCATCATTTGTTAAACTCTTTAACTTATTATTTACATACATGCATCTCATACATATATTAGTTAAACCCCTTTTAACATACTATATACATACATGCATCTCATACATATATAAGGCAAATAAATGTGATATGGTTATGGCCCCTAACGCATTGATTCTCCCAAGCCAATGAGAGAATCTAAACTGAAACCTAGGAGCGTCCAAGCTTCTCCAAGCATGATCTCCCACAGGATAACGTCTTCTTGTCTCCATCATTACATTACATAAACAGAAACCTCATTTTTTTCATATGAGGGGAGTGAGATGAGAAAAGAATATACATATGGAATATAAGAGAAAGGCACGGCACGCAGGCCGTATTTCAAAATATAAACCAAAAGATTAAAGGACTAAGGCCATAACCATTCACCATACATCACCAAATAAATAGTAACAACCAATAATAATACACAATTATTATTATTATTATTATTTTTATTAATTAGAGATTTCAAAATCTGAATTTTGAAAACATAACATATATATAATAAATCACATTTATTGTAATTGATGTTACTATAAATCACATTTATTGTAATTGATGTTACTATTAGTTAAGTATTTCAAAATCTAAATTTTGAAACCATATCATATATAATAAATCTCATTTATTATAATTGATGTTGTTATTAAATGGTGACATAAAAGATTTCAAAAAAAAATTGAATTTCGAAATTGAATTCCGAAGAACATGAACTCTTCATGTCTGAAACCCCTTAACGCCGCCAATAGAGAATTGAAACCGATCATGTTTAACATCAACACTTGACGCCATTGCAGAACATAATAAGGATTCCAGAACCAATGTACATATCGCATATATACATAAACATGCTATAGACGCATATATCATATACATACGAAAATTACAGAAACAAGGTTTTGCAAAAACGGATGCAAACGATTTTCAGAAAACAATTTTCAGAAAAACGATTCACATTATTAACATGTTATCATACATAACAGGTAAACCACGTAACAGAATCATGGTTTCGCAAGCGTCTCTGATACCACTGTTGGGAATTTGCGTATAAAACAAAATAACGCAGCGGAAAAAATTCCCATCGAAGGATCCTTGCGAAAGGTCATGATTCATGGTTAGAAGATTTACCTCTTGAAGCGATGACAATTGATTGAAATCGTCTATCACGAACACCGCACGAACGATGTCTCTAAGGTATCTACACGAGCAGATTCCATGAACGTCCAACGTCACGAACCCGAAGCGTCTCTGTCTCACAGTGCTAGCTTCGAAAACCGAGACCTGCTGCTCACTGTCACTCTCTATGTGCGGCAAGGGTAAAAACCTTGTAGGCACAATAGCTTAAGTGGTCTACTTATAGTAGCACCTCCTTAAGTGAGTTAGTGAGCAGCGTTTGACCTAAGCCCCATGTACCATGCGCTAGGCCCAATAGAACAGTCCAACTCTCCTTTTAATGCTTCTTTTAATCCGCTCTTATGTGTGTGACCCTATAGGTTCCCAAAACGTTAGTAGTAATATTAAATCCCATTTAATATTACAAACGATGTGATATCTAGCAATACATCACTGCTACCTAAGTAGTGAGAAAGTCGATGATTTGATGAAACCTTTCTCGTGACAAATATTCATGTGCATTATTATCCCTTTGTCCATATATCTATATTGAACACAAGACATAGAATGTGTCACCCTTGTATGGTTCAATATCATGTTCCATGATACCCGAGTAGACTTAACAACAAATGAGGTCAATATCTCATATTGACTCATTTCAAAGACGACCATGCATTTTACAGTCTCACTCTATCAGGGGGCCCACAGATATTACTCCTGTTATGTAGGAGGGACAAATTCCATCTAGGTCACTCACATCCCTCTGCATGGCTCGTGGTATGCCCAATGACCGTCTTTATAATCATCCTATTACAGATGACGTTTGACGATATTAAAGCACACGACTCCTCATGTAGGGATCGTAGCGATTTCAGGTCGAAGGATTGCATACACCATTGTCACTATGAGAACTACTTATGACACTCACATAACGCTCCATGTAGTTTTCTCATGGTGGGTCAATCCAGTACGTCATTACTCTAATGTGTACCTATGTGGCGACTTGATATCTCATATCCATGACCCGTGAGATATGGTCATCAGTCTGCACACATAATAGTCTCAATTGTATTATTATTGTCCTTATTAATAAAATACTTGACTACGGATATTTAAGAATAGGATTTCATTGTTCAATAGTGTCTCACGATCAAGTCATATACTTGATATTCTATTAAACTGAAATTTCTATTCAAAGGACTTTATTATGTTTAAACAAGTAACACAATAAACTGGAATGCCTCATATCATATATGTATAATAGCAAGATACAAATGTAAGTCTAAGAAATATACTGGTCTCTAGGGCTTACACCAACAAAAAAAAATGCTTCTAAAGGGATTATGAGGTCCCAAAATTGTGCCCTGCCACTAGACCAGAGAAACTTTTATGTTAAAGATGTGACATAATATATTTAAATATAGTATAAAATTTATAAATATATTAAATGCCGGTTCATACAGTTCAACCAGTGACTCACCGGTTGGACCATTGACCCAGTATCTTGACCGAGTTAATGACTGGTCCAATTTTTATAACACTGGTTGGGGTCGATCCAATCTGGACGTATCTGGTTGTTCCTATGCTCCCGGAGCATGTCCGTGAGCCTAGGACCAGCTCTCTACTATAACATGTCTTGAATCTCTATTTCATGCTTCGGACGCCAGTGCACAAGGTTCTCTTAACAATGAAAGAAATAATTAATTATATTATATAATAAAATATATATAATGAATTAAATACAATTATTAAATTACCCACAAAAATAAACAACTTACCCCGAATCATGTAAAGATACGATCTCTGTCCTCCTTTGTCAACTTCACCCAGGAGGGCCAGAAGCGACGATATTGCGCCATGATGGAGTACGGAATGGCCTTGGAAGCCGCCTTAGATGGGATAAACCTTACAAGTTTATAATTAAAAAAAATCATCATTATGTAACAACAAATTTATAACAAAAATAGTAATTCTTATAAAATGTTAAATAATTAAATACTTACGATCCTGAAATAGGCTCGACCCATTGACGATCCTCAAGTACCGGAATCCTATCCCACACCGGTACGACCTCCTTCCGCATAGGAGATGATGTGCCGTAATCGACGTGGGCCGCATATGACGATGATGGAGCGGCCTGGTCTGACTGTGTCGTTAGCCCGGGAGTAGGCATAAACATCAATCCCGACTGTGTGGTCGGTGCAGCAGATGATGGTGGTGGTGGAGGGGGTGGTGTGGGTGCAGCAGGAGGCATCAATTAGCCGATATGTGAGGGTCGTGGATGGAAACGAGTCGGTGCAATATGGATCGGGGGTGGTGTAGTATGGGTCGGGGAGGGTATTGTCGCGGTCAGAGAGGGTGCAGCAGAGGACGGGGTGGCTGCAGCAGGGGCCAGGGTGGGTGCAGCTGGGATAGGTGCAGAAGGTATTAGGGTGGGTGCTGAAGATAAGCAGCAAGTAGTTTGAGGACATTAACGATGTATCATCCCCACTTAGCCTTCCCCTTCCCCTTATCACAACTAGACGGTGGAGGCGGGGCGGTTGTCCTCCTGATACCGACATATCTATTTTTATAGGAAAAATATAAAACAATTAAAAAATGATAAAACAAACGATATATAACAATTAATCAAAATACACATAATTTTTAATATCTAACATAAATTATGTCAGTCTTACATTTAATTCCATAAGCAAAATTTTGAAATACAATAAAAGTACTTAACAGTAAAGTTCCTATTCATACTCGGTCTCGTCATCTGATTCTAAATCCGACTCTTCGTCTTCTTCCATAGAGTGGTCACTTTTGATTTCTTCATGTTATGTTGCATGATTCGATGAATGGTTACCAATGACCACTTCTTCACAATCAGCTTAAGAGCCTAACATGCCAGTAATACACTCGACCTCAATTACTTCTTTGACATGTGATGGTTCATTCTCTTGGAAGGGTGTCGCATCCTTTGCATCATCGATTTCTATGCGACCCCTAGGCTTAGTTGTGATAGCAACACACCAACCTCATTTGTTCGTTCGCGTTGCTGGATAAGGGACATAATAAACTTATTTTGCATTCTAAGCAATTATAAACAAATCAAACTATTAATATATTCTATCCATGAGAATGTCCACAATTCCATACTTGGGATCCACCTTTGTGACTCCAATTGGCGGATCAAACCAGTTACAATAAAATAGCAATACTTTTTTTTTTGGAAAAGTAGTAGTATTGTATTCTAACTCGTATATGTGTTTTATGACCCCATATAAATCACCACTACATTCACCCTGCACGTAAACCCCACTGTTAATTGTATTTTTTTCCCACGTTTCGTTCATCAATGTGAAATTTGTACCCATTGATGAGGTACATATGCCATGATTTAACATGGGTAAAGGACTCGTACGCTAAATCTCTCAAGTGTTGATTTGGAACACTTAATGGTTGCTGATACACCTACTAATATATAAGTCATCATAGTAAATAATATATTTGTAATTGACAATAAAACTTATTAATGTTTGGTAAGTTCTATAATACTTACTTATTTCTTGAACCATTTTCGAAAATCTGCATGTGTACGAGCAGAAGCATCTTGTTCACTTATTTGATTAATTTACAAGAGCACACTAACAAATAATATGTTAATAATGTGTTAAGGGAAATATTGATACAACATATGATAAATTATTTCAAAGTTGAGTCGTTGATACTTACTCATGGTATGGTTTCACCTCGGTGCAATTTATCAAGACATGGACATGGGCCGATGTGTACTCATCATCACTTAGCCAGTAAATATTCTCCTTGCCAGCATGACGCCCATGAAAGTTAAATACTGATGGGGAATAAGGAAACCTTGCATTATCAGCATCTACCTCATTGCTAACATTTGTCGGTGACAACATGAAGTTGTTGAAATAATGGGAATAAAAATTGGTTGTCTCACGATGTAAGTAAGACGCACATATTGACCTTCAATCGTAGCCTTGTTTTTAATATATCATTTAGAGTCTCCCATAAATCTAAATCTAAGTAATGAGAATCATGAATTTCACGTTGGAATGGCTGCAACCCTAAAGAATTCGGAAATATTTATTCCAAAAATTAAACTTGATTTGCACGTGGGGAATATTGAGGTGAATCAGCAAATTGATGATGATCTGATAATGGATGATGTGGCTAATGGAAAGAAACATAGCAGATAAGATGCTGTCTTCATTGGTGCATCAATGACTAATAGTATGGGAGTCAAATTTGATATGCCTGGTCAACACGATCAACTACATGCGAATTGCACCACCATTAATGTTAATCACACCGTTGACAACATGCAAGGAGTTTAACATGTTCCACCCCTGGTTTTCACAACATCAATGATGAACATTTTTTATCGACAGCGCCTGCTCCCAGGCTTGCCGGGAGCCATGAGTATCATCAATTGAAACTGTTAAGGCCTGGAAAATGCCAAGGCAGTACCTAATCTTAAAGACCTAGTGCGGGTCTATAGTCCTGATATTTTATTCCTCGTTAAAACTCTTGTAAATGCAAATAAAATTACTGAAATTTGTTGAAAGTTAGGTTTTGATTGCTCTTTTGTTATTGATAAGGAAGGGAGAAGTGGTGGGCTTGCTGTTTTATGGAAATCAAGTTTTAATTGCTCTATTATAAAGCACTCTAAAAAATTTATTAACATGGCTATTATTAGATTACCTATCACAAGTTCTTTGTAATCTTCTTATCTGTTTATTCTGTTGATAAATGAATTAGATTCTGATTTTCTGTTACATAAGTATAGGATCAGATTAGATTTGTTATTAGCTATTCTTAAGTATTTCTGTTAGGATGTGAAACTGATTTCTGTTGTATGTGCATCTATATAAGCACATCTCTTGTATTATCTAGATGGATCAATAAGAAAAGCACTATTCATAATATCTCCCTGATTTCCATCATAATATGGTATCAGTTTTATCCCTTTCTTTCTAAAGCTTCCGCATCCCAAATTCTTTCTTCTCCTATGGCTGAAGATTCAACCTCAACAATAAACTCTGAAAAATCCAGTGATGATGCTTCCTCAAAGCAACCATCAGATCCGTCCCAAAACCCAGCAAGCCCCTATTATCTCCATCCCGGTGAGAACCCAGGCGCTATCCTTGTTTCTCCACCCTTGAATGGCGATAATTATTACCACTGGAGTTGCGCAATGAAGAGGGCTCTTTCATCCAAAAACAAGATCAAATTCATCAATGGTAGCCTCCCACAACCAGCTACCAACAACCCTCTTCTTGATTCTTGGGAGAGATGCAACAACACTGTTGTATCTTGGATCACAAGAACCCTCTCCCCCCACATTTCTCAGAGCACTGCTAATTTTGATAGTGCATATGACCTCTGGGTTGATCTCAACGATCGCTTCACCAAGGGCAACCATTTCAGGATGTCCAATCTTTTACAAGAAATCCACTCTATGCGCCAAAGTGAGCGATCCCTTTCTACTTTCTTTACCGATATGAAAATCCTCTGGGATGAATTGGAGTTCTTGCGTCCAACACCCACTTGCACTTGTGAAAATTCTTGCACCTGTGAGCTTAGCAAATCCGTGAAATCCTACAAAGAAAAAGAGCATGTTATATGTTTCCTAAAAGGCCTCAATGACTCTCTACAACCAATCCGGAGCCAAATTCTCATTATGAAACCTCTACCTTCTATTAGCCAAGCCTACTATATGGTTCTTCAACAAGAAAGGCCACACCCTACTGCTCCTGTCATTGATTCCATTGCCTTTACAGCCAATTCCCAAAAATTTTCTTCTCAGGGCAGAGGACAAAATTCTCAGGGCAGAGGTAGAGGGCGCAACAATAATCGCACACCCATGCTATGCACTCACTGCAATAAATCTAATCATACAATAGAAACCTGTTATTTTAAACACGATTTTCCACCCGGATATCGAACCAGAAATCAAAGTACAACTCTTCAACTTGGATCGGTTCCATATGAACACAACCCCAAACCTGACAGTTTCTCAGGACCAGCCAAAGGCTCCACTCAAGAACCATCCTTCAACATCACCCGGGAAGACTATCAGCACCTTCTTTCCCTGTTACAGGTCTCTAAGGGTGACTCTAGTAATTTTGCCACCAACCACAGTAAGCCATCCGATTCAGAAATTAATTCTCATATGATCTCTAGTGTCACAAAATCAGGTATCAATTCTTCTTTGGACTCCATTTGGATTTTAGATTCGGGTGCAAGTGATCATGTTTGCCCCAAACTCCAATATTTTTCATCTTATCACTCTATATCCCCTATTTCTGTTAAACTTCCCAATGGGGACATTATCATTGCTAAACATTCTGGCACCATTTTCTTTGATTCTGATTTTTATCTTCAAGATGTATTGCATATACCTAATTTTCACTTTAACCTCATTTCTGTCCATAAACTCACTACTTCGCTTAACTGTAGATTACTATTTACTCCTAATGACTGTACTATACAGGCTCTCCCTACCCTGAGGACGATTGGTCTTGTTGAGACTCATGACAACCTATACATAATAAGGCGGCAACCACAAATCATTCAATGTTCCAACACTTTCAAGAACCTTGGTGTTCCTTCTTTTGTAACTACTGCCACTACTGTCAAAGAACATAACTCCTCTTTTGATTTATGGCATTATAGATTAGGCCATCCATCTAATATTGTTTTGCAACATTTGTGTACTTACTTTCCTTACATTGTTTCTAATAAGAACATTTTATGCGACTGCTGCCATTCCAGCTGCTGCAAATCACCCAATTCGCAGGTCATCAAGGGTTCCTAAGATGCCTACCTACCTACAGGATTTTCATTGTAATACTTTCTCCAAAACTGACAGCAACTCTGCAGGTGTTTTCCATCCTTTATCTTCAGTTTTAGGATATTCCAAACTCTCTCCTTCTCACCTTCATTATGAACCAATTACATATAGGCAAGCTATCCAAAATCCTCAATGGGTTTCAGCAATGAATGCTGAATTAGAAGCCTTAAAACAAAATCACACTTGGCTTATTACTGATCTTCCTAAGGGAAAAACCCCCATTGGTTGTAAATGGGTTTTTAAAATCAAATACAATTATGATGGCAGTATTGAAAGGCACAAGGCACGCCTTGTTGCCAAAGGATTTACACAAATGGAAGGAATTGATTTCTTTGATACATATTCTCCTGTGGCCAAAATGACCTCCATTAGACTTTTACTTGCTATTGCCTCCTCTCAAAATTGATTTTTACACCAATTAGATGTCCATAATCCCTTCCTACATGGCACTTTAGAAGAGGAGGTTTATATGGCTCTTCCACCGGGTGTCACCTCTTCTCAACCCAATCAAGTTTGCAGGTTATTAAAATCCATTTATGGTCTTAAGCAATCTAGTAGACAATGGTTTGCAAGTCTTTCTCAATTTCTAATACTTAAAGGGTATTGCCAATCTAACTTTGATTGTTCATTGTTCATTAAACACACTGACACTTCTTTTACTGCCCTTTTAGTCTATGTGGATGACCTCATACTCGCTGGAAATGACTCCATAGAGATTGACTTTATTAAAACAGCTCTACACAACCGCTTCAAAGTCAAGGATTTGGGGCACTTAAATATTTTTTGGGACTGGAAATTGCCTGCTCCAAATCAGGAATTCATATCTGTCAGCGAAAATACACATTGGACATCTTGTCTGAATGTGGTTTATTGGCTTCTAAGCTTGTGAATACCCCCATGACTAAAGGGACTCGGTTAACCGAGCAAGGAGGCTCTCCCCTTGCTGATCTTGCCTCTTATAAGCGCCTTATTGGTAAGCTGTTATATCTTAATACTACTCGACCTGATATTAGTTTTTGTGTGCAGGAATTAAGTCAGTTTATGGGGAGTCCAACATCTCTACATCATGAAGCTGCTATCCGGGTTCTGAAATACCTGAAGTAGACCCCGGCTCAAGGTCTTTTCTTTCCAAGAAACTCCACATTACTTCTCAAGGCCTTTAGTGACTCCGACTGGGCAAGCTGTCCAGATTCTAGGAAATCTGTTATAGGCTTCTGTGTTTTTCTCTGAGACTCCTTAATCACTTGGAAGTCCAAGAAGCAAGCTACGGTCTCTCGCTCCTCTTCCGAAGCCGAGTATCGCGCCCTGGCAGCCACTGCATGTGAACTACAATGGCTTACTTACTTACTTCACGATTTCAAACTTCCTTTCCAGTAACTTGCATTATTATATTGTGACAATCAATCCGCGTGCCATATTGCTGCCAATTCGTCCTTCCATGAGCGCACTAAGCACATCGAATTGGATTGTCACTTAGTGAGGGAGAAATTACAGTCCAAGTTGTTCCTTCTGCTGCCAGTTGCAAGCACCAACCAGCTTGCTGACGTTCTAACGAAACCCTTTGATCCAGCACCTTTTCATCAGTTCATAACCAAGCTAGGAGTTAAAACTATCCACTCTCCAGCTTGAGGGGGATATTAGATTACCTATCACAAGTCCTTTGTAATCTTCTTATCTGTTGATTCTGTTGATAAATGGATTAGATTCTGATTTTATGTTACATAAGTATAGGATCAGATTAGATTTGTTATTAGCTATTCTTAAGTATTTCTGTTAGGATGTGAAACTGATTTCTGTTGTATGTGCATCTATATAAGCACATCTCTTGTATTATCTAGATGGATCAATAAGAAAAGTACTGTTCAGAATATCTCCCTGATTTTCATCATAATAGCTATCCAAGATGACATTAGAGGTAACTGGAGATTATCTTTATTCTATGGCTTCCCAGATTCCTCTCGCAGAAAGGACTCCTGGAATCTGTTGAGATCTCTTTGCTCTATGTCTTAGGATCCTTGGTGTGTCATTGGTGATTTTAATGATTTATTATCTCCTGAGGATAAGAGAGGAGGTCCAGACCGAGCTCCATGGCTTATTAGAGGTTTTCCTGATGCAGTGATGGATTGTGGTTTGATAGACATTCCTCTTGATGGCTATCAGTTCACTTGGTTCAAAAGCTTGGGGACATCTATTGCAATAGAAGAAAAGTTGGATATAGCTCATGTCTAATGCTTGGCAGTCTATTTTTCCTCTTGCTTGACTTCAAAATTTGAGTGCTTCCATTTCAGATCACACGCCTCTTCTTCTCAAGCTAGCGCCTGGTGATTATCATAAGCCTAGGCGTTCCTCTGGCTTTGAGAACTCCTGGCTCCTTAATGCTGATCTTGTGGATTTCGTTCATGATGGATGAATGAATTACCCAGCGGATGATATTATCAGGAAATTGGATTATAGTATTACGGAGATGGTCTCTTGGAGTAAACAAAACAGTCCTCAATATAAAAATCTTGCTGCCCAATACCGGAATGATTTGGAGAGAGCTCGCATGAATGATGATATTGACTCGGTCATGGAGTTTAAAGAAAATCTTTCTTGTGTCTTATTACAGGAGGACTGTTATTGGTGGCAAAGAGAAAAATTTTTTTGGCTCAAATATGGTGATACAAACACCAAATTCTTTCTTGCTTCAGCAACTACCCGAAAGAGGAAAAACAAAATTAAAAGACTCAAATCAGATGCTAATATTTGGGTGGAGGATCAGCAGGGTCTTTGTAGTCTTGCTTTGGATTATTTCTAAAATATTTATCAAGCAAGACATGGTGATTTCACTACTGTTATCTTTTGATAAGGATAATATTACCCTTACTGCCCTGTTTACCGAAGCTGAGTTTCACATAGCTATTTTTGATATGCATCCGGATAAATCTCCTGGCTCAGATGGTCTCAATCCTGGCTTCTATCACCAGTTCTGGCCTATTCTTGGTAGAGAGGTGTTTGAAGCGTCTGGTTCTCAAGGCACTTCCCTTCTTCGCTAAATGATACTAATAGTGTGCTGGCTCTAAAAAGGTGATAATATTGAGACTATGAGAGATCTGAGACCAATATCTTTATGCAATGTCCTCTGTGAAATTGTCTCGGACGTGCTAGCTAATCGTTTGAAACCTCTTATTGGTAAGTGTATCTCAGAGGAGCAAGCAGCTTTTGTTCCAGGTTGTTCTATAGTGTAGAATGCTCATACAAACTTTGAAATCTTGCACTATTTGAAATGTTGAGCATCTGGAAAAAATGGCCATATGGCTCTTAAGCTGGCATTTCAAAGGCTTTTGACAGTGTACAATGGAATTATTTAGAGGCGGTCCTTCTGAAGCTCGGCTTTGATGAGATCTGGGTTTCTTGGATCATGATGTGCGTGACGTCAGTTGAGTATCAGGTTCTTGTTAATCACGATAGAGTGGGTCCTATCTCTCCCACTAGAGGTCTTCATCTAGGGGATCCTCTTAATTTCCCCATATCTCTACATTCTTTGTGTTGAGGGATTGTCGGCTTTGATTAATAGAAAATAAAGCATTGGTAATTTTTGTGGTGTTCATAATTGTAGAGGGGCTCCTTCCATTAGCTATATTCTCTTTGCGGTCGACGACTTTATTTTTTGTAAGGCATCTCTTGATGAGGTGGATTGCTTAAAAGGTATCCTTTCTGATTATGAAAATGGCTCTGGTCTTCCGCTTTATTTTTTGGCAAAAACATTGAGCATTCTTTATGTGATTCCATTGGTAACTCCTTGGTGGTCCATTCAATCAACGGTAATGGAAAGTATTTGGGCATACCATATCTTGTAGGTAGAAACAAAAATCTATCTTTGGCTTTTTGAAGGATCGTATTTGGAGAAAATGTCAATCTTGGAGTGCCAAATCTCTCTCTAAAGCGGGAAAGGGGATATTAATTAAATTGGTTGCCCAAGCCATACCTTCTTATTGTATAAATACTTTCTTGTTACCTACATCTCTTGGAGGGGAGATTGAGAGAATGCTTAACACTTTCTATCGGGGTTCAAAGAAAAATGGTTCTAGAGGCATAAATTGGCTTAAGTGGAGTAAGCTAACAAAAGACAAGTGCCATGGTGGTCTAAACTTCCGTAACCTTGAAGCTTTAAACCTTACTATGATTGGCAAACAAGGGTGGAAACTCCTTAATGATCCTAGCTCCTTTCTCTCGCGAGTTCTCAAAGCTAGATATTACCCTAGTAAGGGTTTCTTGGATGCTGACCTTGGTCACAACCCAAGCTTTACGTGGAGGAGCATATGGACTTCTCAATCTTTGATCAAGCTTGGTTATCATTGGGTTATTGGAAATGGTCGTAAAATCAATGCGTGGAAAGATCCTTGGCTGCACTCTATCAATAATTTAAGGCCATTAACTCCCATTAATCCTCAATATGCTGACCTTATTGTGCATGATTTACTATAGCCGAATGGTGTTTCATGTAATAGAAGCTTGCTAATGGCTCTTTTTAATGAATCTGATGTCAGAGCCATTTGCAATGTTCCTATCTTTTTGATGTATGGTGAAGATAGAAGAGCGTGGCACTATAGCATTGATGGCTCTTACACGGTCAAAACTGGTTACAAACTTTGCATGGCAACATTGCATCCTCCAGCGTAGGTGCATGATGAGCTCAGATGGGATTCTCTTTGGCAACTTAAGGTCCCTCCAAGAGTTTGTTCCTTCATATGGAGAGTTGCTCATGATTGTTTGCCTTGTAGGCTTAACCTGTCTAGCTGTGGGGTTCCTTATCCTTTGTCTTGTCCAGTGTGTGACATTCACATTGAAAAATCTTTTAATTTGTTCTTCACTTGCCCACATGCTATGGCATGCTGGAAAAAAGCCAACTTTTGGCAGTTGCTAGAGAATCTATTCCCTGCACATGAAAGCTTTGTTTCTCTCTTGCTTGGTGTGTGTGATGTTCTCAAAGGTGAAAAGCTGGACCATTTTGTTATGATATTATGTGGAGGTGATAGCTTGGAATGCACGATTCTCACCGCCACCTTTCTTCTTCCAATTCGTAGGCTTGCCATGGAGTTTCAAACATGTCTCATGAGTATGCCCCGAGCTCTTGCAATGCTCGCACCATTTATTAGATTTCTTCCCATCTTTCTTCCCCCCTTCATTGTTGTTTCTAGTAGCAAGTGCATACAGTGGCGGATGTACGTAGAGGTGAGTGTGCGCAGCTGCACCCTCTCAATTTTTTTATAATAACCTTAATTTTCGCCCCCACTAATTGTAAATAATTGCACTCATGCCCCTAGGGTATCAGCTGTGCACACTTGACCACTTGGACCCACATACTTGGTTGGCTGCCTCTGAACTGACCCCACCCCCGCCGACCCTCCGCCTTCCGTCAGGGTGTCCCAGTGGTTCGATCGTTCAGAAGCAGTGCGGATCTCTTCTCTCGTGACTGCACAACAAAGTACGAAGCGAACACAATGAGGCAAGCAGAGATGGATCTATCTGTAACCAGACCACCGCCGGCGCCGCCGCGAGGAAGAGCACAACGCACAGTGTTTGTCCCTCTCAACCATGAACTGTCGATACAGTCACAGACACTGAAGTTTGTCCCACTGGTTCGCAGAGCATAGCTATTTCAGCTTATTACAGAGTTTGGTCTTTAACTCTGAAGTTTGTCCCTGCTTTTTTGACTTATTTAGCCCACCTAACATATTGTTGTTCATTTAATTGCTCAATTAAAGTGTTAGGGTTATTTGTTTCTTTGATTTGGATTGAACAATGTGATAATCAATTTATGTTAGGGTTAAAATTGGGGATGTTGAGACAACAACATCATTTCATGAAATTGAATGGCTTAACATGAAATTAAATATATTAATTTTGTTTCTTTAGTTGTAGGAGATAATGGAATTTTTTTGAAGAGAATGTTATCATCAAATGAGCAACAACCTTCTTTGAATTCTTGTGAATCAAGTCTCCAACAACAAAGGATTGAAATTAATTTAGAAGAGTTGCCATCCGATCCAGGAAAGCGAGTTAAAATTTCTACATATCATCCTAATGATCGAGATAAGATACGAAGAGCATATTTACAAAGAGGACCATATCAACCTACTCAACATAGATTTCCTCAAAGAAAAATTGGGAATTCTTTAAGAAGATTTTGTCCTTCTTGGTTTAATGAGTTTGGCAACTGGTTAGAGTATAGTATAGAAAAGGATGCCGCATTTTGCTTATGTTGCTATCTTTTTAAGCCTGACTTTGGACATCAATCAGTTGGTGATACATTGGTGACAGAGGGATTCACAAATTGGAATAAGAAAAAAAGGCTCTCATCTCACGTTGGAGGTCCTAATAGTGCTCATAATATTGCTTAGAAGAATTCTCCAGATTTGATGAATCAAAATCACCACATTGAAGTTGCAATATCTAAGCAATCAGAACAAGTTCATGACTTATATCAAAGGCGTTTAACAACCTCACTTGATTGCATTCACTTTTTATTGATACAAGGATTATCTTTTCGTGGTCATGATGAATTAATCGATTATGCTAATCAAGGTAATTTTCTTGAACTTCTTAAATTTCTTTTTGAACACAATGAAGCAATAGATCATGTTGTCTTGGAAAATACTCCTGAAAATCATCAATTAATTGCTCCAGCAATCCAAAAGAATATTGTTAATGCTTGTGCATTGGAAACCATTAGTGCTATTATTATTGATCTTTGGAGATGAACCATTTGCTAATATGGTTGATGAAGCCCGTGACATATCGATTAAGGAACAAATGGCTATTGCTTTGAGTTATGTTAACAAAAATGGAAGTATTGTTGAGCGCTTTCTTGCTATTGTTCATGTTAAAGATACTACAGCTTTATCATTGAAAATGGCAATTGATGAATTGTTTTGCAAACATGGGATTAGTATATCAAGAATTCGTGGGCAAGATTATGATGGTGCTAGCAACATGCAAGGGGAATTTTGTGGTCTCAAAAGTTTGATCTTAAGGGAGAATCCATCTGCATTTTATGTACATTGTTTTGCTCATCAATTACAACTGACATTAGTTGCTATTGCTAAAAATCACATTGATGTTGCCTCTCTTTTTAGTTTAGTGTCCTCATTATTAAATGTTGTTGGGGGATCTTGCAAACGACATGACATGCTTCGTGAAAAACAAATAGCCAGTGTTAGAGAGGCATTGGAAAAAGGAGAAATTCCAAGTGGGCAAGGTTTGAATTAAGAAACTAGTCTCAAACGAGCCGTCGATACTCGTTGGGATTCACATTATGTAACTTTGATACTCGTTGGGGTTCACATTATGTTGTTAAAATTTATTAAAGAAGATGGATCAAATCCAGAACAAAGAGTTGAAGCTAAATCAAGACATCATCAATGCTATGAACTAGGTTAATATCACAAAGCAACGATTACAGACTATGAGGGATGATGGATGGGATTATTTATTGCAGGAGGTAATTTTATTTTGAAATATGGATGAGATTGACATTCCTGATATGGAGGATAAGTTTTTTCCCGACGATATGTCACGACGTGGAGGCAGAGCTCAAGCTATCACAATAGAGCATCACTATCGTGTTGAATTATTTTATACTGTTGTGGATATGCAGCTTAAGGAACTTCATGATCGTTTCTCCGAGGCAGATACTCAGTTGCTTCTTTTTATGTCTTGTTCGAGTGCGACCAATTTGTTCTCTAGTTTTGATAAGGCAAGACTGATTGAATTTGCGAAGTTTTATCCACGTGAATTTTGTTCAACTGATTTGGTGATGCTTGATAATCAACTTGAGACTTACATCATTGATATCCGTAGCAGTGTTGAATTTGAAACTTTGAAAGGTATAATCTTTCAGAGAAGTTGGTTGAAACTGGAAGGCACATTGTCCATTAATTTATCTTCTTTTGAAGTTAGCAATGATTTTGCATATTGCCATAACAGCCATAGAAAGAGTCTTTTCTGCTATGAAGAATGTGAAAAATAGTTTGCGTAATCGAATGGGAGATGCATGGATGAATAATTGTCTAGTGACTTATATTGAGTGAGAAGTGTTCAACAACGTTGACAATGAGTTGATCATTCAACGATTTCAAAACATGAAGTCACGTAGAGGGCAGTTATGAGGTATGTAATTTATTTGATTAGATATATTTAATTTTTTTGATTTTAACATTCATATTTTCATCTTTTATATATGACGATATTTATTATTAATTATTTTAATTTTAAAAATATGTTTCCCCCACTGCCCCCGAGTCCTAGATCCACCACTAAGTGTAGAGCCCTCTATTTTTGAAATCGAGGGTGCCTTACCAATCATAACTCCTTTTTTGGCTTGTTCTCTCCTTACCTCTGAAAAAGTTTAACGAATAGTTGATAGAGCCGTCTTCTCCAAAATTCTACCTCTTACTTCATCAAGTTCCTTATTTAGCCCAGCAAGAAACATAAATACACGATCATTCTCTTGCCTTTTGATGAATAGGACACTGTCTTCAGTACACCTCCAATTGTCCTCATAACAGAGATCCAATTCCTGCCATAGAGTCATTAGTTCATTATAATAAGTAGTCACATCTCTATTAACTTGTTTGGCATGCCATAACATGGATTTTAAATAAAAAATTTGAGAGGAATTCTGAATGTCATAGTATGTATCTTTGACAGCTTCCCAGACATCTTTCACAGTTGGCAAGAATATGAAGGGTTTTCCAATTGCTGGTTCCATGGAATTAATTAGCCAAGCAATGATTAAAGAATTCTCATATTTCCAGAACCTGAAATTTGGATCAATGTTTGTAGGCCTCGACGCGTCTCATGTAAGAAATCCAAACTTGCCTTTGCTTTCTAGGATCAATCTAACAGTCTGGGACCATTATGTATAGTTTTTCCCACGAAGTCGTGGAACATTGACCTGAAGGGAATTATAAAAACCCTCTTGTCCATTAAAATGACAATTGAGGCCTTCGCTGACAACACCACCGGCGCCACAAGCACCACTTGCGCCGGCACCTCCTGCACGTGTGACACCCTCTACCCCACATATTACTATAAAACATTTAATTAAAGAGGAGATATAAAAACATGCATTTATTTCATTAAAAATAAAAACCGGATAAAAGGTACCACACTGTAACAACTTAAACATGAAAAGAACATAGTTTTAAAAAGATAAAATATAAACAAAACATAAACAGAAACATAACCCAACCCCGATGTCACATACATAGTTGGTATAAACGTTCCGGTATAAATCCTCGGAATACAACTTAAACTAACAAATATAACTACTGAAAAAGCTAAACAAACTAAGCAACCTAACTAGAGTCGTGGCTCCTCAGAGTCACTCCTCCACTGGCTGCTCACCGTCCTCTGCAAAAAAGATATAAGCCAACAACAGGAAAAGAGAAATGATGAGTGAGAAATCATGTAAACACAACGGCATGGAAGTAGTTGAGCAAGATGAACATATATCATAACATGGCATAGCAATATAAACATCAACATAATATAATCATATCAAGTGTCATCTCAACCAACATATGCTATGCGGTACAACACTACTCCGCTATTCCGTTATGCATATGGATCCAAACAATCTCAGGAAGGCAACTTTGGAGTTACATATCCATATTGGCCAAAAAGCACCAACGCCAGCAGTCCACCAAACCATGGGTGAACCCCTTGGATAGCCAACACATCATAATAAGGATGCGCCACCGCGGGAGCGTATGGCTCACCAAACCTTGGGTAAACCACCCGAGACTTGGCCAGATTGCCGTACTCTAGGACGACCTCCCCTATGTTGAACTTCCCCCACTAACAACTTCAATGTATGAATGCATGAGCACAACAGCAAACAAGGCAACCACCTCCTTTGCTTGGGCTAATAAGCACCCAAGACTTATCACCAACATCAACGTCAACATCAGCACCTTAACCCGTAGGGGTCGAGACCCCCTTGGCCAAAAAGCACCAAGGTCCAACTCATTAACACCTAGACCAAAAAGAATCGAGGTCACTTTGGCCAAAAAGCATCAAAGCGTATCAACGTGCGGCAACCCAATAGGCACTGGCTTAACAAACTCATTATCCTTTGTTACCTTAATTAATCTTTTAATTAAGTTATTTAACTATTTTTCATTCGATTTGTGTGTTATTACATTATTGGGGACATTTGAGGTAAAAGACCCCTCAGTTCCTTTAATCTCAGATTCTGACCAGTAAGGGGAGCACGGGCGTGCTCACTGTCCTGCACGGTCGTGCTCAATGCGACGCCATCTTCCAGAATTATACTGGGAGCACGGGTGTGCTCCCTGTTCAGAATGGCGGTGCTCTTGGGCAGATTCAACTTATGTTCTTGGAGCCAAAACTCCTTAACACTCTCAAATCAGATCCTAGGGTCCTTTGACTAATACAATTGGCATCAAACCTCACCTCTCACTAACAGTTCATGTCTTATGAAACTTTAGGGGAATTAATCCCCAAACCGTTATGTTAATTAAGAGTCCTTTTAATTCGGTCAGGGTCTTATTAATAGCTCAACATCAACATTTGAAACGTGACTCTAAACACAAGAGGGAGGGAGGGGGGGGGGGGGTGAATTGTGATTTTCAAAAACTTTAATAAAATTGAAACCTATCTGTTATTAAAATGTTTTTCGAAATGAGTTAACAAAAGCACGTACAAATAAAAATGATTTACGGAAAACAAAGCAAGAAATAAAATAGTTAAGGGTAAGAAAATTGACACGGCGATGTATCCTGGTTCAGCCACAGACTACCCACGTGACCTACGTCCAGTCCCCAAGGTAACACCACCAACGGTTTTCACTCAATCCCTAGCTTTTAAATCAGGCGCAGCTAGAACCTTTACAACGAGAACTCTTCACAGAGAAGGGACGTACTATCCCCTAGTGATTGAGTCTTAAAAACGTGAGATAACGACTCACAAAAGTTTACCAAAAGATTACAATCAGAAAGCACTCAAAAGTGCAGATATAAAACAAATTGAAGCTCAATAACAATCACCTATATGGTGTGTATGTCTCTCTCAAGTAATTGATAAATATGCAAGTGTAAGAGTATGAGAGTGATATAGAGTTATGTTCAAGAGTATAGAAGACTTAGAGAAAATGATCAGAAATTTGGTTCAGGTGTTGTGTGTTTTTCTCTTTGTTTAGACCAATATATATCTCTTTAAAGCTTAGGTCAAAACTCTTGAAAACTCATTTTTCTCGAGCCATAATCGATTATTAGAAAAGCATAATCGATTATTTTAACGAAAGTCAAAAGGAACATGAAGAAACAGTCAGGACATAATCGATTACAATAATCGATAACATAGTCTCGCTGAAAAAGCTCAGACTGAATCAGCTAAGCATAATCGATTAACCTAACTGATTATGAATCCTCTGACTTTTGATCAGAAAAGTAATACTCAATTTTTGCAATACCATAATCGATTATAGTTCAAAATTTAAACTCAACGTCTAAGACAGAATCAAATCTCCATTAAAGCACATTTAAGCCATTTAAAAACTGAGTTTAAAACGTGTTGAAAATATACATAATCGATTATGACAGTTTAAATTTTGAACTTTCAACAGGAAACAACTCTATAATTTAAAGATTCAATTAAGCATAATTAAGAGCTGAATAATTGATTACCCTAATCGATTATCCCTTTTCAAATTTTGAATTTAAAAAACCTGTAGCTCTCTTATTTTGGAAACTCATTTAAGCACATTTAGGAGCTGCATAATCGATTACCATAATCGACTACCGTAATCGATTATCCTTCGAGTAAAATGGTTTTTGAAAATCTTTGAAAATCCTTTAAGGTCTTAAAAAGATGTGGTAAAATTAATTTCGAAGACCTTTTTCAAAACATTTGTGTGTGTGTGTGATTTATTTTACTTTTGAGAGACACACACCTATTACAGTTTATCTAAAACAAACAATACAATAAAAGAAAATTTCCCTTTTTAACCCCTGTATTTGTTTGTTCGATCCTTTCCACGCTTTTTGCAATTTGATCCTCTTAGCTTTAGATTTTGCGTGTTTCTCCTTTCCATGCTTTTTGCAATTTGATCCTTTCAGTTTTGGATTTTGCATGTTGATCATTGGACTTGAAATTCCCCTTTTGCTCATCATCAAAACCAAAATACCTGTCAAGGCATATATCCACAAACTCCCCCTCTTTTATGATGACAAACATCTCATGAGGGAATTTCTAAAAAAAATAGAGTTAGAGCAATAAAATATATCACACTTTTTAATTTTGCTCTACTCCCCCTCAAACATGCAATCATGTATATCATTTATATCATAATATCATAGAGTTAGAGCAATATATATATATATATATATATATATATATATATATATCATTTAACAAATTTTGCTATACTCCCCCTTAATCATTTACTCATATAAATTTGAATCACCCTTAATCATTCACTCATGTTATTAATATCTCCCCCTTAATCATTCACTCATGTTAATTCTCCCCCTTTTGTTATTATCAAAATGCAGGAAATGCATTGTAGCATAGTCATGGCATATATACAAAAAGTCAATTATTTCAAATGTAGATCATAGAGTATACCATGCATAATTAGATTAGGTAACTGCAGAAGCAAAAATGCCAGGAAGAATAAGATTAAGATTTTCAAATTGGAGGAAACAGTATGGAAGCTTATCTGATAACCATTTTTCGACCAATAATCTATTAACTAATCGATTATCTGCTTTCTGGAATAGGGTTCATTAGGTAATCGATGTCCATAATCGATTATTGCTTCTCTGTTAGGACTCCTCGAAAATCCAGTGGTTCCCTAATCAATTCCTCTAATTGATTAATACTTCTCTGTTGATTTTTCTTGAATGGCCAGTGGTTCCCTAATCGATTCCTCTAATCGATTATTCTTTCTCTGTTTTGGGAAATGAAAAATTTTCTTGGCATAATCGATTATTACCTCTCTATCTACACACTTAATAAACATGTTAGTGAGTAACAAAGTGCATTGTTATGAAACTTCAATTTGTGCATGATGGATCCAAAATTGCTTGTTCAGTTCTTATGAAAAAAAAAACTTTCTTTATATAGGGGTTTAGTAATGATATCCGTTAGTTGTTTAGATGTTTCCACAAACTCTAATGTGTAATCACCCTTTTGAACATGATCTTTATTGAAGTGATGCCTAATCTCAATGTGTTTAGTTCTTGAGTGATATACATGATTCTTTGTGAGGCTTATGGCATTGGTGTTGTCATATTTGATAGGTACTGTATTAAGCTTAATGCCACAGTCATTCAATTGTTGTTTCATCCAAATGATTTGTGCACAACAACTTCCCGCTGCAACATATTCCGCTTCCGCGGTGGATAAAGCCACACTTGCTTGTTTCTTTCTATGCCAAGAAACTAAGGCATTTCCTGATAAGTGGCAAGTTCCACTAGTACTTTTTCGGTCCAATTTTCAACCCGCAAAATCAGAATCTGAATATCCAATTAGGGTGCAGTCAGCCTCTTCAAGATACCATAAACCCATATTTTGTGTGCCAATGAGGTATCTCATTATGCATTTTACCACGGTGAGATGTGATTCTTTTGGGTTTGATTGAAAACATGCACACATGCAAACACTAAATATAATGTTAGGATGACTAGCAGTAAGGTAGAGAAGGGATCCGACCATGCCTCTATACTTACTTACGTCGACTGACTTACCATCTTCATCCTTGTCAGATAACAAGATGTACTCATGGGAGTGGATAGTTCCTTTGAATTGTTCATCCCAAACCTTTTGAGCAGCTCTTTACAATACTTGGATTGATTGATAAATGTAACTTCCTTTGCTTGCTTAATTTGCAATCCAAGAAAGTAATTGAGCTCTCCTATCATTGACATTTCAAATTCACTTTGCATAGATTTAGAAAATTCGTTGCACAAAGCATCGTTAGTTGAACCAAATATAATGTCATCCACAGAAATTTGCACAAGTAAGATGTCATGCCTTTTATTTTTGACAAAAAGAGTGGTATCAACTTTTCCTCTTTGAAAATCATTTTCCAACAAAAATTTGCTGAAACGCTCGTACCAAGCTCTAGGAGCTTGTTCCAAACCATATAAAGCTCTTTTCAATTTGAAAACATGATTTGGAAATTCAAAATTTGAAAAACCCGGAGGTTGATCCACATAAACTTCCTCTTGTATAAACCCATTTAGAAAAGCGCTCTTAACATCCATTTTAAAAAGTTTGAAATCCATGATGCAAGTAAATGCAAGAAGCATGCGAATAACCTCTAATCTAGCTACGGGAGTATAGGTTTCATCAAAGTCTATGCCTTATTGTTGATTGTTTCTCTTTGGAACAAGCCTAGCTTTGTTTCTAGTGTTTATTCCATTTTGATCTAGCTTGTTACGAAAGACCCATTTAGTTCCAATGACTAATTGGTTTTTAGATTTAGGGACCAATTCCCAAACATCATTTCTTTCAAATTGGTTTAGCTCCATTTGCATAGCAAGAGTCCAATGTTCATCTACTATATCCTCATCAACATTTTTAGGTTCAATTTGAGATACAAAGGCCATAAAATGACAAGCATGATTAAGAGAGTTTCGAGTTGTTACCCATTTAGAGATATCACCTATAATATTATCAAGAGGATGGTATCTAGAAGTTCTCCATTATCTTGGAAGATCTAAATGAGGTGCCTCTTCTTCTTGTTCTTCTTCTTCTTGTGGAGGTGTTTGATCTACTTTGTCTTTCTCTTGAGTTCTTTTCTCCTCAAGATAAGTGTTACCCAAAATTTCTGCAAGATCATCAACACTTTCTTCCACTATAACCTTAAGGTTAGCCTCATCAAAAGATATATGTACGGATTCTTCAATGGTCATTGTTCCCTTGTTATAAATTCTAAAGGCCTTACTCGTATTGGAATATTCAAGGAATATGCCTTCATCAGCTTTAGCATCAAATTTATCAAGGTTATCTTTACCATTATTTAAAACAAAGCACATACATCTGAATACGTGAAAGTGGGAGATGTTAGGCTTCCTTCCCTTGTAAATTTCATAGGGCGTCTGTTTCATAATAGGTCTTATGAGGACTCTATTCATCACATAGCATGCAGTGTTCACCGCATCTGGCCAAAAATACTTAGGAAGGTTGGTCTCATTGACCATCGTCCTCACTAGCTCTACTAGAGAACGATTTTTCCTTTCCACCACCCCATTTTGTCGGGGAGTCCTTGGTGAGGAAAAATTGTGCCCAATGCCATTTTCAACACATAAAACCTCAAATGACTTGTTTTGAAACTCACCACCATGATCACTTCGGATAGTTACAATGTTTAATCCCGTCTCGTTTTATATAACCATGGAAAGTTTCCGAAAGGCATCAAAAGCATCATTTTTGTGAGAAATGAACAAGGTCCATGTATATCGAGAATAGTCATCCACAATGACAAGTCCATAGTAATTACCACCAAAGCTCATAGTTCTAGAAGGTCCAAATAAATCCATGTGTAAAAGCTGTAAAGGCTGGTTTGTAGAAACAACGTTTTTAGATTTAAAAGATCCCTTTACTTGTTTTCCTTTTTGACAAGCGTCACACATTTTATCTTTTTAAAAATGGAGCTTTGTTAAACCAATTACTAGGTCCTTGCGAACCAATCTATTTAGATGGTTCATGTGAACATGAGCCATCCTCCTATGCCATAACCAAGTTTCATCCTCTTTACTAATTAGACAACATGCATCATTTGAAGGTAGATCATCTAAGCAAACCATATAGATATTTCCAATTATTTGGTCAATTAGTTTAGTCTGATTAATAGCATTCATAACCTTGCATTTAGTATTGTCAAACACAAGATTATAACCTTTATCACTTAGTTGACTTATATTAAGCAAGTTATGTTTCAAACCTTCAACATAGAGAACATTTTCTACGGTAGGATAAGGACTTTACCAACAGTCCCAATTCCTAAGATTCTACCTTTGTTGTTATCACCATAGAAGACACATCCACCTTTCTTTAGTGTGAGGGAGGAAAACATGTTTTTATCTCCTGTCATGTGCTTGGAGCATCCGCTATTAAGATACCAGTTTGAGCTCTTTGCTTTCAAGCATACCTACAAAACAGATTCAGTTTTTAACTTTTGGTACCCAAATCATGTTGGGTCCATGAGAGTTAGTCTTGGGCACATTGCCCTTTTTTACCCACACTTTCTTGCCCTTTGAATTGTTGTTCTTTCTAGTATTGCAAATAGATTCAGTATGCCCTTTTCCACCACAATAAAAACATTTTACAAAAGGACTACTAGATTTGTTTGTTGGGCTAAAGAACCTTTTAAAAGATTTTTCATGTAACTTAGGGTGATAACCTAAACCGGCTTTATCATAGTTTCCTTTTTGTCTACTAAGAAAGATATTTAGGTTATCTCTTCCATTAGTGAATTTAGCAAGAATATCATATAAATCTTCAATTTTCACTTTCAAAACCTTGCATTCACTACAACTAGAAACTTCATTATTTTTGTTTTCAGATGGCAACCCCATTGAAGTTCTATTCAACAAAATTTGTTTTTCTTTGATTTCTTCTATTTCTTTATTCAAAGAGTCAATTTCAATTTATGACTAGAAATGGTTTTACTTGATGAAGAAATTATTTTCCTAAGACGTGTGGTTTCATCATTTAATTCTTCACAAGCAACAAGTAATTCATTATAAGATAAATCAGGAATAGTTTCATCATCATCATCCTCATGATTGGCCATGAGACAAAGATTATCTTCTTCTTCTTCTTCATCATCGGTGTAATCTGTGTCGTTGTCATCCCATGCGATGTAGGCCTTTCTACCTTTCTTATCCCTTTGAGGTCTATTTTCCGTTCTTTCATTTTTCTTTTGAGCTAGTGGACACTCGGGACGAATGTGGCCTTTCTTTTTGCAGTTGAAGCATATTGGAGTATAGGAGTTTGTTTCTTCTTCACTTTTTTTTTGAGGGGTGAAGTTTTGACGAACTCTCCCTTTGTTCCTTAGGAAACTTTAGAATTTTCGGACCATCAAGCTCAAATTCTCATCTCCATCATCAAGTCCTTCAAGCTCATCAAATTCGCCATCTTCATCAATGAATTTATTCATACTTGCCTTAAGAGCAAGCCCCTTTTTCTTCTTGTCGTCGTTTTCTTTACTTTCAGTGAGGCGATTCAGCTCTAGTTCATGTTCATGTAATTTACCAAAGAAAGTAGCCAAAGACATAGAAGACAAATCCCTTGACTCAGAAATAGCAGTTACTTTGGGTTGCTAACTTCTATTTAGACATCTAAAAATTTTATTTATTAAATCTTCATTTGAAAACGTTTTTCCAAGAGCCCTAAGATGATTAATTATATGAGTGAAATGTTTTTGTATATCTTGTATGCTTTCACCCTGTTTCATCCTAAATAGCTCGTACTCATGGGTCATCGTGTTCATCCTAGCCCTTTTGACCTCGGTCGTACCTTCATGGGTCAATTGAAGGGTGTCCCACATCTCCTTGGCCGTCACGCAATTTGAGACCCTATAGAACTCATCATAGCTTAAAGCTGAAGTCATGATGTTCCTAGCTTTCAAATTGTGTTGGACCTTTTTCTTATCATCTTCGGTCTAGAGATTTATCGGTTTATCCACTGAAGCAGCATCAACTTCATGCTTGGGGACAAACGGACCATTTTCCACAGCATCCCAAATATCAATGTCAAAAGCTTCTAAAAATATTTTCATTCTTTCTTTCCAGTAACCATACCCTTCACCATTGAAAGATGGGGGTCTGTTTATAGAAGAACTTTCGTTTAAAACATTGTTTGAAGTCATCTTTCCTCTTGAGACGATATCGTCCTTTATATTCAACAGTTAAGCTCAGATGCCACTTGTTGACAAGTGACTCCAAACACAAGAGGGAGGGGGGGGGGGGGGGTGAATTATGATTTTCCAAAACATTAATAAAATCGAAACCTTTTTGTTATTAAAAATATTTTTCGAAATGAATTAACAAAAGCGTGTGCAAGTAAAAATGATTTGTGGAAAACAAAGCGGGAAATAAAAGAGTTAAGGGTAAGAAAATTGACACGGCGATGTATCCTGGTTCGGCCACAGACTACCCACGTGGCCTACGTCCAATCCCCAAGGCAATACCACCAAGGGTTTTCACTCAATCCCTTGCCTTTAAAACAGGCGCAGCTAGAACTTTTACAATGAGAACTCTTCACAGACCAGGGACATACTACCCCCCAATGATAGAGTCTCAAAAATACAATCAGAAAGCACTCAAAAGTACAGATATAAAACAAATTGAAGCTCAATAACAATTACCTGTATGGTGTGTATGTCTATCTCAATTAATTGATAGATATGCAAGTGTAAGAGTCTGAGTGTGATATAGAGTTGTGTTCAAGAGTATAGAAGGCTTAGAGAAAATGATCAGAAATTTCGTTCAGGTGTTGTGTGTTTTTCTGTGTGTTTAGACCAATATATATCTCTTTGAAGCTTAGGTCAAAACTCTTGAATACTCATTTTTCTCGAGCCATTATCGATTATTAGAAAATCATAATCGATTATTTTAACCAAAGTCAAAAGGCACATGAAGAAACAGTCAGGACATAATCGATTACATAGTCTCGGTGAAAAAGCTCAGACTGAATCAACTAAGCATAGTCGATTAACCTAATTGATTATGAAGCCTCTGAATTTTGATCAGAAAAGTAATAATTGATTTTTACAATACCATAATCGATTATAGTTCAAATTTTAAAATCAACGGCTAAGATAGAATCAAATCTCCATTAAAGCACATTTAAGCCATTTAAAAACTGAGTTTAAAACGTGTTGAAAATATACATAATCGATTACCGTAATCAATTATGATAGTTTAAATTTTGAACTTTCAACAGGAAACGGCTCTATCATTTAAAGACTCAATTAATCATAATTAAGAGCTGAATAATCGATTACCTTAATCTATTATCCCTGTTCGAATTTTGAATCTAAAAAACCTGACAGCTCTGTTATTTGGGAAACTCATTTAAGCACATTTAGGAGCTGTATAATCGATTACTATAATCGATTATCCTTCGAGTATAATGGTTTTTTAAAATCTTTGAAAATATTTTAAGGTCTTAAAAAGATGTGGTAAAATTAATTTCGAAGACCTTTTTCAAAACAGATTTTTGTGTGTGTGTGTGTGTGTGATTTATTTTACTTTTGAGAGACACACACCTATTTACAGTTTATCTAAAACAAACAATACAGTAAAAGAAAATTTCCCTTTTTAACCACTGTTTTTGTTTGTTCGGTCATTTCCACGCTGTTTGCAATTTGATCCTCTTAGCTTTGGATTTTGCGTGTTGGTCCTTTCAACGCTTTTTGCAATTTGATCCTTTCATTTTTGGATTTTGCGTGTTGATCCTTGGACTTGAAATTCCCCTTTTGCTCATCATCAAAACCAAAATAACTGTCAAGGCATATATCCACACAACACTCAGCCAATCAACATCATCAATAACAACAGCCAACAACATTCTCATAACATCATCATTAATAAACCAATGGCATTCAACATTGCAATATTCATCAGTATACACTATTTGGCATATAACATCATAGCAATCTAAAAACTATAACAAAGATGCATATCAACTAACAATCAAAGAAATTAATCCATACAACCAAATAGAACATGGCATTGACAACAGTTTAGGCATAATCGTTGATAACATCTAACATTCATAACAGATAATCAAACAACGGGGTCATGGGAACCCCTCATCATACGTTACCCATTTTCCTAAAGAATACACTATCCTTCTCCCCATACCTGGTATGAAGATTCCACAACAAAACACTAAACGACAACCAATGAGTTCCCCTTGAGCGGCTCAGTCAGCTTCCAAGTCTTGGTCAAACAAGAGCATTAACCAATTAGTTCCAAAATCTCAATAATAGAGAGGAAACTAAAATATGAGAAACCGTTACATATACCAATTTGGCACAGACGAACTAGACGTCCACAAGTCTCCAAAGCTCCAACAATGCAATAGGTTTAGAGAAAATAGGGAGGAAAGGGTTTGCTGCCGCACTAAGGTTTCTGTTTGTGCCAAAATAGGGTTTATGAGGAAACCCTCAGTTACTGTTCTCTTTTTAAAGGCACAGACCCGAGCACGCTCATTCTCCTCCTTGAGAACGAGTATTCTCAACTTAGTGCCTACGAGATGCGGTTTGCCCTTGAGCACGACCGTGCTCAACTTAGTCCAACAAGCATGGTCGTGCTCTCTATTAAGCACGGCTGTGCTTGTGACTCAGACAGTCACAAGACACAAGACTAAGAAAGGGATTTTCCACCTAAAACCCCACTTAGCCCACTCTAACCCAAACAAGGCATACACAAAAGCACTTATACGAAAAACGGGGTGTTACAACTCCACCCCCTTATAAAAATTTCGTCCTCGAAATTTCTACTTACCTCGATCAAAAAGGTGCGGATATGACTCCATCATCTTGCTTTCCAGCTCCCACATTGCACTTTCCTCAGTAGCCCTACTCCAAACGACCTTGACCAAGGGAGTCTCCTTGCCTCTAAGCTGCTTCACCCTCCTATCCTCGACTAGAAGGGGTAATACCTCAAAAGTCAAGTTCTCTTTTAACTGTATGGTATCGGGTACTATCACGTGACTAGGGTCATGAACGTACTTTCTGAGTTGAGACACATGAAAGTCACTGTGAAGGTTGGACAATGGCGGTAAGGCTATTTGGTAGGTGACTTTGCCGACTCTTTTCAAAATTTGGTAATGATCAATGAATCTAGGAGTAAGTTTCTTCGCTTTCATCACTCTACCAACCCCAGTTGTCGGGGTAACCTTCAAGAACACATGGTCACCTTCCTGGAATTCGAGCGCCTTCCTCCTTTTGTCATGGTAGCTCTTTTACCTACTCTGTGCCACTTTCATCTTTTACTGAATCATCCTCACTTTATCCATGGTTTCTTGCACTATTTCTGGCCCTAACACAACACTATCACCAGGTTCACTCCAACACAAGGGTGTCCTACATCTCTTCCCTTAAAGAGCTTCATAAGGTGCCATCCCAATACTGGAATGGAAACTATTGTTGTAGGTAAACTCTATCAGGGGCAAAAACTTGTCCCAACTTCCCGACTGTTCTACCACACAAGCTCTAAGCAAGTCCTCTAAGGACTGGATGGTTCTCTCAGACTGACCATCAGTCTGTCGGTGATAAGCTAAACTTAGCCTAAGCTCGGTTCCTAAAGCCTCTTGGAAACTATTCCAAAACCTAGAGGTAAATCTTGGGTCTCTATCTGACACTATGCTAGAAGGTACACCATGTAGCCTGACTATCTCTTTGATGTACAACTGAGCTAACTTTTCCAAAGGATATTCTATGTTCATAGGGATGAAATGGACGGACTTAGTCAGTATATCAACAACAACCCATATTGGCACCTGGGTGCACACTCAGTCCACTCATATGTCCTTCTTCAAGGATCAACTTTCTAAGCTCCGGGACGTTTGGTATACAGACTCTATCTTTGAACCTCAACACTCCATCACTCCCGTCCTTAAAACTAAGGTTTCCACCATGAGCGAGCAACTCTCTCTGGTCTAAGAGAAACTAATATTTCTTCTGACCCTTTCTAACTTGATCCATCAAACTGTTGGTAACCTTCAAGGTTCTAAGACTAATGCTCTTAGGGGTAACTTCCCAAGATAAACTCAGGTCTTTAAACTCCTCAATCAGATCCATCTCCCTAACCATCAAAGCGGAGACGTGCAAGGTTTTCCTACTTAAGGCATCTGCCACCACTTTGGCCTATCCTGGGTGGTAGGTTAGATCAAACTCATAATCCTTTTAAAACTCCATCCACCTACGCTGCTTCAATTTCAACTCCTTCTGATCAAAGAGATACTTCAAACTCTTATGATTACTAAAGACCTCAAACTTTGCTCCATAAAGGTAATGCCTCCAGATCTTTAAGGAAAATACCACGACTCCTAATTCTATGTCATTTGTAGGGTATTACTTCTCATGGGTTTCCAACTTCCTAGAAGCATAAGCCACTACCTTACCATCTTGCATCAACACTCCACCTAAATCTTGCTTCGATGCACCACAATACACTACAAAATGTTTATTAGGATCTGGCAAAACTATCACTGGTGCTGATGTCAACCTATCCTTAAGGGTTTGGAAACTCTCTTCACACTTAGAGTCCCACACAAACAACTGTCCCTTCTTGCTGAGACGGGTTAAGGGTAAAGCTAACTTAGAGAAACCTTCTATCTTCGAGAACATATCCTAAACGCTGTCTTAGGGATGTCCTCAGACTTAACCCAGATCTGATGGTACCCTGACCTCAAATCTATCTTCGAGAAGATGCAAGCGTCTATCAACTGGTCCATAAGATCATCAATCCTAGGGAGGGGATACCGATTCTTAATGGTCACCTTGTTGAGCTGTCGATAGTCGACACATAACCTCATACTGCCACCCTTCTTCTTTACTAGCAACACTGGCACTCCCCATGGGGATACGCTAGGCCTAATAAACTGCTTCTGGATCAAATCCTCCATCTGTTTCTTCAACTCAGCTAGCTCTAGATGAGACATTCTATAGGGCGCTATGGATATTGGCCCGGTGCCAGGCACTAAGTCTTTGGTGAACTCAACATCTCTCTCAGAGGGCAAATTATAAACATCCCACAGGGACACTTCAGGAAATTCCCGCACAACAGGCACACTTCCGACATCAGGAGGGCTCTCTAATTCCAGGGAAGACAACATCATGTACACTTGGGCCTCGTCCTTCATCGAAGCCTTGACTTGGTTGGCAGAGAGAAAGGTCGGATTCTTAGACTCCACAGGAGTTCAAAAATTATGGTTTCATCAAAACAATTCAAAAGGAAGTGGTTGGAAGATAACCAGTCCAAGCCAAGAATAACATCGAGCTGTTTTAGGGGTAAGCACACAAGGTCAACTACAAAGTTCTTATTATCGATTGATAACAGAAGAACCTTTCTAAATACAAGAAGCACTCACAGGCTTCTTGGATAATCCAAGACAAACCACCAAATGCAGTAAGTCAAGCCAAAACGAAGCTATAAGCACTTAGTACCACGTAACATTGTCTATATTAAATATAGACCATTCACACAAGAGCACATAGAAGACTCATAATAGACTGATACCACGACCTGATAGGACACACTTGCTCTAATACCACTAAATGTGACACCCTCTATGAGACACCCCGCCGTGCCCTATTGTATTTTTAAATTAAAACCTTATTATTTATTTACTTAATCGTATGTTTATTGTTGAAAATAAGTAAAAAATAAAATTTAATTAATAATCATATAACTTCTGTAAATATAAAACACTCCAAAGTTATATTACATAAATACACATATAATTATCCTTTATTTTACACAACACTGTTTAGGGTATCCTCTCAGTAGGATCCTGCACGGGTACTTATTTATACAAACTGCTTATAACTAGTGGGAAAAAATGTCTTATATCACTCACTGGCCCTAAACTTACTACACTATACTATTAGGATTCGTAACTTGTTCTCTAGCGTTAGCCTCATACGGAGTGTCATCCAACTCCTCAACAACCTCTGTTTCATACAGGGTTCCATCCATCTCCTCAGCAACATATTCTTCCATCGGGTCTTCTAACGTTGTAAAGTAGACATACACAAAAATATAGAAATAGGGAGATTAGAAACAGTTCTATCATCATAAGCGGAAAAGATTCATAGCATATAATACAATAATAGCCACAAACATGCATCCCTCACAATCTACAATCATTCATACTTTATAACATCATCCTCTACCCTCCAACTCATGCAACTAAACCTTTATGTGACGTGGCCACCACTGATCCTGTCACACATCCCTCGTTAGGAATGTCAGTCAGCCGTCCAAGTGATGCTTTCCCAACGCCGGTGTACATTCTCATCCATGGTGAGAATGCTCATGCAAAGCAATGACACTATAGCTGCACAGTACCGTCGGTGCACACCCTGGTTCTCTCTCTCATCTCTATCAAGGGTGCTCATGCATAACAATGACACTATAGTTGCACAACTTAACTTCTAATTTGGAACGGTCCACGAGAACTTCGGACCTCGTGTATCTCAAATACACGATTATGAACAACAATGCAATATATGATTCTCACTGACTTTTATTAATAACAACCTAGTGCCTCAAGCTTTCCTCATAACCTCCACTTACATTCTATATTACATTACTTCTATAAAATAATAGCTAGGCACCTCTAATTTATATTCAAGCTCTCACCCCAAACAAAATACCTACGAGCAACATATATCTTCACTTAAAATTTAACCAAGCAATTTATCAAAATAGGTAGATCAAGCATAACACAGTAATCAATAAAATATTCAAACATCAAAACAAAACGTCACATGCAGTAGAGTACCTCAACCAACGTATCACAAACAGTCAATAATAAATAATCCAGACATCCTCAATATTATAAAATTAACCTAAGGTGATAAACCTACAATTCCCAAATCATCATGGGTAAAACGGAAAATTTTCCAATGCGATTTTGGTGTTGTCGATTACTCAACCACTAGTAAGGTTTAGGTCACCCTACACCATTATTATAAATTATATACTACTTATCGGTTCCGACGATGGAATGGTTCTTTCTCCCACATAAGTTACCACCGGAAACATGAAATCGACGATCCTTGATATCCCGCCACGAGTTACCAAAACCACCTTCAACCAAATCAACAAATTAACAAATTAATCAAACAAATCTAAATATGACCATATGGTGCTAGGTTAGGCCAAGTCATAAAAATAAGGCTGGGGTTATTTTCATAATCCAATCTTTTAGATACTAATTCCCAAAGTATTAACTAGCATAGATTAAGTGTTCATAGTTAAGATTGTAAAACATAATCCTTTAACCAACTTGGTTAGGGTTTCGGCCTCAATGAGAAAAATAGGTTAGAAATTCCTTTTTCTCATAAACTCTTGGATCTATAACCTACACACCTTAGTTAGTTCATACAAATCATGATCTAGTTAAAGATTGAAGAAAACTTATTTTGCTCACATGACCACAAATTCGGTCAAGGCTAGAAAATAGGGCTAGGAATTTCCTTTGATTTCAAGTTTCTAGTTATAACAACTATAGGTATTAAAGAGTAAAGATCAAGTGTCATATTGTAAAAATTGAACAAAACTTCCTTTGCCTAAAAATATATAGATTCGGCCTTCAATAGATAAATAGGAAGGAAAATGATTTTGATTACATACTCTTAGATGATGATAGTAGAGGACATATTAAAATCATATAAATTAGTTTCACATTAAGATGATTTTTCTACAATTTTCTAGAAATATTTGAAATTCTAGATCTAAGAATGAAAAACTCATGAAAACTTGATGATCACGACTTGGAAACAGGAAAATCAATGAAGAACATGATGTTTATTTATCAAGAAGAGTAAGGTATACCTCTTAGATGTTGGAAAATTGAAAGGAATGGATCAAGTCCTTGACAAAATTGCTTAAAGTGTTCTTGAGAAAAGAGAGAGAAAATGAAGAAATGAGTGAGGGGGGACAAGGCTGCTTTTTGAGGGTTTTATAGGGGAAATTTTAGGCATCGTTTGGTTCTTAGCAATTTAATTAATGGGTTTTGTAAATATTAAATAATATAATTGTTAACTATGGTTAATAATTAACTTAACTAGGGTTACTTTGCTAACTATGGTTAATAAATATGTGGCTCACATTTAGTGGAGGGTGTGACTGATTTTAGACCACACAAACTAACCATGGTTCCTTAACCATGGTTAAAATCGAACTTAACTTTGGTTAGGTTAAGCTAAAAGGGCATTTTGGTTATTTCACCTAAATTTACATTTAATGCTTCATAAATGCTTGGTGAGTCATGGTGGTGACTCACCCCATGGATCATCTCCTCAGGTGTCCGGTTTTGTCTCTGCACCTCCCTTCTCGACTCCGTCGGTTCCCCGATTAGGGTTTTACGCCCGTATAAAAGCGTAATATTTCATTTTCGGCTGAAAATTTTTGAACTAACCAAACTCGTCGGAAATATGATTTAAATATAAATCATTTCATTCCCGAGTTAAAAATAGGTTTTCTGATCATTAAAATCTTACCGTCAGTGAAAATACAGACTGTTTTTCGTTCGAACTTTCGCCAAAATTCGCCTGAATACACATAATATTTTATTTCTGTTCAGAAATTTGGAAAGTAGACTTCCTCACGGACAAAATATAAAAATCTAAAAATTTCAGTTTTCGGGCCAAATTAGGGTTTTCTGTCAGTATCAAATTATACTGTCATTTAAAAAAATACAGACCGGTTTCCGTCTGAGTTTTAAACTCAAATTTTAACCAGAGCTTCCTGCCATAGAGTAAGTTGCAGATATGATTTTGTTTTCTCCAAAATCATTTCCTATGTCTCAATTAAAAATATAAATAAATATATTTTTACTGTTAAAACAACATAATTAAAACAGGCTGTTACATTACTACCCCTCTGAGAAAAAAAATCCGTCCTCGGAATTTACATATCCCGTGCTTCCTTCATCTTTTCCCTTATCTTCCTAACTTGTTCGGTAGTCTGTTGCACCATATCTGGACCCAAGACTTGATTTTCACCAATCTCATACCAACATAACAGGGTCCTACACTTCCTACCATACAAAACCTGTTAGACTCAATGACTTATAGATTTTGATATATGACAATACAATTTAATGTGTGTGCAAGTGTTTTAGTGTCAAATTGCAAATACATGTATTAAGCAGTGATCAACAAGTTCATTAAGCAAATTCAAGGAAAATATTCAAGGAAGAACTTGAAGGAATCAAGGAGCTGCATGTAGAAATCAACAGAGCAAAGTCAAAGATCAAAAGATCATCAAGACCAAGCTTAAAGGAGAATTTTATATTTAAGTCTTAGATGATTTGTAAGAGAAAGAAATTTCTCAGTCACAAAATAGCTCAATTAAAAAGATGCATGAAGAAAATCAATTTTCATAACCTGCATTAAAAGGAATAAGTTTTCGTTAATGAAAATGATTTTTGGAAATAAGAAGAGGTCGTCCAACACAAGTGATAGAAGCGCTCGTCCAACACAAGTGACAGAAGCGCTCGTCCACTAAAGTGATAGAAGCGCTCGTCCACTAAAGAGATACAAGCGCTCGTCCACTAAAGTGACAGAAGTGCTCGTCCGCTGAAGTTATAGAAGCGCTCGTCCACTAAAGTGACAGAAGTGCTCGTCCACTAAAGTGATACAAGCGCTCGTCCACTAAAGTTACGGAAATGCCCGCTCACTAAAGCGATAGAAGAGCTCGTCTACTAGGTTACGTTCAACCAGTTAAAGGGGTATCCGTCCAATGATGTGGCATATGGAGCTCGTCTACTATCAACTACGAGCCCTGAGGATTGAAGACGACGCTGATGTAGAATCTTATTTCAAGAACCATAATCAAGAAAACAGATTCTGTTATCAGACCCAAATTTGTTTTAATTGATCCTAATGACTATAACTTGTTTTCTATATATAGAGGGCTCAAAGGAACACTTTTAAGAATATCAAAAAAAGATACGCATATCATAACATATCAGAATTACACGAAATCAATTTGAGAGATCAATTGTGAAAATCATTCATTATCTTTCTTGAGCTTATTGTGAAAAGAGTGTTTCATTCTCATAAGTGCTTCAATTTGTATATATGACTTCTGAGAGTTAGGAATCAATTTTTTTGTTCTATTTGATTGTAAATAGAGAGGGAGTTTCTTTGAGTGATTAGGGTGAGGTATCCCTAAGGAAGAACATTGAAGCTCTTCACAAGAGTGTGGTATCTCGAGGTGAAGGAGTGCACTGTGGTGTAAAGGTTTTTCAAGCTACCTGGCTAAAGCTTGTTGTGTTAGTGTGTGAAAACCCACAGGTGGAGTGGGGACTCGATGTAGGTCACAGTGGTGGTGACTGAACCAGGATAAATCTGATTGTATGGTATCTCTAAACTCAAACTCTTTAATTTCTGTCTTGCGCATATAACTGTGATCTTGATGTTCTAAGTTTTCAATTGATATCCGTTCTTGATCTGAATAAGCAGTATTGAATCTTGAGTAAACTGTAATAATAACTGTGTATTCGATTCTATTCTCAAGGATCAATATTTGAATTGAATCTTGCATCATATACTGAAACTGAAACCTACAAGTTTGTTCTTGATTGTTAATGCTTGTATCTGAAACTTGCATAACTTGTTCTTAATCTTTAAAGGCTTAATCAGTTTCTGTATTTTATTATTTTTGAGTTTTGAACCCCAACCTGTGATCTATTAATTCTGAATCAATCTTTCTTATCTTCATCATCTTCCAATTCAAGATTTTATATAAACCCTTCATTGAATTTGTAAAAGATCCTGAGGCCACAAATTTGAAAAGTAAAGTTTTGTGAAAAGTTTTTTAAGTGGGAAAGATTTTAAGAAAACTCAATTCACCCCCCCTCTTGAGTCGTTGAAGCCAAAACAACAAAGCCTCATATGGTGCCATTCCTATACTACTGTGAAAACTATTGTTGTAAGTAAATTCAAAAAATTAAATGAACAATTAAATGAACCATGATGTCAAAAAATGAAGGTGGAAAATACATCTCCAGTTGGCACAAGATAATGGCTGCCTCATTTTCCAAGTCATCCAACTTTTTAGTGTCAATGACCTTGCTACATATAGCATTGAAGAATAAGCATAACCAAGTAATAGCATGTCTGACTTTTTTAGGCAAGATGTCACAAATGGCCACCGGCAGTAGTTGTTGCATCAAGACATGATAATCATGAGACTTTAAGCCAACTAATTTGAGATCTTTCATTGAGCCAAGTCTTTTGATATTTGAAGAGTAACCATGTGGCACTTTGACTCCCCGTAGACATTCACAGAAACTTTTTTTCTCTATTTTTGATAAAGTATGACATGCTGGGGGAAAATAAGTCTTCTTATCCCCCACTTTATGTGGATCTAACTGCTCTCGTATACCCATCGCAACTAGATCCAGACGAGCATTGACACCATCCTTTGTCTTGCCTTGAATGTTGAGAAGCGTTCCGATTAAACTGTCACACACATTTTTCTCCACATGCATCACATCAATACAATGTATTACATCAAGCTTGCACCAGTATGGATGATCAAAGAAGATCGACCTCTTCTTCCATATGTTCTTCTCGGTAGCCTTCTTCTGGGTCTTCCCATAGATAACATTAGTGTTGTTCACCCTTTCATAAACTTGCTCTCCAGTCAAGGCCACCAGAGGAATTTCATTCTCCGGAAGTCCATTGAAAGCTTTTCTCAATCTAAGATAAGGATGATTACGACGGAGAAATCTCCGATGCCCAAGGTAAACTGTCTTCCTTCCATGTTCCAGTTGATGGTAACATGTGCCTTCTTCACATATTGGACATGCTTTATGCTCCTTAACACTATACCCACACAGGTCCCTGTATGCTGGAAAGTCATTGATGGTGCAAAATAACATGGCACGCAATCTGAATGTCTCACGGCAATACCCGTCGATCACATCAACGCCTTCATCCCACAACATTCTCAAGTCTTCAATCAAGGGACTCATAAACATCAATATCATTTCCTGGCTGTTTAGGACCCGAAATCATCAAACTTAACATAATGTATTTGCGCTTCATGCACAACCAAGGAGACAGGTTATAAATTACCAAGAGAACAGGCCATGAACTATGAATACTACTTAAGTTTCCATATGGATTCATTCCATCGGTAGAAGCCAAGCCTGAGGTTTCTGGGCTCATTGCCGAAATCCAGAAACAAACTATCAATTCTCTTCCATTGCAAAGAATCGACCAGATGGCGATGCTGTCCATCACACTTCCTCTCATCTGCGTGCCATCTAATGTTCTTTGATTCATTTACATTAGCAAACAAACACTTGAACCGCAAAATCACTGGAAGATACCATAACACCTACACAGGAGGACCTTTGGTGACCACATCACAACTAGAATCACCATCCTTCACTTTGTAGCGTGATACCCCACACCTGGGGCACTCATGCATCTCTTCAAACTCTTTCCTGTACAATATGCAATCATTGGGGCAAGCGTTCATTTTCTTATACTCCATACCCATCGGACACAATATCTTCTTCGCCTCATAGTTTCGAGATGGCAATGTGTTACCTTCTGGAAGCATATCTTTCAACAACTCAAGCAATTCGGTAAAGCTTTTATCGCTCCACCCATTTCTCGCCTTCACATTGAACAATATTAACACCGCTGACAACCGTGTGAAATTAGTGCACCCCGGATACAAAGCCACTTCCGCATCACTGCACAAAGTATCATACACATGTGCGCACCGAAAAGACTCTTGCCCAACATCACATATAATGTCCTCTAGTCCATCGTCCATATCCACGTCATCAACTTCCTCTCTATCCGACACCCTTGGCCTGTCTAACGATTCATCATGACATATCCATGTTGTATAACTCTTGCAAATCCCCTCACAAATAAGATGATCACGTATCTCCTCAGCTTCTAGTCGTCTCCCATTCAAATAGTTAACACAAGGACAATAAAACCTTCCGTTACCACTATCAGGAGCATTTGTTTTTGTAAACTGTAGAAAATATTCCACTCCATTCTCATACTCATCACTTGTCCGTCTAGCATTCATCCTACTACGATCCATGACTAAAACCAATAACTTCATACGTAGTCCAACATATTCATCAACCACTTCTTATGACAGGGTAAGGCCCTATCCCATTCGAGAAGAAACTTTTTCAACATTCGATTAATAGTTAGTCCTTAACTCTCATGCTCATACTCGACGAAATTTCGGCAGCATTTCCCTTCGGTCTCCGACGTACACGACTTGAACGCGATGACATCCACCACGATAAAGTATGCACCCGGAGAACGAAAGGAAATGTATCAATCCGAACTTTCATCAAGTATATAACATTAGAATCAATGAATAACTATTTTAACTGAATGAAGAAAAAGTTTTTCCCAAACTGTCCAACTTTGGACAATTCAAGATCCAATACAATGAGCGGTACATTAAGCACGTGCACGCGTGCTCATTAGTATTACATCTCAAACGGGAAACTAAGGATTTACTAATTAATTAACATTAAGAAAATTAATAAAACACTCCAATCCCTAAATTAAAGCAAACAAAAATCAAAATAAGCAATAGTTAATATACCAGCTGCTTTTTTAAGTCACAAACTGGAAATAATAACAAAATAACTGTCTAAAGGCATTGACAATTAATAGTCATCTTTGAAGAGTTGTAGGATAAGTAAAGAATTCCATAATTTGAACTTAAAAAATTCAACCACCAGTTAGACTCAAATAATCAAAGTCAGATTCAAACAAAGACTAATAACACCCCTGATAATCAAAAACCGCAAAGCAATAGGTAATAATTACCCACCCTCAAATGAGGGCAAAACTATTCATGAAAAAACTTTACATAACATGAAGAAAACTCATCACTGTAGTTTTGAACACATTTTTAAGCACACACCAAACTTACAACAAATCCCACATAGCATTGGATAAAAAAAAAATAACTCGGCATTCATGATAATTCAATCCCAATCAACAAAAAATCAACAACTTCCAATTCATTTACTTTTATCCAAAACAAAAAATTGAAAAACCATTGCCGACCAAAGTTAAGGTTCAAAGTAAATATTGTACTTTGCAAGGAATGAGGGCAAGATAGGTAACAACTGAAGGGAAAGCTTGAACCACAAATGTGACCACTAACCAGTACCACAACAAGCCCTTTGTACAACCCTGAAATGAGAAAATTTAGTCAAAAAATCGAAATGGGTTGAAGAAGCTTCCATTGTACTTTCCCAATGCTCAGATTCCTTAGAAACATGGTATAACAGGTGCATTACCTGAGATGACTAAGCGGCGGATCAAGCAGAGCAAATGACGGAGCAGGTGGAACAAGCATCAGACAGTGGGCTTCGAGGCTACAGGAAGCGGCGGAGCAAACGAAGGCTACAGGGTCACGACACGAAGTGGTGGAGCAAGCGGAGGGGCTTCGAGGCTGAGGTGACAACGGAGGACAGGGCCGAGCGAGCAAGAATGGAGGTGTGAGGGTGTGAGGGTTACGGAGCGTGCATGCAACAGAGAAAATATTGGGTTTCAGACATTTAGTGGTAGCGCACAAGAGAGGAATTGGAGGGATGAATAAATGAAAACAAAATGAAAATACACATCGGTTATATCCAAAACCGATGTGTTATATTACTTTTCCACATCGGTTAACAACAAAAACCGATGTTAAAAATGTTGCTGCTTAAAAAAATTCAATTTTTTTTGTTCAATCTTCCACATCGGTTATAATAAAATCGATGTGTAATCTTATGGCTGATTAAATTTTTTTTTTGTTTCCCTTTTCCACATCAGTTATCGTAAAACCGATGTCTATAATTGACGTTTTTCATTATTCCACATCGGTTATACTAAAACCGATGTCTAATCTTATGTCTGATAATTTTTTTTTTTGGTTTCACTTTTCCACATTGGTTTTTATAAAAACCGATGTTAAATATTTTTATCACATCGGTTTTTATTATAACCGATGTTAAAATATTTCAGTTTAATTTCAAAAATGCCACCGCCTCCTTTTTCACATCGGTTTTGTTAAAACCGGTGTTAAAAACCCGATGTTAAATGCATATTTTGCACTAGTATAAGGATGTCGTCGATGAACACAACAACAAACTTATCAAGGATCGGTCTAAATATCATGTTCATATAATCCATGAACACTGCTGGCGCGTTAGTCACACTGAACGACATAACTAAATACTCGTAACGTCCATACCTTGTCCTAAAAGCCGTTTTGAGTATATCTTCCTTCCTTGCAGAAATATGATGGTATCCTGATCTCAAATCAATCTTGGAAAATATTGCTGCTCCTTTCAATTGACCCATTAGATCATCTATTCTAGGCAACCGATACTTATTCTTAATTGTTACCTTGTTCAACTGTCTATAATCCGTGCACAAGCACTTCCATCTTTCTTCTTAACAAACAACACCAGAGCTCCCCACGGTGAAACACTCGGTCTTATGAACTCTTTTCCCAACATGTCATCCAACTGTTTCTTTAACTCCACCAATTCTATAGGTGACATCCGATAAGGCTCCATAGATATAGGTCATGTCCCTGGTACACGATCTATGGTGGATTCCACTTCTCGCTCTGGTGGCAAACCTGGAACGTCAGGAGGGAAAACTTCAGGAAACTCTTTCACAATAGGCATAGAATCTATACTAGGAGTCTTATTAGTTTCCATAGCGAACAGCATCACGTACTATCGAGAATCCTCACTCCTTATGGATACTCCTTCTTTGGCAGAGACTACACTGGAAGACTCAAGAAATGATAAGGTTTTACTTGAACAATCTAGCATTACGTGGTTAGCCGAAAGCCAATCGATGCCAAGAATAACATTTATCTGTTGCATAGGCAAACAGACAAGGTCTGCAATAAATGTCCTATTCTCAACATCTATAGGACACTGTAAACAAACAGACATAGTAGTCAAAGGATTACTAGTTGGAGTAGATACTGTAAGGGTATAAGGTAATTGAGAAACAGTTAATTTTAATTGATCCACACACTCATACGAAATAAATGAATTCGTAGTGCCTAAGTCAAATAACACATACGAGAGTCTACCAGCTATCAAACACATACCTTGTTTAAGATCAGCAGATTGAGAGGATTCAGCTCCCCTCATGGTAAACACTCTTCCAGTGGCCTGAGGTCTTGCTCCCTGTCGTCCTGTTGTTGTGACTCCTCTTCCATCTCCACCCAATTGCCTCCATTTCCTCTACCTGTAGCTATCGGCTGTTTCCTAGCCTGCTGTCTGCAATCCCAGGCCATATGACCTATTTTCCCACAGCGAAAACAACTAGGTCGCTCCTTGCAGTCTCTAAGATAATGCGATCCTCCGCATCTGAAACAAGCTAAGCCTTGCTGCTGTTGACCCGCTCTAACCAGTGGTGCTGGTGGTAGGACCTCAAATCCTCAGTTGTTTCTGCTCATTAGCCAGCCTCTGATCTATACTTTCGATCGCACTGCATCTTTCCACCAGCTCTAGAAAACTCTGGATATCGAGAGATACTATAGCCCTCTGGAGTTCAAGTCGGAGTCCTTCCTCAAACCTTCTACATTTCCAATCTTCATATGGGAATCTCTGATAAAATTCGGAATGCTCAATTAGAGCCTTAAACCGTGAAGCATAATCTCCAACAGTCAAGTTGCCTTATTTGAGACTCGTGATTTCTCTCTCATTCTCGCATCGAACTAGACACGGAGAATACTTCTAAAAAAAGTAGTCACTAAACAGCTGCCAGTTGATAAATCTGCCTTCGGCCTCCAGCAATCTTCGCCTGCCTCTCCACCAAGACTCTGCTCCTCCAGTTAGGATGAAGGCAGCATACATCATTTTCCTATCCTCTCTGCAGCGCATGGTATCGAATATCTTCTCGATCTCTTGTACCCACCATTCTGCCTTCTCTAGATCATTATCTCTTCGGAATTGGGGTGGCTTCCCTTTCTGGAAAGTAGTCATTCCTGCATCTTTAGCTGCTGCAGCTCTCCTTTGATTCTGTTGTTCCTGTTGCTCTTTGTTCATCTACAGCATCTCAACATTCTACTGTGTTTGTAATAACAGAGCAGTAGCTATGTTTTTCATGGTATCTTGAGTCTCAGATGACTCTCCTCCACTTCCAGTATGATTAGTTTCCACATTGTCAGCTCCAACAATTCTTTCAGGAGTTATGTCACCACTATCGATCGGACATCCTCTTCCACGAGTCATGATTCTGTAAAAGAAATCATTTGCTCTTATTAGTATGACATATAATACCCCATATACAAGTATATAAATACCATATGCCACACTAATGTTAATTATTGCATCAGATTTGGACACACTACCCAACTTCTAAGCATAGTTAAAATCCGATATGGACTCAACTAGACACGGCCAGTAATAACATCCTAGACCTCACAGTCCGATTAGAATCGAACTGCTTTGATACCACCAAATGAGACACCCCGTTGTGCCCCATTGTATTATTAAATTAAAACCTTATTATTTATTTACTTAATCGCGTGCTTATCGTTGAAAATACGTAAAAATTAAAACTTAATTAATAATCATATAACTTCTGCAAATATAAAACACTCCAAAGTTATATTACATAAATACAAACATAATTATCCTTTATTTTTCACAACACTGTTTAGGGTATCCACTCAGTAGGATCCCACACGGGTACTTATTTATACAAAATGCTTATAACTAGCGGAAAATAAAAATGTCTTTTATGACTCACTGGCCCTAAACTACTACACTATACTATTAGGATCCGTAACTTGTTCTCCAGCGTTAGCCTCATATGGAGTGTCATCCAACTCCCCAGCAACCTCCGTTTCATACAGGGTTCCATCCATCTCCTCAGCAACATATTCTTCCATCGGGTCTTCTAACGTAGTAAAATAGACATACACAAAAATACGGAAATAGGGAGATAATAAACAGTTCTATCATCATAAGCGGAAAAGATTCATAGCATATAATACAATAATAGTCACAAACATGAATCACTCACAATCTACAATCATCCATACTTTATAACATCATCCTCTACCCTCCAACTCATGAAACTTGTAACAGCCTGATTTTAATTATGCTGTTCAACCGGTTAAAATAAAATAAAATTATATTTTAATTTCAGAGTTAGAAAGTGTTTTTGATTAAAATAAAATTATAGTCATAGTCTACTTTATGGTAGAAGGTTACGGTAAAATTTTCGGTTGAAAATTCAGACGAACGCCGATCTGCGTTTTCACTGCCGGTACAAGTTTACTGTGCAGAAAACCTAATTTTGACCCGTGAACGAGACGGTTAGTATTTTTAATATGTTTCCTTCAACTTTGGGTATTTTTAATATGTTTCCTTCAACTTTGGTTATTTTGAAAATTTTCGTTCAAAAATAGAATATAATATTTTATTCGGGCGAAAACGTCGGAAGAATTACAATCGGAAAATACAGCCGGGTACGAAATGGAGCAGATTAGGGATCACAAAATAAGTGAAGTGACTTGATGGAAATGGGTTATGACACACTCCAAAACTGTGATCATCACAATTTTCAAATTATAACATATTAAATTCTAAAAACCTATTTTTTTTTCTCTCTTCTCAAACCAAACAAGGCACAAGGTCAAAACTTGCTCTCCAAGCTCATTCCTCTCTCCTCAATTTAGTGCCACTCTCTCCCTTGTCTATATATACACATCTCATTTTCACTTCATCATCTTCCTTCTTCAAACTCCATTAAACCTTCATCTTCTTCCTTTCTTCTAAAAGTTCAAGCTCTTAAAGCTTTAGTTTTTATTCATCTTTTCTACTTAAGTTCTTCATTAAAATTATTCCTTATACTAAGGGTAATTCTCTCATATGAATCTTTTTGCAAGTATCATCTTTTATTTCTTAGTTTACTTTATGTGTTCTTTATATGCTTTAAACTTCTAAAATCTCTCTAAAATGGGAGAAAACTCCTTTTGAGTTGAAACCACTTTCTATAGTCCTGTATTAACTTAGATTTTCACATACTAAGAGGTTGTGTAAAACAAAAATCTCTACCTATGTCTTCCAATGAAGGCCGAATGCTTGCATTTGTGACCTAGGAAGTTTTTGTTTCAACTTTTGGAATATGATCATGTGTGCAACATCCTGATTTTAATTATGTTGTTCAACTGATTAAAACATAATTAATTATATTTTAATTTGAGAGTTATAAAGTGTTTTTGATCAAAATAAAATCATATTCATAGTCTACTTTATGGTAGAGGGTTACGGTAAAAATTTCGGTTGAAAATTCAGACGAAAGTCGGTCTGCGTTTTCACTGCCGGTACAAGTTTACTGTGCAGAAAACCTAATTTTGACCCATGAACTAGACGGTTAGTGTTTTTAATATGTTTCCTTCAACTTTGGTTATTTTGAAAATTTTCGTTCAAAAATGGAATTTAATATTTTATTCGGGCAAAAACGTCGGAAGAATTACGATCGGAAAATACAACCGGGTACGAAATGGAGCAGATTAGGGTGCACAAAAGATGTGAAATGACTTGATGGAAATGGGTTATGACACATTCCAAAAGTGTAATCATCACACATTTCAAATTATAACATATTATATTCTAAAAACCTATTTTTCTATTTCCTCTTCAACCAAACAAGTCTTAAAGACAAAACTTGCTCTCCAAGCTCATCCACTCTCCAAAATTTCGTGCTCCCCTCTCCCTCCTCTATATAATCATCACTCATCTTCATTCTCTCATTTTCTTCCTCCATCTTCATACTTCTTCAACTTCTTCCATTTCTTCTTTTTTTTCAAACACTTAAAGCTTCCATTTTTATTAGTCTTTTCCACTTGAGTTCTTCATTAAAGTTCTTCCTTATACTAAGGGTAATGCTCTCATATGAATCTTTTTGCAAGTTTCATGTTTTATTTCTTCATTTACTTTATGTGGTGTTTATATGCTTTAAACTTCTAAAATCTCTCTAAAATAGTAGAAAACTCCTTTTGAGTTGAAACCACTTTCTATAGTATTATATTAACTTATATTTTCACATACTAAGAGGTTGTGTAAAACAAAAATATCTACCTATCTCTTCCAATGAAGGCCGAATGCTTGCATTTGTGACCTAGGAAGTTTTTGTTTCAACTTTTGGAATATGATCATGTGTTTGAGTTTCTAGCTATCCATTGATCTTAAATCTATAAATCTTGGAAGTTTTGATAGGTTGTTCCTATGATGACTGAAAATATGAATAAGTAAGCCTGGGATACTATGTTTCAACTTTCCAAGTACGATCATGGATTTAGAACTCTTAATACCTTGTGATTCTAAACCTAAGAGTTTTTGTTAAACAAAGAATATTTTCCTCACCATCCTATGATGACCGAAACTTATTGTTTAGGTGCTAGGATGTTTGAGTTTATATTTTTCCAAAATGATAATGGACTTAAGCTCAATAAGATATTTGGATGCTAAGTCTAAGAGATTGGAAACTTTAAGGATTTCTAACTTGTTTATTCTATGTTATTAAAGCTAGGATGTATTACTTTCATTTTTCCAAGATGATCATGGACTTGAGCTCCATAAGATATTTGGATGCTAAGTCTAAGAGATTGGAATGTTTAAGTTTCCATTGTTTTCCAAAATGATCATGGACTTGAGCTCCATAAGATATTTGGATGCTAAGTCAAAGAGATTGGAAAGTTTAAAGATTTCTAACATATAAATCCTATGAAGGCCGAACCTAGAAGGTTATGGACCTAGGATACTTTGTTCTTATTTTTCCAAAATGATCATGGTTTTGAGCTCCTTAATACATATGGATGCTAAACCTAAGAGATTGGAAAGTTTAGTGAATGCTAGCCTATTTTACTAGCCTTGTCCGAATATCCTAAGTGTATAACTTAGTGGAATTTTAATTCAACTTTGTTAAATGATCATTGTTTATGAACTTCTAACACTTAAGGATCATAAATCCATGAGTTGTATAATTTTCGGGAATCTCTAACTGTAAGAACAAGTCTTGGCCAGACCTATACCTTGTGGTTTAGTGTTCTTATTTGATTTTAACTTGTGATTTTGTGTTCATAACCTTAGACTTCCATCACGGAGGAAACGAAGACATTCGTGGTATACCTCTTCGAGCATCTAATCTCCTTACATTCACAGAAGGTGGAGTTAATACTTTTTGGTGTGACGACGAGGAGCTTCGAGTTCGGGATTTCGGTGATAACCCAGGTGGGGGAAAGAACCAACCTATCATTGGAATGGATAAGTAGTAGATTATATAATAATTGTGTAGGGAGACCTAAACCCTACTAGTAGTCGAGTAATCGACAAGACCAAAATCACATTGGAAACCTTTTCTGAAAAACCAATGGCGATTCGGGGATTGTAGGTTTATCAATATTAGGTTGATTTTATATTCTTGATGGTTGATTTGAGCTTATTACCTTTATTGAATTGATTTTTGTGCTATGTTGGTGACATTGGAATATTTTGATTGATATTGTGTTATGCATGATCTGCTTGGTTTTTATTCTTATGCTTAGTGGATTTTAAGCAAAGATATATATGTTGTCTACGAGATGATTGTTTTGGGTGTGAGGATAATTGAGACACCTTACAAAAAAAAAAAAATATACAAAACGTAAAAAAAAAATAAAAACAAAATAAAAACAAAAAACAACACAAACATATACAAAAAAAAAAAAATACATAAAGTTAGGACGGAGGATCCAAAAACAAAAAAAGTAAGAAAAAAAACCCACCAACAACACAGAAACCAGTGAAGACCCACCCAAATGCCCCACACAAAAAAAACAACACAAAAGAATAGGAAAAGAAAAGAAAAAAAGGAAAAGAGAAAAAAACCACCACCCCCAAGCAAACAAACACAACCTCCCTTCACATTGAGAGTGGGATCACAAAAACATCATCTTGATAGATAAACTCAATCCCCATTGATAGATAAGACAACATATACCCTCATCTCGATAGATAAAACCATATAGGCCCTCATCTTTGATAGATAAAACCAAAATCCCCATCTCGATAATAAACCAATAACCCCACTTCGATAGATAAACCAACAATCCCATCTTCGATAGATAAACCAATAACCCCACTTCGATAGAAAACCAACAATCCCTCATCTGATAGATAAAACATCATATCCCTCATCTTGATAGAAAGACTAACATAGCCCTCATCTTCGATAGAAAAACTCAAATCCCATCTTCGATAGAAAAACATCATAGCCCCATCTTCGATAGAAATACCACATAGACCCTCATCTTGATAGAAAACCAACAAGCCCTCACTTTCGATAGAAAACCATCATATCCCTTCTATCTTTATAGATAAATCATATCACATCATGGATAAAAAGATACACAAACCCAATAAACCAACCAAACAAAACAACCTACCCAACCCACAAACCCAACCCATCTATCCACCACCATAAAACAAAAAGCTACACCCAAAACCCCACCCAAACAATACCAAAACAAACCACTAAAATCACAAACAAATTAAACCCCAACATCAAACACATAACAAAAATCAACATCCAAACAATAAAACACACAACAACAAAAACAAAAAAAAAACAAAAGACACTACCCGAACCACAAGACAGAAAAAAAAAACAAAAAACCCACCCAACAACCACACAACAAAAACACCCAATACAAAACAAACACCAAAAACGTCACATGCAGATGAATACCAACAATCAAAAAAAAATAAAAACAAACACCCAAAATTAAAATCAAAACGAAAACCACAACCAACACATTGGTTTACGAAAAGGTTTCCAAGGGATTTGGTCTCAACCAACTACTAGAGGGTTAGGCCCACAATACATAAATCACACTATCGACGACGATAGGTATCTTCCCCACACAAAACCCCACCCATCCCCACATAACACAACCACCCACAAAAAAAACTAAAAACAACAACATCCATCTATGACACTTTAGGGAGGTCCAAGACTTAGAAATAGGTTAGAACTTCTAATCACTTGACCAAACAAGTCTTAATAAATAGATACATACAGACAAAATGAAAAAAACAACCTTTAGGGTTAGGTTCGCCAAGGGCTGACTTTTAGTCAAAACCAAAATTCCAATCAATAAGTCAAGATAAGATCCTATAACAAATCATGGATAGACAAACAACAAAGTTAAACCAAAACCAACCTTTATACAAGATCCCCAACATAACTAGGGTAGGTCTAAAAAACCAACTGATTAAACATACAACTAATACCATAACAAGACATAAGAAAACAGAACAAAAACCACCAAACCACTTGATAGATTCGCAAGGCAGGTCAAGAAAGAGATGATACTCATGCTCTGGATAGAAGTAGAAGATACAGAAGATAGAAAGTAGTCACACAAGATTTTCCTAGGATTTATATGATTTTCAAAGTCTAGGTTGAAACTGAAAATGATGAACCACCAGAATAAGCAAAAAAACATCAAAGAAATAGACAGAAAGACAAAGATAGATACCCAGAATCAATGATGAAGACAACCAAGAACTTCTAAACAAACAAGAACTAGAACTAGAGAAAGAAACAACAAAGAACTAAAGAAAAGTGAGAGGAAGGATTTATAGGTAAGGGCGCCACATGGGAAGGTTCTAGATGATGAGAGTGCTGAAAAGGATCAAAGCAAAAGTCTAGGACAATGCAAAGACCACTAGTGAAGGACATGAAAAGACAATAAAAGCATGATGATGATTTCACAAAAGAGACGACTAGTGGTGATTTGGGCAAGAATTTTAGAAAACCAACTTGTGAAGAAGATTTGTGTGAAGAAGATTGTGAAGAAAAACAAGAATGATGAGAAAAGGTAACATCAAAAAATATCACCACAAAGAGAAAGCACCCCATGGGCTTAGTATTGGGCTGACACAGGGAGTTCATTTTCTGTTGTGCCACAAGAAACCAAACCAAGAAAAAACAAATGGGTAGGACCAACATGAACTAGAAAAGTGCACACGACCAAAGTTAAAACAAACCCAACCCAAAAAAAAAAACAATTAGGAAAAAGGAAACAAAGTCGACTAACAAATTAAATTCATAACCCAAAAACCCAACAAAAATATATCACCCATTAACACAAAAAAAAAACCCACCACCTAAAACCAATTTCCCTTCTCCACACTAAAAAAAAATATTCAAAAAATCAAAAAAAAAAAAATAAAAACAAACAACTCCAAAAAAATTTTTAAAACTAAAACCAAAACAACCAAAATAAACAAATAAAAAATATATTTATATTTATTATTTAAAATTTAATAATGATGATTTAGAAGTGCCTAACTTAGATGATGTATGTTAAAGAGGTGTTATGGTATAGAATATGTGTCAAGTTCTAATGGAAGGTTAAGGCACTAGGATGTTGTTAAATCGGGTTACTGGGATTCAAGTATAGGTATTGTTGTTCATGACCGTGTATTGGTAATATAGTACACAAGGACAAAAGTGTATTGGTAATATAATACACCAAGACAAAAGTGTATTGGTAATATAATACACAAAGACAAAAGTGTATTGGTAATATAATACGCAAAGACATCTGTGTATTGGTAATATAATACACCGTGTATTGGTATTATAATATACGTAAAACACTTCTGTGTATTGGTAAAAGAATACACAGTGTATTGGTAATATAATACACGTAAAACATTTCGGTGTATTGGTAATATAATACACGTAAAATCAAGAGTTCTTGCGAGACCACTTCCACGTTAATGGGAATGGGGGTGGAACACCTTAATGGGAATGGAGGTGTGCACTAGGTGGAACATCCTAACGGGAATGAGGGTGTGCCCCGATGCAAATGAGGGATGGTGACAGGAGTGGTATTGGCCACAATAACGTAAAGACATGGTGACAGGATTAAAGGGGTTACGTTAAAATAACGTGTTAGATTGCCTGAGAGTAAGGGTAGAGGATGATATATATTAACCCGAGGATGATTCGTTAGTTATATGTGTTGATTGTCTGTGACAATTACTGTATAATTTACTATGACTCTTTTTCGCTTTTTGACGATAGAACTGTTTATTATCCCCTGTATATTTCTGTATGTTGTATTTTATCTCCTTGTGGAATTGTACGAGAAGACCCTATGGATGAGCGTAACCAAGAGGCGTTGGATGGAACTCCCTACGAACCGGAGGCTGGAGGATGAGCCGTGACCCATGGTGATTAGGGTCTAGTTAGTTATGGCAAGTGCATCTCGTGAGGCGTATTTTTATTATGTTTTCCGCTGTTTAACTTTTGTCTAAGTATATGCCTGTCAGGGATCCTACTGATAGGATATCCTCAACAGTGTTTTGTAATATGCATAATATACTTATATTGTGATATGCCATTCTATATGAAGTTGTATACTTTATAAGTTAAGTTTCAATTTTTTCGTATTTTCACGTTAAGCGTGCGATTAAGTAATTAAATAATGAGGTTTTAATCTAATGACACAAAGAGGCACAGTGGGGTGTCTCAATGTGTTTGAGTTTCTAACTATCCATTGATCTTAAATCTATAAATCTTGGAAGTTTTGATAGGTTGTTCCTATGATGGCTGAAAATATGAATAAGTAAGCCTAGGATACTATGTTTCAACTTTCCAAGTACGATCATGGATTTAGAACTCTTAATAACTTATGATTCTAAACCTACGACTTTTTGTTAAACAAAGAATATTTTCCTCACGATCCTATGATGACCGAAACTTATTGTTTAGGTGCTAGGATGTTTGAGTTTATATTTTTCCAAAATGATCATGGACTTAAGCTCCATAAGATATTTGGATGCTAAGTCTAAGAGATTGGAAAGTTTAAGGATTTCTAACTTGTTTATTCTATGTTATTAAAGCTAGGATGTATTACTTTCATTTTTCCAAAATGATCATGGACTTAAGCTCCATATGATATTTGGATGCTAAGTCTAAGAGATTGGAAAGTTTAAGGATTTCTAACTTGTTTATTCTATGTTATTAAAGCTAGGATGTATTACTTTCATTTTTCCAAGATGATCATGGACTTGAGCTCCGTAAGATATTTGGTTGCTAAGTCTAAGAGATTGGAATGTTTAAGTTTCCATTGTTTTCCAAAATGATCATGGACTTGAGCTCCATAAGATATTTGGAAGCTAAGTCTAAGAGATTGGAAAGTTTAAAGATTTCGAACCTATAAATCCTATGAAGGCCGAACCTAGAAGGTTATGGACCTAGGATACTTTGTTCTTATTTTTCCAAAATGATCATGGTTTTGAGCTCATTAATACATATGGATGCTAAACCTAAGAGATTGGAAAGTTTAGTGAATGCTAGCCTATTTTACTAGCCTTGGTCGAATACCCTAAGTTTATAACTTAGTGGGATTTTAATTCAACTTTGTTAAGTGATCATTGTTTATGAACTCCTAACACTTAAGGATCATAAATCCATGAGTTGTATAATTTTCGGGAATCTCTAACCCTAAGAACTAGTCTTGGTCGAACCTCTACCTTATGGTTTAGTGTTCTTGTTTGTTTTTATCTTGTGATTTTGTGTTCATAACCTTAGACTTCCATCGCGAAGGAAACGAGGACGTTTGTGGTATGCCTCTTCGAGCATCTAATCTCCTTACCTTCACAGAAGGTGGAGTTAGTACTTTGTGGTGTGACAACGAGGAGCTTCAAGTTCGGGTGTCCGGTGATAACCCTGGTGGGGGAAAAAACCAACCTATCGTCGGAATGGATAAGTAGTAGATTATATAATAATTGTGTAGGGAGACCTAAACCCTACTAGTCGTCGAGTAATCGACAAAACCAAAATTACATTGAAAACCTTTTCTGAAAAACCAATGGTGATTCGGATATTGTAGGTTTATCGATACTAGGTTGATTTTATATTGTTGATGGTTGATTAGATTTTACTACCTTTATTGAATTGATTTTGTGCTATGTGGGTGATATGGGAATATGTTGATTGATATTGTGTTATGCATGATCTGCCTGGTTTTTATTATTATGCTTAGTGAATTTTAAGCAAAGCTATATATGTTGTCTAGGAGATGATTGTTTTGGGTGTGAGGATAATGATGATTTAGAAGTGCCTAACCTAGATGATGTATGTTAAAGAGGTGTTATGGCATAGAATATGTGTCAAGTTCTAATGGAAGGTTAAGGCACTAGGATGTTACTAAAACGGGTTGGTGAGATTCAAGTATTGGTGTTGTTGTCCACAACCGTGTATTAGTAATATAATACATAAGGACAAAAGTGTATTGGTAATATAATACACAAGGACAAAAGTGTATTGGTAATATAATACACAAAGACGAAAGTGTATTGGTAATATAATACAGAAGGACATCTGTGTATTAGTAATATAATACACCGTGTATTGGTAATATAATACATGTAAAGCCACTTCTATGTATTGGTAATATAATAGACCGTGTATTGGTAATATAATACACGTAAAACACTTCTATGTATTGGTAATATAATACACCGTGTATTGGTAATATAATACACATAAAATCAAGAGTTCTCACGAGACCACTTCCACCTTAGGAAATAGGTGTGCAACTATGGTGTCTTTGAGTAGCAAGAGATTGGGGGTAGATGATGATATATTAACTTGAGGGTGATCTGTTAGTTATGTGCGTTGTTTGTCTGTGACAATTACTGTATGATTTACTATGACTCTTTTCCGCTTTATGATGATAGAACTGTTTCTTTTCCCCTATGTTTCTCTATTCTTGTGGATTACTTTACTTACATTAGAAGACCCGATGGAGGATTATATTGCTGAGGGGCTGGGTGGAGCTCTGTATGGAACGGAGGTTGCTGAGGAGTTTGATGAAACTCCTGACGAACTAGACGCTGGAGGTCGAGTTGTGATCTATGGCGAGTAGAGTATAGATAGTATGGCCAGTGTATCTATGAAGGAGTATTTTTATATGTTTCCGCTAAGTATGGCTTTTATTTTAAGTTTATGCCTGTGAGGGATCCTACTGAGAGGATTCCCTCAACAGTGTTTTGGTAATATAATAAATAAACAGGTGTGTATTTATATATTACAACCTTGGTGAGTTTAATTTGCAGAAGTTATATGATTGCTTAAATAAAGTTTTAATTTTTACATACTTTTCACGCTAAGCGCGCGATTAAGGAATTAATTAATAATGTTTTAAGCTAATAAAACACCGGGGAAAAACGGGGTGTCTTATTTTGGTATCAGAACAGTTTGGTTCTAAAACGGACTGTGGATTATGTCCGATCAGAATTAAGGACTGCGAGATTTAGGATTTTGTTACTGGTCGTGTCTAGTTGAATCCACATCGGATTTTGACTATACTTAGAAGTTGGGTAGTGTGTCCGAATCTGATGTGAGAGGTTAATATTAGTTTGGTATATGGTATTTATATACTTGTCTATGTAGTATTATATGTCATACTAATAAGAGCGGATGATTTCTTTTAACAGAATCATGGCTGGCGGAAGAGGACGTCCAACTAACAGTGGTGACGAAACTCCAGAAAGAATTATTGGAGCTGTCAATGGTAATGCCGACACTACTGAGAATGGAGGAGGATCATCTTCGATTCCAAGTGCAATGGAAACCCTAGCTGCTTCTATGCTACTACAAACCCAGCAGAATGCTGAGATGCTGCAGATGAACAAAGAACAGCTAGAAATTAAGAATCCGAGGAGGGCAACAGCAGCTGAAGATGTCGGATTGATTAATTTTATGAACGGAAAACCACCTCAATTCTGAGGAGAGTATGACCCAGAGAAATCATAATGGTGGATACAAGAGATCCGAAAGATATTTGCTACTATACTCTGCAGCGAGGAGAAGAAAGTGACCTATGCTGCCTTCATGTTAACCGAAAGAGTAGAATTCTGGTGGAAGGGAAAGAAAAGACTGTTGGAAGCTGAGGATAGGAACATTAACTGGAAGTTATTCACTAATTTCTTTTTCGAAAAATATTTTCCGCGTCTAGTTCGATGCGAGAAGGAAAAGGAATTCACAAACCTCAAACAAGGCAACATGTTTGTTGGTGAGTATGCATCACGTTTTGAAGCTTTGATCAAGTTTTTGAAATTCTATCAGAGGTTTCCAAGTGAGGACTGGCAATGTAGAATATTTGAGGAAGGACTCAGAGATGAGCTGCAGAGGGCTGTGGTGTCTCTTGACATACATTATTTCCCAGAACTAGTCGAGAGATGCAGGGCCATTGGAAGTATAGAACTAAGGATGGACAATGAACAGAAACAACTGAGGAGTGGAGGTCCTAACCGATTAAGTTTCTAGAAGCGCGTAGAAAGTGGTTCTCAGTGGAGACAGACCATATGCTTGACCCGGGCAAACACCGGCACCAGCACCAGTGCCTAGAACGGGTCAGCAACCACAAGGCTTAGTTTGCTTCAGATGTGGAGGATCGCATTATGCTAGAGACTGTACAAATTGGCCTAGCTGTTTCAACTGTGGGAAACCAGGTCATGTGGCACGATATTGCAAACAAAGGGTTATGCAACAACCGACAGCTGCCAGAAGAGGAACTGGAGACAATAGAGGTGGATCTGGAAGAGGAGTCCCAGCAGCAAGACCACAAGTGGCCAAACCTCATGCCACTGGAAGAGTGTTTGCCGTGAGGGGAGCTGAATCCTCTCAATCTACTGATCTTATACAAGGTATGTGTTTGATAGCTGGTAGACTCTCGTATGTGTTGTTTGACTCAGGCGCTACACATTCATTTATTTCGCATGAGTGTGTGGATCATTTGAACTTAACTGTTTCCAAATTACCATATACCCTCACAGTGTCTACTCCAACCAGTAATCCTTTGACTACTATGTCTGTTTGTTTACAGTGCCCTATCATTGTTAAGAATAGGACATTTATTGTAGATCTTATCTGTTTGCCTATGCAACAGATAGATGTTATTCTTGGCATGGATTGGCTTTCGGCTAACCATGTAGTGCTAGATTGTTCTAGCAAGACTTTATCATTTCTTGAACCTTTTAGTGTAGCATCTGCCAACGAAGGAGTTTCTACGAGGAGTGACAACTCTCAACAGGTTGTGATACTTTTCGCAGTGGAGGCTAATGAGACTCCCAGCATAGATTCCATGCCTATTGTGAGAGAGTTTCCTGAAGTTTTCCCTCCAGACGTTCCAGGTTTGCCACCAAAAAGAGAAGTGGAATTCACTATAGATCTCGTACCAGGGACATGGCCTATATCTATAGCACCTTATCGGATGTCACCTGTTTAGTTGGCAGAGTTGAAGGAAAAATTGGATGACATGTTAGGAAAAGGGTTTATTAGACCGAGTGTTTCACCGTGGGGAGCACCAGTGTTATTTGTTAAGAAGAAGGATGGAAATGCGAGGTTGTGCACGGATTACAGGCAGTTGAATAAGGTGACGATTAAGAATAAGTATCTGTTGCCTAGGATAGATGATTTGATGGATCAGTTGAAAGGAGCAGTAGTGTTCTCTAAGATTGATTTAAGATCTGGGTACCATCAGATCATAGTAAGAAAGGAAGATATACCCAAGACGGCTTTTAGGACGAGATACAGGCACTATGAGTATTTAGTTATGCCTTTCGGTGTAACTAATGCGCCAGCCGTGTTCATGGATTATATGAACATAATTTTCAGACTGTTCCTCGATAAGTTTGTTGTTGTGTTCATCGATGATATTCTTATTTATTCTCGTACACGGGAAGAGCATGAGGAACATTTGAAATTGGTGTTGCGAGTTTTGAAGGATAGGCAACTTTATGCCAAACTTTCCAAGTGTGAATTTTGGCTAGAAGAAGTACAATTCCTAGGTCATGTGATTAATAAAGAAGGAATAGCCGTAGATCCAGCTAAGGTTGAGTCAGTTCTTAAGTGGGAATGGCCTAAGTCAGTAAGTAAAGTACAGAGTTTCCTAGGACTAGCTGGATATTATCAGAGGTTCATAGAGGGATTCTCGAAGATTGTGTTGCCTATGACGCAGTTAACAAGGAAAAATATAGCTTTTGTTTGTACGGACAAATGTGAACAAAGTTTTCAAAAGTTGAAAGACAGGTTGACTACATCACCTGTGTTGATCTTACCAGATCCACTAGGACAATTTGACGTATATTGTGATGCGTCATACCAAGGTTTAGGTCGTGTCTTGATGCAAGGGGGAAGAGTCGTGGCTTATGCTTCCCGACAGTTGAGAATTCATGCGAGAATTTATCCGACTCATGATTTGGAGTTAGCAGCAATAGTGTTCGCATTAAAGATATGGCGACACTTTTTGTATGGAGCAAAGTTTAATGTCTTCAGTGACCACAAGAGCCTGAAGTATCTATTCGATAAAAAATAATTGAATATGAGACAGCGAAGATGGATGGAGTTTATCAAAGATTATGATTTTGAATTACTGTACCATCCTGGGAAGGCCAATGTGGTAGCGGATGCTTTAAGCAGGAAATCCTTGCACGTGTTTGCGATGATGGTTAAGGAGTTAGAATTGCTTGAGCATTTCAGGGATTTGAACTTAGGAATGGAATTGGTTGAGAATAATATTTGCTTAAGTATGATCACTATTAGTCGTGATTTTATGAAAGATCATAAATATAAACAAGTTTAGGATCTATACCTCCAGGAAGTAAGTAGAGGAATCGATGAAGGTAAAATTTGTGAGTTTAATAGAGGAACGGATGGTGTGTTAAGGTTTAGAGATAGAATATGTATGCCAGATGATGCAGAACTTAGGAAGATGATTTTAGAGGAAGCACATAAGAGTAAGTTGAGTTTCCATCCTGGATCCACAAAAATGTATCAGGATTTGAAGAAAATGTTTTGGTGGACAAGGATGAAGAAAGAAGTAGCGGAGTATGTTTTATCTTGTCTGGTGTGTCAGAAAGCTAAGATTGAACACCAGAAGCTAGCATGATTGCTACAATCTTTAGATATCCCAGAGTGGAAATGGGATAGTATAGCTATGGATTTTGTGGTCGGATTACCACGAACTCCTAAGAAGCATGATGCGATTTGGGTTATCATTGATAGGTTGACGAAGTGTGCTCACTTCTTATCTCTTGGTGAAAGTTATAATTTGGAAAGGTTGACTCAGATTTACATCAAAGAAATTGTTAGATTGCATGGTGTGCCATCGAGCATTGCCTCAGACCGAGTTCCTAGATTCACATATAGATTTTGGAGACAATTTCAAAATGCCTTGTGAACAAAGTTGAGGATGAGTTCTGCTTATCATCCCCAAACTGATGGACAGTCAGAAAAGACAATTCAATCATTGGAGGATCTATTGAGAGCTTGTGTGTTGGAGCACACTAGCAGTTGGGATGAGTTCTTACCATTGATTGAATTTACTTATAACAATAGTTTCCATAGTAGTATCGGAATGGCACCATATGAGGCTTTGTATGACAGAAAGTGTAGGACCCCGCTGTGTTGGTATGAGACTGGTGAGAACCAAGTTTTGGGTCCAGATGTGGTGCAACAAACTACGGAGCAAGTCAGGAAGATACGGGAAAAGATGAAGGAAGCACATGATAGGCAAATGAGCTACCGTGACAAGAGGAGGAGACCATTAGAATTCTAGGAAGGCGATCACGTGTTTTTGAGAGTTACTCAGAAAACTGGAATTGGCAGAGCTATCAAATCCAGAAAACTTACTCCTCGATTCATTGGACCTTTTCAGATTCTTCAACGAATTGGTCCAGTAGCTTTATAAGTTGCCTTTCCACCCAATCTTTCCAACCTTCATGATGTCTTTCATGTTTCTCAGTTGAGAAAGTATTATCCTAATCCTTCACATGTCATTGAGTTTGAGTCTATACAACTGCGAGAGAATCTAGAGCAAGAGGCTTTACCTGTAAGGATCACAGATAGACGGATTAAGGAGCTTCGCGGTAGACAAATTCCTTTGGTTAAGGTCGTATGGGATGAAACTACTGGAGATGCTACTTGGGAACACGAGAAGGATATGCAACAACAATATCCACATCTTTTCTAAGGTACGTAAATTCCGAGGACGGAATTTTCTTTTAAGAGGGATAGTAATGTAACAGCCTGATTTTAATTATGCTGTTCAACCGGTTAAAATATAATTAAATTATATTTTAATTTGAGAGTTAGAAAGTGTTTTTGATTAAAATAAAATCATATTCATAGTCTACTAAGACGAAAGCCGGTCTGCGTTTTCACTGTCGGTAAAAGTTTACTGCGCAGAAAACTAATTTTGACCCGTGAACGAGATGGTTAGTGTTTTTAATATGTTTCCTTCAACTTTGGTTATTTTGAAAATTTTCGTTCAAAAATAGAATATATTAATTTATTCGGGCGAAAACATCGGAAGAATTACGATCAAAAAATACAACCGGGTACGAAATGGAGCAGATTAGGGAGCACAAAAGAAGTGAAGTGACTTGATGGGACTTGATGGAAATGGGTTATGACACACTCCAAAAATGTGATCATCACACTTTTCAAATTATAACATATTATATTCTAAAAACCTATTTTTCTCTCTCTTCTCAAACCAAACAAGGCACAAGGTCAAAGCTTGCTCTCCAAGCTCATTCCTTTCTCCTCAATTTCGTGCCACTCTCTCCCTTATCTATATATACATATCTCATTTTCACTTCATCATCTTCCTTCTTCAAACTCCATTAAACCTTCATCTTCTTCCTTTCTTTTAAAAGTTCAAGGTCATAAAGCTATTGTTTTTATTCATCTTTTCTACTTAAGTTCTTCAATAAAGTTCTTCCTTATACTAAGGGTAATGCTCTCATGTGAATCTTTTTGCAAGTTTCATCTTTTATTTCTTAGTTTACTTTATGTGTTCTTTATATGCTTTAAACTTCTAAAATCTCTCTAAAATGGTAGAAAACTCCTTTTGAGTTGAAACCACTTTCTATAGTTCTATATTAACTTATATTTTCACATACTAAGAGGTTGTGTAAAACAAAAATCTCTACCTATCTCTTCCAATAAAGGCCGAATGCTTGCATTTGTGACCTAGGAAGTTTTTGTTTCAACTTTTGGAATATGATCATGTGTTTGAGTTTCTAACTATCCATTGATCTTAAATCTCTAAATCTTGGAAGTTTTGATAGCTTGTTCCTATTATGGCTGAAAATATGAATAAGTAAGCCTAGGATACTATGTTTCAACTTTCCAAGTATGATCATGGATTTAGAACTCTTAATACCTTGTGATTCTAAACCAAAGAGTTATTGTTAAACAAAGAATATTTTCCTTATTGTTTCAAGTCTGATAGTTATGTGCGCTGTTTGTCTGCGACAATTACTGTATGATTTACTATGACTCTTTTTCGCTTTATGATGATAGAACTGTTTCTTATCCACTATGTTTATGTATTCTTGTGGATTACTTTACTTACATTAGAAGACCCGATGGAGGATTATGTTGTCCGCTAAGTATGGCTTTTATTTTAAGTTTATGCCTGTGAGGGATCCTACTGAGAGGATTCCCTCAATAGTGTTTTGGTAATGTAATAAATAAACAGGTGTGTATTTATATATTACAACCTTGGTGTGTTTAATTTGCAGAAGTTATATGATTGTTTAAATAAAGTTTTAATTTTTACGTACTTTTCACGCTAAGCACGCGATTAAGGAATTAACTAATAAGGTTTTAAGCTAGTAAAACACCGTGACACAACGGGTTGTCTCACAACTAAACCTTTATACTGACGTGGCCACCACTAATCCTGTCACACATCCCTCTTTAGGAATGCCAGTCAGTCGTTCAAGTGACGCGTTCCCAATGCTGGTGCACATTCTCATCCCTGATGAGAATGCTCATAGCAATGACACTATAGCTCCGCAGTACCGTCGGTGCACACCCTGGTTCCCTCTCTCATCTCTATCAAGGGTGCTCATGCATAGCAATGACACTATAGTTGCACAACTTAAATTCTAATTTGGAACGGTCCACGAGAACTTCGGACCTCGTGTATCTAAAATACACGGTTATGAACAACAATGCAATATATGATTCTCACTGACTTTTATCAATAACAACCTAGTGTCTCAAGCTTTCCTCATAACCTCCACTTACATTCTAAATCACATCACTTCTATAAAATAATAGCTAGGTACCTCAAATTTATATTCAAGCTCTCACCCCAAACAAAATACCTCCCAGCAACATATATCTTCACTAAAAATTTAACAAAGCAATTTATCAAAACAAGCAGATATGCATAACACAGTAATAATTAAAATATTAAAACATTAAAACAACACGTCACATGCAGTAGAGTACCTCAACCAGCGTATCACAAACAATCAATAATAAATAATCCAGACATCCTCAATATTATAAAATTATCATAAGCCGATAAACCTACAATTCCCATATCACCATGGGTAAAACGGAAAAGTTTCCAATGCGATTTAGGTCGCCCTACACCATTATTATAAATTATATACTACTTATCGGTTCCGACGATGGAATGGTTCTTTCTCCCACCGAAGTTACCACCGAAAGCACGAAATCGACGATCCTTGATATCCCGCCACGAGTTACCAATTCAACAAATTAACAAATTAATAAAACAAATCTAAATATGACCATATGGTGCTAGGTTCGGCCAAGTCATAAAAATAAGGCTAGGGTTATTTTATTAATCCAATCTTTTAGATACTAATTCCCAAAGTATTAACTAGCATAGATTAAGTGTTAATAGTTAAGATTGTAAAACATAAGCCTTTAACCAACTTGGTTAGGGTTTCGGACTCAATGAACAAAATAGGTTAGAAATTCCTTTTTCTCACAAACTCTTGGATCTATAACCTACACACCTTAGTTAGTTCATACAAATCATGATTTAGTTAAAGATTGAAGAAAACTTATTTTGCTCACATGAACACAAATTCGGTCAAGTCTAGAAAATAGGGCTAGGAATTTCTTTTGATTTCAAGTTTCTAGTTATAACAACTGTAGTTATTAAAGTGTAAAGATCAAGTGTCATATTGTAAAAATTGAACAAAACTTCCTTTGCCAAAAAATATATAGATTCGACCTTCAATAGATAAATAGGAAGGAAAATGATTTTGATTACATACTCTTAGATGATGATAGTAGAGGACATATTAAGATCATAGAAATTGGTTTCACATTAAAATTATTTTTCTACAATTTTCTAGAAATATTTGAAATTCTAGATCTAAGAATGAAAAACTCATGAAAACTTGATGATCATGACTTGGAAACAAGAAAATCGATGAAGAACATGGTGTTTATTTATCAAGAAGAGTAAGGTATACCTCTTAGATGTTGGAAAATTGTAAGGAATGGATCAAGTCCTTCACAAAATTGCTTAAAGTGTTCTTGAGAAAAGTGAGAGAAAATGAAGAAAATGAAGAAATGAGTGAGGGGGGAGACGAGAGAATATGCCACATCAGTGGACGAGTGAAATGAAAGAGTGAATAGACTTATTTCTTACACATAACTGTGTGGACGGAGATTTTTGAATAGACGAGCTTTTATCTCTTATGTATATGTTGTTCTAAAAATGAATAAATGCAATCTGACTCACAATGAATTTATTTCAAATGATTGATATTTAATTCAATAGAATATTTGTTCTTTCCATTTGTTTTATCCGGTTCATGCTTTGTTTCCTTGTGAGAAAATCATAGTACCATCGAGGAAATACAAAAAGCAAATAGTACGACGAGGAAATGAAAAGTGACTTGTATGAATTCTTATTTACTGCTGCAAAAAGCTGGATTGTACACAAAGGAGGAAAGAAAGTTTTCAAGGTACAAATTGCTCAGAAACATTGACCCTCTATTCTATGCAAATGTGATAACCAAGAGTACATTTCGCAAAGACCACAATCAAGCTATCAGTCACAACGGATATCATGCATTCTATGCTATCTCTAAATGAGACTATTCAAAATAATCGTTGAGGAAATACAAGTAAAGAAAAAGGTCTCTATAAATAGAAGACCTCAGATACTAAAGAACAACTTTTGCTAGCCTAACTTCTGCCAATACAATACTTGCTAGAACAAGCCCTTATTCTTTCATTCTTTCAAAAGCAAAAGTCTGTAATCTTTTGGTTTGAATATTGTGAAAATATTCAACAGATCTTAAACTTTCATATCCTCACACATAGTGAGTTAAGAAGATCATAAGTTAAATCTCTTTGTTGGAGTTAGAGCCTGGAGAGGCTTGGTAAGAAAGGAATACTTGTAAGCCTGGAGAGGTGTTGAATACTTGGTTGTAATCTATTTGGAGAAATAGTGGATAAAACCTTCAAGTCGAAGGGACTGGACGTAGCTCTTGGTTGGAAGAGAGTGAACCAAGATAAAATCTTTTGTGTGAATCTTTTATCTCTAAACTCTTACAGATTTATTTGTTTATACTGATTGTGGGGTTTTGATATTGCTTTTGTTAAAGTTTCTAAAAAAATCTATTTCTGTGTGCTTGCATCTAATTTAATCTTCTTATATGAGAAAATAGTTTTAAAAGGTTGTTTTCGAAAATTATTAACTAACACAATTCAACCCCCCTTCTTGTGTTTGCCTAACTTCAAGAAGGTCCATCAAGAAAAGCAGTTCAATAAGTTTCTTGATGTGCTGAAGTAGCTTTATATCAACATACCCTTGGTGGAGGCTTTGCAACAAATGCCTAATTATACAAATTTCATGAAGGATGTGCTAACTAAGAAGAGGAGATTGGGAGAGTTTGAGACAATGGCCATGACTGAAGAATGCAGCATGATGCTGCAGAACAAAGTTCCACAAAATATGAAGGATCCTGGTAGTTTCACCATACCCTGCTCCATTGGAGATACTTACTGTGGCAAAGCTCTATGTGACTTAGGAGCAAGCATAAACCTTATGCCAATGTCAATTTTCAGAAAGCTGGGAATTGGAGAAGCTCGTCATACTTCTGTTACTGTTCAGTTGGCAGACAAATCTATTGCTTTTCCAGATGGAGAGATTGAGGATATTCTGATTAGAGTTGACAAATTTATATTCCCTATGGACTTCATCATCTTGGATTTTGAGGCAGATAGGGAAGTCCCTATCATTCTTGGGAGGCCATTATTAGCAACATGGAAGACTTTGATTGATGTGCAGAAAGGAGAGCTCACAATGAGGGTTAATGATCAACAAGTCACTTTCAATGTTTTCAATGCCCTCAAGTATCCAGATGAAGGGATGGAAGAATGCTCATTCATTTAGTCACTTGATGAACTGGTGAAACAACATTTCTCAAAGAGTCAATCTAATTTTTTCAATGCTGCAGCATCAGTAGAAGCTGAAAACTCATCGAATGAAGAAGTGGTGGAATTCTTGGACAGTAAGGCAGCTCAACATGTATGGTCTAGGAAATATAAGTCATTTTAGGTAACTGATGGTACTTTTAAGGATAATATTCCTTCTATTATTAAACCTCCCACCTTAGAATTGAAGAAATTGCCAACCCATTTGAAGTATGCATATCTTGGTGATAATGATACATTGCCTGTGATAATTTCTGCCAGACTAACCTGTCTTCAAGAGGAACATTTGCTAACAGTTTTAAAGAGGCTCAAAAAGGCAATAGGATGACAGATGGCAGACATTGTAGGAATCAGTCCTTCTATTTGCATGCATAGGATCCTTTTGGAGGACAATTCAAAAAATAGCATTGAAATCCAAAGGAGACTGAACCCAATCATGAAGGAGGTGGTCAAGAAAGAGATCATTAAGTGGCTGGATGCTAGAATCATCTACTCCATCTCAGACAGTGTGTTGGGTGAGTCTCATCCAGTATGTTCCTAAGAAAGGGGGAGTGACTGTTACTACAAACGAAAATAATGAAGTCATCCCAACAAGAACTGTAACTGGTTGGAGGATTTGCATAGACTACACATGAATTTGTAAAACACTGTGATAGGTGCCAAAGGGTAGGAAATCTGTCTAATAAAAATGAAATGCCCCCGAACACTATTTTAGAAATTGAACTTTTTAATGTGTGGGGTATTGACTTTATGGGGCCATTTCCTCCTTCCTTTGGCAACCTCCATATTCTGGTAGTTGTTGGTTATGCGTCCAAATGGGTGGAGACTGTGGCTACAATAAAAAATCATGCTAGGGTGGTGACCAAATTCTTACAAAAGAACATTTTTTCTAGATTTGGCACCCTTAGGGCCATCATAAGTGATGAAGGAACCCATTTTTGAAACCATGTACTTTCCAAATTGCTTGAAAAATATGGAGTTAAACATAAAGAAGCCACTGCCTATCATCCTCAAACTAAGGGGCAAGCTAAGTTGTCTAATAGGGAAATCAAAAGAATCTTGGAAAAGATGGTTAATTCCACAAGGAAGGATTGACCCACACATCTAGATGAGGCCTTGTGGGCTTACAGAGCTGCATTCAAGACTTCCATGGGAATGTCCCCATATAAACTGGTGTATGAGAAGGCTTGTCATTTGCCCCTGGAATTACAACACAAAGCTTTTTGGGTAGTGAAAAAATTGAACTTTGATCTTCAGTCTGCTGGAGCAGATCTTATGCTGCAAGTTAATGAACTGGAAGAACACAGGCTGTTCTCCTATGAAAATGCTGAAGCTTACGAAGCAAAAACCAAAGCTTCGCATGACAAAAGGATCCATCACAGATCATTCCATGAAGGAGAACAAGTCTTGCTATTTAATTCAATGCTAAAGCTCTTTCCAGGCAAGCTCAAATCAAGGTGTTCTGTGGATTTTCTAGATACAGAGTGTGGCAGAGAGTTCAAGGTTAATGGACAAAGAATCAAGCACTACTTTGGTGAACCTTTGGACAGAATGAAGGTCACCACCACTCTTAATGACAATGAACGATGCTCCAACATGGTCTGGCTGAGGACCTTATAAACCAAGCACTTAAGGGAGGCAGCCCATCAATAAATTAAAGTAGTTTTCAGTTATGCTTGAGCATTACATGGTCAAGAGTAAAGAATTAGGAAGTAAGGGAGGAAAGAAGTGAGTCCAGGCTGCAGCATAAGGAATAGGACTGGTTTGCTGTGGGGTAATGCTACATTATGCTCCCAAATTCTGAGTGCAGTGGTTACCATTGGTGGATAGGGACCAATACCTGAGGCAAGTATAAGATGGGGGCCAGCGCACGTTTTGTCTGTAGTGGATAAAGGTGAGCGGACAGTTTTGAAATTTTTTTGAAATTGAAATAATGAGTGGGATTTGGAGAGAGAAGATCGCGAGTTCCCATAATCTCCAACCAACCGTACTACCCCTCTTTCTCTCTCCCACTTTATTACCTCCTTTCCCACGCCTCACCTCCATAAACAACCAACCCACACCCTTCCTGACACATTAAATAGCCCTCTCCTCCTCCACCCACCCACTACACTTTCTCTTCTGAAACCCTTCTTCTTCTTTTCTCATAAACTCTAACCGTTCCAAACCCTTTTCCTTAACCCTACCTAACCACACCACCATGACAACCAAGAAAGGTGGCCGTGTGAAGCATGGTGCTACCAAGACCCCCACACCCGCCTCTGCTATCGAGAAAGGCCAAGCCTCCTCTTGGACTGATGTAGAGGCTAAGAAGAAATTTGAGATTGAGACACTGGGCCGTAACCTCTTTCCGGAGAAGGGGTTCAAGTTTGGAAAAGAAATAAACTTAGGGATTCTGCCTGAGGTGGCAGAGATCATCGAAGCCTTAAACTGGAGGATTTTTACTGAGCATCCAGTGGGGTACTGTACCCAGTTGGTAAGAGAGTTTTATGCCAACATTGGGTCAGAATCCCAGAATTTTGTAATCATCAAGGGTCGGAAGGTTTCCTTCTCGACTGCTACAATCAATATGCACCTAGGGCTGGAAGAGGTGGATGAATACCAAGACATCCTGAAAAAGATGACAACCACCAAGCTGCAGCAAATCAAAAGGGACCTAGCTGTTGCTGGAGCAGAATGTATCCAGTAGCCAAAGGGTCAAGTAAAGCTTCCAAGGCCCATGCTCCTGCCCATTTCCAAAGTCTAATATCATTTCTTGAGGCACTCTCTGTCCCCAACTTCACACTTGGAAACAGTGGAGAAAGAACGCTTGGTTCTCCTCCACTGTATCATAAAAAAAAGGAAATCAACATTAGGGAGATGATCAAAGATCAAATCTCCATCTGTGCCATGAAAAAGAAAGGTAATCTGATTTTTCCTTGTCTGTTAACTGAGTTGTGCACTGAGAAAGGAGTGAAGTACAATCCTGGAGAGGGGCTGGAGAAAAACTCTGGCCCTATAGATATGAATTGCATCATGAGGATGTACTCTAATTTTGACAAAATTGAAGTAAGCGCCAGCAAACCCCCAAGACCAAGTACCTCAGAGCAGTAGGATCGCTTTGGGATGCTGGAGCAGAAGATTGCCCAGCTGACTGACATGCTGCAGCAACAAGTGCAGCGAGAAAAACTTTTCTGGTTGTTCTGCTTTGTCAAATAACAGTGGGAAAAGTAAACAATGAAGCTCAACAATTGGAAGCTTGAGACTCCCATTCCCCAGTTCCACCTGAGAAAACTGTTCCCAACCCTGGATCTAAGAACCCAGAGATCAAAATGTGATTGTGGCCTCTGAGACAAAGAATGGATGGGCGTTGCCTTATCCCAGCTGTAAAATGTGATTGTGGCCTTTGAGCCAAATAAAAAGAAGCCTACTCCTCAAAGCTCCCAGCTAGATCAAGGGAGTACCAAAAGACCCCGCGCTGCTGCACCAGAAAAAGTTCCTTCCTTTGCCCCAACTCCAGCAAAAGCATCCCCTCAAGCCCCCAAACCAGCAAAGAAAGTCAAAACCACTTCTAGGAAGGGGAGCACTATAATGAAAATTGCTGCTGAGTATGCAGAAGCGGCATAAGAAGAGGAGGATGAAATCCCTCTCTCCAAGTGACTCAAGCCTGCTGTGCCAAATGCTGCAACAAGATTAAGCAAGAAAATATTTCAGCACTGCAGACTTAGAAGGAAGGGGTTGCTACAGCAGAGGGAGCTGAAGAAGCTGAGGTAGAATGAGGTAGTGAGGAGGAGGAGGCTGCAACAGGTGAAGAGGAGGAAGAAAAAAAGGACGAAGAAAAGGAGAATGAAGAAGGAGAGGGTGAAGAACAAAATGAAGTGGATGATGGAGTGCAAGTCACTGGAGAAACACCCAGCAAGGTGCCTTCCGCCAAGAGTGGGGGCACCAGGAAAAGTTCATGCGTTAGAGCACCTTAGGTTTGAAAGAGAGTTATAGAGGATTGCTGCAGCTTGCTGCAGCATCCCACAACAGGATGCATTCTGAGCCTTCCACCCTATTCCCAGCAATACGTTTCTTTATTTTTCTGCAAGTAGTGGTCATTAGGACCTTTTTATATCTGTCAGTGTGTAGGGCCACTAGGGCCATAAGTGTTTTTAAACTATGTCTGATGTTGGCTTGCATGTGACCCACCCTGTTATTTGCATATGATTAAAGATTAAATGGAAGTGGCCTCTGGCCTTTTGTAGTGTTCCAACAAGGCTCTTTGATTAAAACACTTGCTTAATAACTCGTGCTTTGACTTAACTGTGCAATTTTAACTTTGCTGCATCACTGTTTTAACTAAGAGGACACATATGTTGCATCATGAATAGATAAATGTTAGCTTGAGTGTCAAAATTACACTGCACCTATGCTTCACAATCATGCATTGTCTGTAAGGCTTGATTTGGTTCTGTTTAATCTGAACACATATGGTTGCACACACTTTATGCTTGAGGCATTTTCTTGTTTTGTTTTTATTTTAGCTAGAGCTTAAACAGTCAACAATCTCATTTTGTATGTCTATAGTGTTACCCTTTGAGCCTGTGCCCTTTATTCTTATATCTAGCACATTACAAGCCATTAACTGGAAAAACAAAGATTACCTAAATAGGTAGAGCTTAAGGATGCTTTTTGTAGTTATGAGGACAAGTACTAACTTAAGTTTGGGGGGTGCTGTGCTGCAGCAACTGTGCAGCAAAGTTGTATAGGAAAAATACAAGAAAGGGGAAATCAGCAAAGAAAATGAGAAGCTCAAAATATGCAATGTGAAGCTGTATTTCCCTCTGTCTTTAAAAAAAAACAGAAATGTTGAGAAAAATGAGAACAAAGAACAATGAAAAACATGAAAGTAAAACAGTAGTCTATCCTTTGTTTTCAACAAAAATAATAAAATATGGGTTTTGGAAAGGAAAGGAAAGTATGGCTTAAGGATCAAAGGGTTGGATGGTAGGAATACTTAGAATATAGAGCTGACTTGAAAAGCATCCTTTTGCTATACCTTGAACTTATCCACTTACCTAGAAATTTTCAACCTCACATGTCCTAAGCCCCCTTAAAACCATAAAAGACCTCTTGCTACGTGCTATTCTGTGTTGTTTTGATTGCGATAGAACCTTATCAAGCTTAACTCAGAGATGTGTGTTTATGTTGAGAGTGAAACTCTGATGAGAGGGTGAGAAATAGAACCAAATGTCCTTAGTGACTTTGCTGCATCATATGTCAATCTGAATTTGAATCAGATTTGTCAATCTGAATTTGAATCAGATTTGGGATAGTTATTGAAGAGTGCATGATAGGAGGAGTGTTGGGTTCTGATTGCAAGTGTAGAAATCTGTTTCTTTAAAGAAAGGAGAATCAAGGTGAGCCATGTATGCCATACAAATGACATATTTGTTTTGATGTCATGTTTTCTTGCATTACTTGAGGACAAGCAATACTTTAAGTTTGGGGGTGTGATAACTCTTTGTAAGAAGAGTTATTTATTACCTTTATACCTTGGATTATTGTTGCCTTCTAAGTTTAAGTTTGCATTTATGTGAATAAATTTCTATTTGGTAAATGTCCGTGCTGAAACATGCAAATGCCAATTATATGCTCTTCTGTGCTTTATCATTATCTTATATTTTTATACATGCCTAAGCAAAGAGGTGGTGGAGCATGATTGAAGCAAGGAAAATGGACTTCTTGACTGCGACAGAAAAGCCAAACATCAGTAGCTCGGGATACCTTTTCTCTCTCCTCACATGTGCCGATGCCCTGATAATGTGGAGCGCACGCGCCTAGGGATCAACCCCCAACGTTTTTGGAAATGGGCTAGGACTATATAAAATAATATTATTTGTTGGCCCAAAAGGGAATGAAAGAGAGTGGGGTATATAAGCAATTAAGGTAACCCTAAAAAATGGGACCTTGGACACATTTATGACACAATCACTATTGTCTTAACCTAGAGAGCTGTGCCGAGCTTCTTCAACCTCTAGCTGCTGCTAGTTTCTTTTTCCTTCACCAATGTAATGACTTCTTTATCATTTTATTATTTTGATTTTTGTAAGCTCAACATGATCTAAACTTCTTGGGCTTTAGGTATGCTATTGTAATGAATGCTTAGTTATTTTATGCAATGTTATGTTCTGTATTTTCCTTTATCATGCGTGAAATTTGCTTGGTTAAGATTGATCAACTTAATTAAATATCAAGCTTACTTGGTTTGGAAGAACTAAGTAATGTGGAAAGAGATAAAAGATAGCGATTGAACCATTAATTGGAAAATTAATTGGTGTTGAATAGACTATGAATGTTTATTCAAGTCTCTAAACTAACTGGAACATGCCTATTAAGAGGATGGTGTAATTAATCTGAATCTAGGAATAGAAAACAATTAATGAACCTAGTCCTTAAGTGTTGGAAAACACATTTTTATATCCCGGAGTTAAATGCTGGAGCATAGGCAGAGCATATTATAGGCTAAGCAGGATTTATGAAAAAGCACACCTAGAGTTATTTTTACCATAGTTGATAGCTCAACTTTTTTAAACATCATTTTCTAAAGCTTTAACTTTCTCAAGCTTAATTTACATTTATCTTTCACACACAACCAAATTTTGTTATCAACCTAACTGCTAGAGCATATAGTCTAAATTGGAATTTTACTACAGCATTATAATCCTCGTGGGATGATATCTGACTTACTTTCTATACTACTTGTTGTGATTGTGTATACTTGCATAGGCTTAAAGAAAACTGTTTTTAAGGCAAACAGTGACATATGACAGGAGAAAGGTCTATGTTCTTAGACCTCCAACTTTAGAAAGGAGGACATGTAGCCTTTGAAGGCAATCAGAAAGGGAAGGTTATAGGCACTTGTACTATTGGTGGTAAACCCCCTCTTCCCTCTATATCTAATGTTCTTATGGTTGAATGATGAAGACATAATTTGCTTAGCATAAGTCAATTATGTAACAGTGGATTTGATGTCTCCTTTACTAAGGATTTATGCATAGGTAAAGACTTTAATGACAAAACTCTCTTTTCAGGTAAAAGGCAAAGTGTAACGTGTCTGATGTATAAAGAGGATGAAAGATGGTTATGGCATAAGAAACTAGGACATGCTAGTATGAAACTAATTTCTAAACTGAAAAAGGATAACCTTGTGAGAGGATTGCCTGATATTAGTTTTAAGAAAGATGTCTTGTGTGATTCATGTCAGAGAGGTAAACAAATAAAATCAAGTTTCAAGTCTAAAAAACCAAGTATCAACCTCTATACCTCTTCAGTTGTTACACATGGATCTGTTTGGGCCAGTTAGTGCTGCTAGCATGGCTAGAAGAAAATATGGATTTGTCATAGTTGATGACTACTCTAGATTTACATGGGCACTCTTCTTAACCCACGAGGATGAGACTTTTAAGGCTTTCTCAGTATTCATCAAAAGAGTACAAAATGAACAGGATTTCTGTATCTCTACTCTTAGAAGTGACCATGAGGGAGAATTTGAAAATGAGCAGTTTAGACAATTCTGTGAGGAGAATGAGATCTCTCACAATTTCTCAGCACCTAGAACTTCACGATAAAATGGAGTGATTGAGAGAAAGAACAGATCTATGCAAGGGATGACTAGATCTATGCTCAATGAGAATAATCTCCCTAAGTACTTTTGGAAAGAAGCAGTAAACACTGCATGGTATGTACAAAATAGAATACTTATTAGGCCTTTTCTAAAGAAGACACCTTATGAATTGTGGAAAGGTAAAAGCCCCAACATATCATATTTTCATGCATTTGGTTGTGAATGCTTCATTCTGAATACTAAGGATCAACTTGGAAAGTTTGATTCCAAAGTAGATTAAGGTATCTTTGTTGGATATTCTGAAATGTCTAAAGCCTTTAGAATTTATGATTCCAGAACTTCTGTTATTGAAGAATATGTTCATGTTAAGTTCAATGATGGTTTAAAGGTTGATAAGGAATTATCATATCTAGAAGATGATCCTCTAGGTCTTGATATAAACAAGCCAAAAAGCCAACAACCTAATCTGACAAAGACAAAACCTGTAAATGAGCCAGACAGACAAGTGGAGCAGACAAGTCAACAGACAAGTCAGCAGACAAGTCAAGATCTTCATAATGATCTCAAAAGGGACTGGAAGTTCAAAACTCATCATCTTAAGGATCTTATTATTAGAAATCCCTCAGAAGGAGTAAGAACCAGATCCACTTTAAGAAAATCAAGAAATGTGGCCTTTATGTCAGAAATAGAGCCAAAACGCATTGAAAAAGCTCTTGAGGATGAAAACTGGATTCTTGCATAGCAAGAAGAATTCAACCAGTTAACCAAAATTGATGTCCGGACACTTGTCTCCAAGCCCAAAAACAAATCTGTCATTGGAACAAAATGGGTCTTCAGAAACAAATTGGATGAGGATGGCAAAAATGATAGAAATAAGGCAAGGTTAGTAGCTCGAGGCTATAACCAACAAGAAGGTATTGATTATACTGAAACCTTTGCACCTATAGCTAGAATAGAAGCTATGCGCATATTAATGTCATATGCTGCACAACACCAAATCACCCTTTTTCAAATGGATGTAAAAAGTACTTTTCTAAATGGTATAATTGAAGAAGAAATGTATGTTAAACAACCCCTGGTTTTGAAGATAACTGACAAACCATATCATGTTTTCAAACTTAAAAATGCATTATATGATTTGAAACAAGCACCTAGAGCATGGTATGATAGACTTAGTTCTTTTCTCATGCATAATGGCTTTTCTAGAGGACAAGTGGATACTACCTTGTTTAAGAAAAGTTATAAAGAGAATTTCATTATAGTCCAAATATATGTTGATGATATTATTTTTGGAGCAACTAATGAAAAGCTGTGCAAGGAATTTTCCAAGCTAATGCAAGCAGAATTTGAGATGAGCATGATGGGAGATTTAAAGTTCTTCCTTTGATTATAAATCAAACAGACAAGTGATGGAATCTACATCCATCAACAAAAATATACCAAGGAGATACTCAAGAAGTACAAGATGAAAAGAGCTAAACTCATGAAAACTCCCATGCAACCCAATGCAAAACTAAGCAAAGATGATGAAGGTAAAAAAGTAGACCAAACTGTTTACAGAGGTATGATTGACCCTCTACTGTACTTAACTTCAAGCAGACCTGGCATTCAGTTTAGTGTGTGTATGTGTGCTAGATTCCAATCTGACCCAAGAGAATCTTATCTTAAAGCTGTTATAAGAATATTTAGATATTTGCTTGGGACTACTAATCTTGGTTTGTTGTATCTAAGATCAAAAGAATACAGATTAGTGGGATTCTGTGAGGCTGATTTTGCTGGAGACAGAATAGAAAAAAAGCACCAGTGGAGGATGTCACCTCATTGGAGCAAGCTTAGTCTCCTGGTCAAGTAAAAGGCAGACAACTATTGCCTTGTCTACTGTTGAGGCAGAATATATCTCAGCTGCTAGTTGTTGCTCTTAACTCTTATGGGTAAAACATCAACTTAAGGATTACTCTATTTATGAGCATAATATATCTATGTGGTGTGATAATTCTAGTGCCATATGCTTAACAAAAAATCCAATTCAGCATTCTAAGGCTAAGCATATTGAAATCAAACATCACTTTATAAGCGATTATGTTCAGAAAGGTATCTTTGATATTAAGTTTGTTAAAACTGAAAATCAATGGGCTGATATTTTCACTAAACCATTAGCAGAAGAAAGGTTTTTATTTATTAGAGATAATCTAAACAGCATTGCTTTGTTGAATGACATGTCTGATAATTAACCTATCTATGCTACCTATCTTATGTTTTTATATCACATATCTATGTTACTTGTTTGACCCTGCTGAGTCATAATGCTTGAACTCACCAGTTTTTGTTAAAATGGTTATTAATTATTTAATACCATTTATTAATCTAAAGCTAACCATGTGCACGACATTTTTTAATCTCGAAACCATGTTGTCATAATGTCTAAAGTGGGCGGTGTAGTTCCACACGAAAATCGTGCTGTTTTAAAATTAAAAGTGTTTTATTTCTCTCTCTTGACTTTATGACTATAAATGGCAAATAATCAGAAAGGTTCAACCTTTACGTTTTCAATCCCTAAAATCTCTTCATCTTCGTCTCTTTCTCTGCCAAACTCTTCTAAGCTTTCAAACCCTGGAAATCTTTTTCTCTGAAATAGCACCCTCAAAGCACCTTTCTAATTCAAAAGAAATTGCTGAGAAGTACAACATGAGACTCTCAGATGTTGAGAAGATTTTAGCTGGCAAGACTGTGGACCTCCAACAAATGAAAAGGTGGGGGATGGATGTCACAGAGGAGTTAGAATACTCCAAGTGGAGCCTTCTTTGACTTAAAGGAGCTGGTTCATCCCAAACTTGTCAGAGACTTCTGGACAAGTGTTGTAGTCCTCACCAGCACCATTGATGGAACCAAAAGCTTTCATGCTCGAGTGATGGATACAACTCTCCTCTTTCCTATTAGTTCTATGGAACTTGTCACCAGATGCCCTAGGATTGGATCTGCTTTCAAGCCTGAGTGGGAGGATCAGGTGGGAACAGAGAATGTTAACATGGATCTGTATGGTTTTACCAACCTTGGAAACTTGAAGCCAGTGAGCATGGTACTAAAGTACAGATTCATGCACAAGCTGCTGCTGGAATGTGTGATGCCAAGGAAAAGGTCAAGGGATAGTGTGACCAAGATGGACAGGTCTTCCCTGTACCACTTGATTCACAAGATCAAGATGGGAATCAATGAACTCATCTACATCTACCTTGAATCCCTGATGAAGAGGACCAACATGTAGACCTACCCCTATGGAATGCTGTTAACAAGACTCTTCAGGAACAAGCTGTTTATTCCTGGTGATGGAGAGTTCATAGATATGTCCTTTCCTATTGACAGGAAGAACTTGTCTACGATCAAAGAGGGTATTCCTCTGGAAGAATAAGATGAAGACAAGAAGGATAAGAAAAAGAAGAAGAAGAAGACTGCTGCTGAGCAGAAGCTGAAAGAAGAACAAGTGGTCTCCATTGATGAGTCAGAGATGCCCACCTGTGAAAGGATCAGGAAGCCTGCTGGAAAAGTGGCCAGATAGGACCAAAGGCCTGCCTTGGAGAAGCCACCAGTCTCTGCTGAGATTGCTGAGACAGTTGAGCCTCTAAGGTTCAAGCTGAAGAAGCCCTCTCCCAAGAGGAAGACAAGGGATGCTGAGGTATTAGAAACTGAGTCTGCACAACCCAGCAAGAAGATAAGGGTGGTGAAGACCTTTTCTAAGGCCAGACAAGTGGAGTCTGCACCTAGCAAAGAGGAATCACCTTCTCAGGGGGAGCAGACAACATGACCCTTGGAGAAGCCCAAGGAGAATTGGGATTCTCGATTTGGGACTCATTCCCAGTGCCTTTTGTGGCATCTGCTGAAAGGGTAGAAGTTCCTGCAGAAGGTCAAGCTGTAGAGGTTAAGTTGCTGCTACAACTGATGAAGACATGTCTATTAGGAAGAAGCTAAAGCTGTCAGAAACTAAAGCTGTCAGAAAATCAGCTGACCCTTCCATCCATCCCTTTTGTACCATCTTCCCCCTCTCATCAAGGTATTCTTGACCCTTCTGTTTCTTCTCCACTTGCCCTGTCTGTCTAACCCCTCTCTATTGTGTCTCCATTATCTTCACATGTCTCCTCCCACCAAACCCAAACATCATCTTATGATGTTGTGTCTGATATATGTCAGTACACATTAGTTCATATGGATTCAACTCCCAAAGAACAAGCTGGCATATCATCAAGTCTCTTTGTGTCTGACTTGAAATCTCCTATAACTGCAAGCTTCTATAACATTTTTGCCATTCCTTCTCCTCCACCTCATATTCTTAACCCTTGTAGCGAGATTTTCTTTTATCCCCTTATTGTCTTCTTCATTAGAACATTAGCAAGGACTCATTATCCTGCCTCTATTGTAATGTTACCTACTAGGTCTTCGTATTTCTTTTTTTAGTAACAGGATCAAATTCTTTCTCTGCTTTCATTGATTCCTTGTTACCTCTACCTCATTCTGTTCTTAACCAACAACCTCATCCTCCTCCTATCCAAATAAGAGCCACCTGAAGTCATACTATCCTTTTAAGAAGTTAATTTCTCACCTGTCTATCCAGTGTGCAAATCAAAATAGTAAGAAGTCACTTTCTCACCTGTCTGGCACATAGATGACCACCTGTTTGGAGAAGCAAAAGTCAACCTGTCTGCTGACTAGGATATTGACTCTCTGCTTTGAAGTTTCAACTTGTCTTCTGATAAGTTCTTATATTTATCTGAGGTTCTTCGATAGGAAACTCAAGTACAAAGAGCTTTTGGAAGCTGTCCCCTCATACAGAAGACTCTGAAGCTCTCTCTTTCTTCGTTTCACGTTTATCAATAAAAGTCAGAAGTCATTCTCACAAGAAACCTAGGAAATCATAGATGAAGTCCAGTTAAAGAATGTTTCCAACATGCTTTATTCCTTAGTACTCTTGGTTATTACATGAAGAGGGAAATGTTCTCTGCAAAGTATAAAAGCATTATGTACAACTCTAATTTGGCTACAGCACCATGCATAAAGCCATGATCCTCCATGTTAGAGTACAACCAATGTTCCTATTGCATTAATGGCTACCCAGAATGACTCAATTGCATTCAATGGAGCTCTACTTGAAGCCAACATTTGAAGGAATTCCTCTAACGAATCTTCAATGCTTGAAGGCTATAAATACAGAAGTCATTGAAGATGAAGATACATAACACATAGCATTAAAAGAGCCATTACTCTGCGCATTTACTTCTTCAAGCTTTGAATTTTTATTCTTCAATCATTTGAAGTTATTAACCAGTCTTTCCCTAAACTTACATTTAATCCACTCTCCGAGTGTTAGTGAAAGAACTGTCTGTCTGATTGTATTTATTACAAACAAACTTCTCAAACAAACTTGAGTGAGCCTAAAGAGGCTAGGTGAGCAAACAATACTTGTCTTGGAGCCTGAAGAGGCTAGGTTTGTAAACAATATTTGGATTCTGTAACCTGATCAGTTATAATGGATAAAACTTTGTTGCTGCCAAGGACTGGACGTAACTCTTTTGGTTAAAGAGTGAACCAGGATAAATAGCTATGTTAATCTCTCCTCCCCTAACTCTTTAGTTGCTTTGATTATATCATATGTTTTCTAACTAAAGGGGTTAAAGTGTGAATATCAATCTTGTTTTCATTTTGTATGCTAGTGTGTTTTTCTGTTAAAATCAAACCAGACATGTCTGAGCTCCTATCATTCCATATCGCTTAACACAGAGACTTTGTCGAGAGACTTGTCTAAGCTCCTATCATCCCATATCATCATCTTTAATAAGTATAGACAATCACACAAGAGCACACAAAAGAATGCACGATAAAACACAACAAATGCAACCACACAGTACGATTATGACCAAACTGCTCTGATAGAACTTAATATGACACTTTATATCCCGAGATGTGTATTATATAAAATAGTAAATAAAATATATTATGTTTTTGTGGAATAAAAACTTGGATTCTTGAAAACCTTTTTCACAAAACATACTTGCGAGCATCACATCAAAAAATTGAATTTAACTAAAGAGGTAAATAAAAACATTATAAACAATCATAAAGTTTGTATGGAAACAAAATGATAATAAATTAATCCCTTTACCCGATGTCACATATATCGGATCTTTACAATTCCCATACAATATAAACAACCAAGATTCAAAACTGAAAACATAAAGCACTAAGACATCTTGCAGCCGTCTCCAACTACTACATCACGACACTACATAGAAGGCATCCCTCCACTGCACATATATTCTTGTAGATTCCTCCTTCTCTGTCACAAGACTAAAAATGTTGCATGGGTGAGAGATCCCGTTCAAAGCATATGAAGAGAAGTGACAGTAACCAAGACAGCGCCCATTCATAATTACATAACCTTAGCATACTATCCAACAAACACACATAAACACACAACATATCAAATAAACAACTCATGCTATGCGATGCAGTGCTACTCCACCACTCTGTTATGCATGTGGATCCATAACTATCTCAGGAAGACAACTTCGGAGTTATATATCCACATTGGCCAATAAGCACCAACGTCGGCAGTTCACCAAACCATGGGTGAACCCCTTGGATAGCCGATGCACCTTACCCGAGGATGCACCACCACAGGGGCGTACTATCCTCCTAGATGAATCACCGCGGATGGCCAGATCGCCTTACTCTCAGACGACCTCCCCTATAATGCAGGTTCCCCCACTAACATCTCCAATGCGTGAATGCATGTGTGTCAACGAACAAACAAACAATCATAAACAACACCCCCGCTTTGACCAAAAAGCATCAAAGTTTAACACCTTCAACACCTACACCAATAAGCATCAAGGTTTATCAACAACAACACCTTGACCAATAAGCATCATGATAACTTTGACCAACAAGCATCAAAGTCAACTTTGGCCAATAAGCCTAAAAGTTTAACAACATCAATGAGTGATAACTCATCGTTATCATCTTAACCAACATTAGCAATCATTAACATTGATCAACAACAACATTCCTTAATGAGGATAACATCAACATCGACATAGGATATTATTATCAAGACATCAACAACAAATCAATATTAACAAACAAGGCAATCAACCATCGTCATCATAGCGACAATGAGATAAAACACATACAATCATAAGTCCCATTACAAGTTATTATTATCAACTTCACTAATGACAATCTATCTTAACTATTGTTGTTAACATCCTTATTTAGATCATTAACTTAATATGAAAATATAAACCTCAATGTCTTTATTAAGATTAATAATTTAGATTTATTAGCTATCAACGAAATCAGATTCTTTCACTAACTCTTCTTTAAAATCTACAAGATAAAATCTATTAACTAACTTTATTTTAAAATCTATAAGATAAGATAAAAAATAAATACTCTTAATTATCTAAGAATATCCTAAAATCTCTATATCATATCAAGTTGCCATAGCATTTAGGCCTAAGCTATCATCCATCTAATCGAGTAACTTAACACTTAAGATCAAAGTCTATGTGTTATTGAATTAATCCTTTGGATCATTTACCTCGATCCTCATATCTATCTTCATATATTATGCATTCCATTAACCTAAAATTATATTCTTATAACTTCAGGCTAATATAACATCAATTTTCATGGCTTAATCAACATATCATTAACAAATCATATCATCAACAAGAATCATGCCAAAACAACACTATAACATACACTTATATCAACCACAACTAGAGCATATTCACACGTACTCACACAATTGAATCCATTTGTTCATTATTAAGGTTCATTACTCCTACAATGAATATGACATATTAGAATCACAAACATCACCAATACACTTTTATTCATACAAGGATTCATCAATCAATCAAAGTAAGCATAGAAGCACAAAAAGGAATTATGTGAAAACCCCTAACCATCTCAATTCTCTCTCAAATCCCATATAGAATAAACACTCTCCCACATACCTGAAATTAGATTTCGCAGCACATGGAAAAGAGGAGAAGGGTTGTTCTGCAATTTTGTTTGAATGCTTCTTCACCACGACATGAAAACAACAACTAGAGACACCCGAAATCAATCTTTATTCCAAGAAAACACAAAGGAGAAGCGAGAATATCATAGTGCATGATTACTACCTTTATTTGAGACCTATGGAGACTAAAGGAATGAATAACAACACTAGCAAGATGATTCCATAGCAACAACAAGGTTCTCATGGCAGAATATGGTAGAGGATGATGAACGGGAGCAATTTCCTTTAAGAATTATTGAGAGAAACGAAGGGAAAACCTAAGAGATGAAGAGAGGCTGCTTTTTTGAGTCTTGATTTGTGGGAAATAGGGTTTAGGTCGATTCTTATGGTATAAAAATGAGTTAGGGCGTAACGGATCCTATTTCAGCCCAAACTGTGTACAATTCGGTAATTTGCACATATCTTGAGCTACGAGTGTCAGATTGAGACGTTCTTGGTGTCGTTATAAAGCTTAGAGAAATATCTACAATTTAAAGGTTTTAGAAATATCTGCAATCTGATCTTAAGTCAGACTCTAAAATGGTAAAAAATGCGATGGAAGTTTAGAGACAAATTTGGTAGTTATTTCTGGATAAGATCCTTAAAATATTATGATAAGATCTTAAGAGATAACCAAAAAGAGGATTCTTATATATTTATAAGGACTCAAATCAGATTGATTAAGGGATTACAATCTAATAGTTATACTATCTTGATTTAAATACTAAATCACACGATATCTCGTACTATCATTCTTAATCATTTAGTATTAGTAAATTTACTTTTCATATATTAACATATAGAATCACATACAAAATCATATATTCATATAAGATCACACATCAATACACAGAATCTCATTTTAATACAAATAATCATATATTAATATACATATATAATTATAAATTAGTAAGGTAATTACAAAATAACATTCATGGTTACACTTTAATTATTATCAATATAATTATATCTTAACACAAACATATATCACAACAACATGGGTAAACATATTATCATATGTAATAATATATAAATACATATATATATGAATAGGTATAAAAATACTGTAATAGTATATAATATTAGTAATAATAACGACAACAAAAATAATAATAATCTTATTAAATAATAATAACAATAACAGCTAGGCATCCATAGCAACATATACCCTTATGTGAAAATCAAGGTGTTACAATTCCACCCCCTTATAAAAATTTCGCCCTTTAAATTTCTATGGTTAGTCCTAAGAAAACAAGCAAGCCTAATCTTTCCATCTAGTTACTCCTAAACTAGGCCTCCCCTCCTAGGGAAAATATACACTAGTTATGGGTTAGAAGTCTAAACTTTCAAGATTTATGATTGCAATCTTAACACTCTCGCTCATGGCCACTAGGAGTCTACTCTTGAAGTGACTAGTCTTTACTCGATTCGTGTCTAAGCGATTAAGGCCACTAACCTGACTGCCATAATGCTCATAACAATTATCGTTACTCTGCCTTCCAGCGACAAGTGATTGGAGTGATCAGTCCCTCCTGCTTGTCCATGAGTCAATATCTTGTTTTTCCGCGAGGGTCTTTGATAGAGGCTTGAGTGCAGTTATGTCCTCGCAACATAATTACTCTCCCGACTCTATTAAAGATCCTTCTTACAGTATAATCATCAAGCCACTCATTATTCATCTTCGACGCCTTTCCTATTAGCAACTAATCATCTAATCCTTACTCTACTCTACCCCTTACTAGGTATAACTGGTGATGTAAAGCAATATGTTAGCTCAATTGTCTCCCCTAAACTTAAAACCGTACTTCCTTCCTCAAAGGTTCTCATCAAACATTGCCAGAAAAAATCCCTATCACTAAGGTCGAAACTAAGGGTCTAACAAACCTCTAACTTGTCTAAGAGGTGACCATGTGTCTCTACTCACACAAACATAATTCCTTCGGTGAGACGTGTACTTTGGTTCCTATGTCTTAGCACCAATACGATTATAAGCTTCTTCGGAGGGTTGCAGGTTGCTTCTCTGGAGCCCGCATAGTACTCAAGTTCAACTACCTCCATATGTCGACTCTGGTTTCGCTCCATTACAATAGTCAGTCGTTTATAAGGGTGTGATAGCTCCCACTTGCCATAACTTCTTGCCCAGACAAAGCTGGAAAAAATCATTTAACACCAAGACTTCATCGAGAGACTAGTCTGAGCTCCTATCATCCGATATCATCATCTATAATAACTATAGACAATCACGCAAGAGCACACAAAAGAATGCACGACAAAACACAACAAATGCAACCACACAGTCGGGTAATAACCAAACTGCTCTGATACCACTTAATGCGACACTCTATACCCCGAAATGTGTATTATATAAAATAGTAAATAAAAAATATTATGTTTTTTGCGGAATAAAAATATAGATTCTTGAAAACATTTTTCACAAAACATACTTGAGAGAATTACATGAAAAACTTGAATTTAACTAAAGGGGTAAATAAAAACATTATAAACAATCACGAAGTTTGTATGGAAACATAATGATAATAAATTAATCCCCTGACCTAATGTCACTTATATCAGAGCTTTACAATTCCCATACAATATAAATAACCAAGTTTCAAAACTGAAAACATAAAGCACTAAGACAATGTGCAATCCCGCCTTCTCCAAATGCTACATCATGACACTCCATAGAAGGCATCCCTCCACTACACGTATATTCCTGTAGATTCCTCCTTCTCTGTCACAAGACTAAAAATGTTGCATGGGTGAGAGATCATGTTCAAACCATATGAAGAGAAGAGACAATAACCAAGATAGCACGCCTACATAATTACATAATGTTAGCATACTATCCAACATAAACACATAAACACACAACATATCAAATTACATCATATCAGATAAACAACTCATGCTATGCGATCTAGTGCTACTCCACTACTCCGTTGTGCATGTGGATCCATAATTATATGAGGAAGACAACTTCAGAGTTACATATCCACATTGGCCAATAAGCACCAATGCCAGCAGTTAACCAAACCATGGGTGAACCCCTTTGATTGCTGATGCATCTTACTCTCGGATGCACTACCACGGGGGCGCACGATCCACCTAGATGAATCACCATGGATGGCCAGATTACCTTACTCTCGAACGACCTCCCTTATGTTGCAGCTTCCCGTACTAACATCTCTAATGCGTGAATGTATGTGTGTCAACGAACAAACAAACAATCATAACCACCACCTCTGCTTTGACCAATAAGCATCAAAGTTTAACACCATCAACACCTTGACCGATTAGCATCAAGGTTTATCAATAACAACACCTTGACCAATAAGCATCAAGGCAACTTTGACCAACAAGCATCAGTCAACTTTTACCAATAAGCATCAGAGTTTAACAACATCAATGGGTGATAACTCATCGTTATCGTCTTAACCAACATTAGCAATCACTAACCTAACTTTAGACAATGCTCTTTCAAGGAAGCGCTGTCTATTCCCCACTTTCCATAGCGTTTTTTTAAGCGCTATCTTTTCTTCCACCTTCATTAGCGGGTCAATAGACAATGCTTGTAAGTGCTACCAAAGGCAAAAAAAAAAAAAAGCGTTATTAAAGCCCTTTTCTGTAGTAGTGTCAACCTCAACATTCATCAACGAGAGATGCCCAGAATCAATCTTTATTGCAAGAAAACTCAAAAGAGAAGTGAGAATAACACAGGGCATGATTATTACCTTTATTTGAGACCTATGGATTCTATACAGGATTAGAAGATTATGATAAGATCTTAAGAGGTAACCAAAAAGAAGTTTCTTCTATATTTATAAGGACTCAAATCTGATTGAATAAGGGACTAGAATCTAATAGTTACACTATCTCGATTTAAATACTAAATCACATGGGCTAAAATACCTTTTTGGTCCTTTATCTATTGGTGGAAATTAGTTTTGGTCCTTTATCTTTTAAAAGATTCATTTTGTCATTTATCTTTCAAAAGTTACTCAAAAGTATCCTCCCGTCAGATCTGTTACCATATTCCATTAATGACCCACCAGAATCTGACATTTCACCGGAATTTGGACAGTTCTTCTCAAAATCCCTTCCCCTTCATCTCATTTCTTCTAAAATCAAATTACACATACTCATCCTTCTCAAAACCCTTCCCCTTCTTTAACTTTTTCGGAAATCCATCTTCACTCTCCTCCCCTCACAAACCCTATCCTCGTTTTCTTCTTCTAAAAAACCATAACAATTTCCAACTATCGGCGGAAGTGTCATATCTCCTCCTTTTTGTTTCTCCTTCCTCGTATTTTTGCTGTATATACTATAAATAAAGAGTTTTTTTGAAGATAGCACATGTCATTACTATTTCCATTAGTTGCAGTGAAGAACCGAAGGCAGAAAAAAAGAGATTTTTTTTACTGAAAGTTTCAGAAAAATTGCAGTGAGGCGATTTCCCGGTTATGCTATGAATGCAGTCTGTCCCTTTCGCTCTTCTGTTTCCCTTAAAGCTGTTAACTTTTCTTCTCCTTCAACAATGTTATATTATTATAATTGTAATGGTTACTGGAAACTAGTTCCAAATTTCATGTCACTCTCCATATTTTATGGGTTCTCCATTTTTCATGGGTTCCCACTTAGTTACTGTAAACTATGACAATGATTAACCCCACAAATCCACGGGGAAGGGTTTTTTTTGAAAAAATGAGATGAAGGGGAAAGGGTTTTGAGAGGAACTGCCCAGATTCTGGTGAAATGGCCAGATTCCGATGGGTCTCCAGCGGGTCATTAACGGAATCCAGTAACAAATCTGACGGAAGGACCGTTTTGAGTAACTTTTGAATGATAAAGGACCAAAATGAATCTTTTAAAAGATAAATGACAAAAACTAATTTTCCTCAATAGATAAAGGACTAAAAATGTATTTTAGACAAATCACAAGATATCTTGTACTATCATTCTTAATCACTTATTATTAGTAAAATCACTTTTCATATATTAACATATAGAATCACATACAAAATCATATATTCATATAAGATCACACATCAATACACACAATCTCATATTAATACAAATAATCATATATTAATATACATATATATAATTATAAATTAGTAGGTAATTACAAAATAACATTCATGGTTACACTTTAAATAATATTAATATAATTATATATTAACACATGCATATATCACAACAACATGGGTAAACATATTATAATATCTAATACAATATACATACATATATATGTATATGTACTGTAACAGTAGAAACAATTACTTAGCAATTATATTAATATTAGTACTAATGTCATGAGTAGTAGTTAATATTAGTACTAATTAGTAGTAGTAATAATAGTGACAACAAAAATAATAATAATCTTATTAAATAATAACAATAACAGTTAGGCATCCATAGCAATATACACCCTTATGCGAAAATCAGGGTGTTACATCAAGACTCACTACCCAACTTCTAAGCATAGTCAACATCTAGTATAGATTCAACTAAAATGGCCACTACACCCTAACCCCACAGTGTCAACAGAATAAAATTGTTCTGATATCACCAAATGAGACACCTTGATGTCCCATTAAAGAAAAATCTAATTAACTAAACCTTAATCGTGATATTAGCGTTAAACATATAAACAGAAAATAGGATATATTTAAAAATATAAAACATAAAACACACATATAGATAGCAATCATCCTCGAGTTATTGTATCATCCACTTTCCTTAAGCACTCATGCAACTAAGTCTGTATGTTGACGAGGACACCTACAATCCTGTCACACATTCCCCATCATATTAGGGATATTAGTCAGTCATCCTAGCCAGCACTCCCCCAATATATATATATATATATATATATATATATATATATATATATATATATATATATATATATATATATAAGTTGCCCGAAGCTACACACTAAGCCGCTCGACAAGGACTACAAGAGTATCACGGTAGCATCATTAGTCAACTATCCCGTGATATCCAATATATGTACTCAAATAGTTTGACCTCGTGTGTTCCATCCACACAGCTATGAACAACACCATGCACACTAATATGAGTATCACTAACTCTTATCGGGTCATAACCTAGTGCCTCAACCTCTCACTAAAAATTCGTATAAGTCTTCATATCATACTACATAATCTCATCACATATAAAAACATATTTTAATAGGTTAGGCTCCTCTCCGTCTTATGTCATACTCTCCCCACATGCGAATATCTTGATCAACATATATCATCGCCTAAAGACCAACTAAGCATAAAATAACTGATATAGCATGTTATCATATAGAGCATGTTATACACATTAAAATAATAATAAAATATTCAAGTTATCACACATAGTCATATAAAGCATGTTGAACATGTTAAAGCAACTTTCACACATTAAGCAACTCAAGAGTAATAAAATCAGACATCCTCAACCATCGTAAAATTAGCCTAACAGTGATAAACCTACAATCCCCAAATCATTATTGGTACTGCGGCGTAGTCACCAATGTGATTTTGGCATTGTCGATTACTCGCTGGCTAGTAGGGTTTAGGTCGCTCTACAACTATTATTGCATGTAATGCTACTTAGTCAATTCTGACGATAAAATTCTTGTTTCTCCCACCTAAGATGTAAGTAGATGTAACCAGGATTACGAAACGAACACTCTCCTCCTCCCTATGATTCTGCCATGCGCTGTTCCCGCTCCACCGGGGCTCCAAAAATTCACCTGAACACATGTATAAGAAGCGGACAACATCGATATCCCTAATACAAAAATAGAACCTGAAACCGATAGGTAAACATAGAGAAAACCTCAATACCGTCACCGGCGGAATCTCAGCATGATAAAAGCATAGGCTTACCTTAGCCCTAGCAAAACAAGAGATATTTGGTTAAGAAGTCGACGTTGCCATGAACTCAACGATGTATTCGGCTTCGCGTAACACTGGCCAGCATGATCGCGCCAAGGTCCGGAAGGTTTCCTCTCTTCTCTGCTCTCACTCTCACCTTCTATGGTCTATTTTCATAGCTAAGTATAAGTGAAACAAAGTTTCACTTCGAAAATTTTTATTTTTAATATCCTGCTGAGCACGCTCTAGCATGGGAAGTGCCTATGCTTGAGCATCCTAGCGCTCTAGCATGCACTTCTCCACACTTAAGTGTGGAAGCAGGTCAAAAACTGTATGCTGAAGAAAGCTCGCCACATGTTTTGGTCCCGTCTTCATTTTTTGACACCTATTACCAAGTTTCCAGCCAGCTTGGACGCTCAAGCGTGCCCCTTTGCACGCTCTAGCGTGCTGTGCTAAACTGCAAACCCTATTCTTGCACATTTTTCCAATTCGAAGTCCATCAATTGCGTACCTCTCAAGCATGATCTCAAACACTTAATCATACATCACAAGCATGTAAACCAAGGTTCTAAAACATGGATGTTACAGAAGGATTAAGACATAATCTGCTTAGCATGTGATAGTGGATACAATATCTCTTTTACCAAGAATACTTGTATAGTCAAAGGCACAAATGGCAAAGTTCTCTATTCAACAAACATGTAACAAAATCTGTATAAGATTGATCTAACTGAACTGTCAGATCAAACTGTAACCTGTTTTGTGTCAAGAGAAGATGAAAGATGGATCTGGAACAGAAAGCCGGGACATGCAAGTATGAAACTAATATCCAATCTTCAGAATAATAGCCTTGTGAAAGGTCTACCTGTAATTAGTTTCCAAAAGGATGTCCTATGTGACTCTTGTCAGAGAGGCAAGCAAGTTAAGTCTAGCTTTAAATCCAAAAATCTGGTATCTTCTTCTAGACCATTACAGGTGTTTCGTATGGATCTGTTTAGTCTAGTAAGTGTTGCTAGTAAGGCTGGAAAGAAATATGGTTTTGTTTTGGTGGACGACTATTCTAGATATGGGTACTCTTCTTAACCCACAAAAATGAGTCATTTAAGATGTTTTCCATATTCTGTAAGAAAGTATAGAATGAGCAATGATTTTGTATCTCAGCTATCCGAAGTGACCATGGGGGAGAGTTTGAAAATTAGCATTTCAATACATTTTGTGAAGAAAATGGAATTTCTCATAATTTTTCTGCTCCTAGAACTCCTTGGCAGAATGGAGTAGTACAGAGAAAGAACATATCTCTACAAGTGATGGCTCGGACTATGCTTAATGAAATTAAGGTCCCAAAGTACTTCTGGACTGAGGCAGTGAACACTGCTTGTTATGTACAAAACATAATATTGGTAAGACCCTTCCTAAACAAAACTCCTTATGAATTGTGTAAAGGTAGAAAACCCTACATCTCTTATTTTCATGCCTTCGGGTGTGAGTGCTTTATTCTAAATAATAAGGATCAACTTGGAAAGTTTGATTCCAAAGTAGATAAAGATATATTTCTTGGATACTCTGAAACATCTAAAGCTTTTAGAGTCTATAACTCTAGAACTAATGTTGTGGAAAAGTCAATTCATATTAAACTTAATGATAGCTTAAAGACTGATAGGTTGTGATGTGATCTAAGATTGATCACTTAGCATTTTAGGATCTATATTAAATTGTTTAAAGATTTTAGATCAAACACAATTCAAGAATACAATTGAAATGAACTTGATCTTCAAGTGAAGAATCAAGAGGAAAATGAAAGGGAGTAGAATAGAAGACAATGGATATGAATAGAAATTAAGAACATGAAGTAAATCTAAGCTATGAAAAGGTAATTTACAAGAATTAAAGTGCAAGAATTAAAGAACAAGAAAGTAGAAAATGGAAGACGTAGAAAGTAAAGGAGAATGACGCCACATTGAAACTTGTGAATGCAAGATTTGAATCATAAGCCAAGGAGGATTCACCACTTGAATAAGGATATTCAAGATGAGATTCAATTGTTTCAACTCATAAACCAAGAAGAAGAGAACTCTCTCCCTCTCAACTCAACTCTCAAGTGTGAGAAGTTTGTAAATGAAATCAAATATATGAGATGAGTTACATCATGCCTATTTATAGATGAGGCTTGACGCTCATAACCCTCTAATGAGCACAGTCTAGCTCCTCCTATCATCAAATCCCAAGTGTGGACCTCTTTTGTCCCAATCTAGGATTCCTATGTTGGGCCTAGTGGTACAAGATTCCCAATTAGCCTATGCCCAAAGTAAAAGCCAAAAAGCCTAAACTACCCAAGTGTTTGTTTTTTAATAAGCACTTTTATTACAAAAGTTCTACTCTATACATAGGTCCTAATCCCTACATTTATTACATGAACTCTACTCTATACAAAGGTCCTAGTCCCTATCCCTAACTAGAGTATCTTGGACTATTCTTAGCATTGACCTTGTCATTGGTCCATGCAAGTCTTCAATGCTTGGTCCTTGGCTTTGTGAATCCATGCTCACATCATCCCCTCATTCTTGAAGGAAATTCGTCCTCGAATTTTATTCCTACATTAAAGAGAAGATGTTTAGGTTTATTCTTTCATAAAGTTCCTAAAAAGAAAAAGTTTTTGGGAAGAAAACTCCCTTATTATTGTTATTATTCTCAACCCTTCCTCCCGGGTCAAAAACCACCCTTTTGAAAACAAGTTTTGTCAACAACCCTTTCAAATATTTTTCATAAGTTATAATCTCTTGATGGTTGCTTGGTAATGTTTGTCCATTATTGAGATAAACATTTGGAAAATTTATTTAATATGTGTTTTAGTTCTCTTAATAAATGGAAACCTTGATGGATGTGCATTAGTTTTAACTTTTTATTTCCAAAATATATTTAATGCATATAGGTAAGTTAGAAGGATTAGTTGGCAAGAAAACATCATTGGGTATAAAAATAGTGTTGTGTTTATCTACCACTAGAAGCGTCTTTACCTTACTTGTTACCTTAACTAAATGCACACCTTTAGCACTTATAACATAGCCAAAAAATTTCACTTTGGTGGTGCAAAAAGTGTATTTTTCAATATTAGCAAAAGAATTTTCTTTCTTAATTAATAACAAAACACACTTTAAATGTTCAAGATGATTTTCTTGTGTTTTGCTATGTACCAAAAAGTCATCAATGTTGACAACTACAAGCCTTTGAATTTCTTTTGTTTCTTGAGGAGTGACTCGAAGTTTAGCCAAAGGAACCACAAAGGTAGAAGGTAAAGAAAAAGATGGACGAGACTTGTTACCAAAAATGTTGGAGTAAAGGAAATACAATGGATGGTTTTCCAAATTTATTTTATTTACTTCTTTTTCTTTTAAAACTATGCATTCCTTGCCATCTTGTTCTTTTACCTTTTGGTCTTCGCAAAAATTTTGCTAACTTATGCCAATTGCCTTTTCCATATTCTTTTGTGGCACATTCTTTTATTTTAAATTTATTTCTTTATATTCTTTTTCACTCTTGGCTTTTCTCCCAAGCTCCCTTTTCTCAAACATCTTCTTTTGATCCTCACCAATTTCTTTAGGAGAGGGGTACAAGAGTAATATTTTTGTCATCATGTATTACTTTCATATCAAATTGCCACGACCTTCCTACCAACACATGCCCCGCCTCCATTGGCACACATCATACATCACTTCATCTTGATAAGAGCCAATGGAAAAACTAAACATTACTTGTTGGTTCACCAAGATTTCACTTAGTCATTGTAACTTGTGTGGCCTAGGGCGTGGATTGGTTTTGAGACCAAGTTTGGTCACCAATCTTTGACTAGCTACATTGGTGCAACTTCCTCCATCTATGATTAATAAACACAGCTTTCCATGCACCATGCACCTAGTGTGAAAAATATTCTCTCTTTGGCTCTCATCCTCTTCTTTAACCTTGACTCCTAAGAGTCTTCTCACCATCAATAAGTCTCCTTCTAGTGGGATGATTTCATCTTCACCACTCTCATTAGAAGACTTACTTGAAGAGGCACCTGTGACCTCTATTTCATCATTAGTTCTAGAGATCAATGTTATTTTATTGGGACATTGAGATGATACATGTCCCTTACCAAAATATTTGAAGCATTTAATATCTCTAGATCTATTTGAAGAAGGGGTAGAAGTGTAATTTTTAGAGTTAGGAAGTGTGACCCTCCTTCCTTGAACTATCCTTCCAAGATGAGTTGTTGTTGTTTAAGAAAGGTCTCTTAAAGGACTTATTTCTCTTCACTTGTGCTTCAACCTTGATTGCATGATGCACCAAGTCCTCCAATTCCACACTTTTGTAAGGCTCTACTACATCTTGGATTTCTTGGTTTATTCCTCCCAAAAACATAGACATAGTGGCCTCTCTATCTTCCTCTATGTTTGCTCTAATCAATATTACCTCCAACTCTTTGAAGTATTCTTATACACTCATACTTCATTGCCTCAACTTTTAGTATTTGGCAAGGGCCAATGAATTTGGGATTAAGTTTCTTCGCTTTCATCACTCTACCACCCCCAATCGTTGGAGTAACTCGCAAGAATACATGTCTGCCTTCCTGGAATTCGAGAGCCTTCCTTATTTTGTGATGATAGCTTTTTTGTCTGCTTTGTTCCACTCTCATCTTTTCCAGAATCATCCTCACTTTCTCTGTGGTTTCTTGTAGTATCTCGGGTCCTAGCACAACATTCTCACCAGGTTCATTCTAACACAAAGGTGTTCTACATCTCCTCCCATAAAAAGCTTCATAGGGTGCCATCCCAGTACTAGAATGGAAGCTGTTATTGTAGGTGAACTCTATCAAGGGCAAAAACTAGTCCCAACTACCTAATTGCTCTAGCACACAAGCTCTCAACAAGTCCTCTATGGACTGGATGGTTCTCTCAGACTAACCATCGCCCATGGCTGATAAGATGAACTTAATCTATGATTTGTCCTTAAGACCTCATGCAAACTATTCCATAACCTAGAGGTAAATCTAGGGTCTCTATATGAAACTATGCTAGAGGGTACACCATGTAGCCTAACTATCTCTTTGATGTACAATCTAGTCGACTTCTCTAAGGGGCACTCCATGTTCATGGGGATGAAATGGGCATATTTAGTCAACCTGTCCACAACAATCCAGATATTTTCATAACTAGCTGGAGTCCTAGGGAGTCCAGACACAAAATCCATAGAGATACTATCCCATTTCCATCCTGGGATACTTAAAGGCTTCATCTTACCTGAAGGCTTTTGATGTTCTATCTTAGCCTTTTGGCACACTAAGCACACATAGACAAACTCTGCTACATCCTTTTTCATCCTAGGCCACCAAAACATATGCTTCAAATACTAATACATCTTAGTAGCACCTGGGTGCACACTCAGTCCACTCCTATGTCCTTCTTCAAGGATCAACTTCCTAAGCTCCAGAACATCAGGTATACAAACTCTGTTTGAAACTTCAAAACTCCATCACTTCCTTCCTTAAAGCTAAGGTCTCTACCCTGAGCAAGCAACTCTTTCTGACTTAAGAGATAAACATCCACCTTCTGACCTTCTCTAATCTGATCATTAAAATGTTTGTAATCTTCAGCATTCCAAGCCTAATACTCTTAGGGGTAACTTTCCAAGCTATGCTCAAGTCTCTAAATTCGTTAATTAAATCCATTTCCCTAACCATCAAAGCTGAGACATGCAAGGTCTTTCTACTTAAGACATCTGCCACTACATTGCCTTTTCTGGGTGGTAGATCAACTCAAAATCATAATCCTTAAGGAACTCCATTCACCTACGTTGCCTCATATTGAGCTCATTTTGGTTAAACAAATATTTTAAACTCGTATGATCACTAAAAAACTCAAACTTAGCTCCATAAAGGTAACGCCTCCAGATCTTTAAGGCAAACACTATCACTCCTAATTCCAAATCATAGGTAGGGTAGTTCTTCTCAAGGGTTTTCAACTGCCTAGAAGCATAAGCTACTGCCCTACCATTTTGCATCAACATTCCACCTAAACCTTGCTTAGAAGAATCGCAGTACACTACGAAAAGTTCACTAGGATTAGGTAAAACTAACACTGGTGCAAGTATTAACCTTTCCTTTAAGGTTTGAAAACTTCATTCACACTTAGAGTACCACACAAAGAGTTGTACCTTCTTAGTGAGACGGGTCAAGGGTAAAGCTATCTTAAAGAAACCCTCTATAAACCTTCTATTGTACCCTGCTAAACCCAAGAAACTCCTAATCTCGATCACTGACTGGTGCTTCCCAGTGGAGCATCGTCTCTACCTTAGCCGGATCCACGACTATCTCACCTTTATAGATGACATGTCCTAAGAAACTCATCTCTTCTAACCAAAACTCGCACTTAGAAAACTTAGCATACAACCAATTCTCTTTAAGGGTCTTCAAGACAACCCTCAAGTGTTCCACATGTCCCTCCTTGGTCTTGCAGTTCACTAAGATGTCGTCTATGAAAACCATCACGAACTTATCCAACTAAGGGTGAAAGATCTTGTTCATATAATCCATGAACACAAAGAGGAGCATTAGTCACACGAAAGGACACAACCAAATACTCATAGTGACCATAATGCATTCTAAACAGTCTTTGGGATATCCTCGGACTTAACCCGAACCGATGGTATCCTGACCTCAAATCTATCTTGAAGAAAACACAAGCACCTATCGGCTGGTCCATAAGATCATCAACCCTAGGGAGGGGATACCTATTCTTAATGGTCACATTGTTGAGTTGTCGATAATCGACACACAACCTCATGTTGCCATCCTTCTTTTTCACCAACAACACTGGCGCTCCCCACGGAGACACGTTGGGCCTAATAAATCATGCTTCGAATCAGTTGCTCCACCTGTTTCTTCAATTCAGCTAGTTCTAAAGGAGACATCCTATAAGGTGCTATGGATATGGGTCTCGTTCCTGGTACCATGTCTATTGTAAACTCAACATCTCTCTCAGAGGGTAACTTATAAACATCCCAGGGGAACACTTCAGAAACTCTCTCACTATTGACACATTTCCAACATCAAGCTTGCTCTCTACTTCCGGGAAGACACCATCATATAAACTTGGGCCTCTTCTTTCATAGAAGGCTTAACTTGGTTGGCAGAGAGAAATCTTGGATCCTTAGACTCCATAGGAGTTCCAAAAACTATGGATTTATCAAAACAATTTAAGAGGACATGGTTGGAAGATAACCAGTCCATGCCAATAATAACATCAAGTTCTTTTAGGGGTAAGCATACAAGATCAACAATAAAATTCCTACCATCAATGGTAACGAGACAATCCTTGCATGCATGTGAAGTAAGAACATGTTTATTTGTGGGTGTGGCAACAATTAAATCACAACCAAGAAGGGTCACAAGCAATTTAAGACTCTTGACACATTCTTGTGATAAAAACGAGTGAGTTGCACCCGAATCAAACAAGACAGCTAAAGGAGTTCCATCAATGAGGCACATACCTTGGATCAAGTCCTCCACTCATCTTCAGTCGATTGGCTTGAGAACTCTGATTCTTGCTAGCACTTTGCGGTTCTGAATTTGTTCCTCCACACTCTCTACTGATGTGGCTAGATTTACCACACTTGAAGCAAATGACATCGCCTCCTTGCACTCGGTGGTGTAATGGTCCTGTCCATACTTGCTACATCGAGATGGGTCTAGGAGCAGTAAGAATCCTAACTCCTTAACCCACCTCAAGAGAATCTGGCTTCTTTCCACCCTGCTTGAAGTCCCGACCAACTGGAGCTAGACGCTTCTTTCCCTTGTCCTTCTGATCACTCTTCCTACTGCCCTGAACATCCGAAGTCTTGTAGTTTACCACTCTGGATTTGTAGGCATCTTCGAAGATCCTACACTTGTTCACCAAGACTGGAAAGACATGAATCTCAAAATAACTGATAGCTTGCTTGATCTCTAGACACAGACCATCCTCAAACTTCACACATTTGGAGCGATCATTAGTAACATACTGATTGAGTGTGTATTAATGAGAAAGCTCCTCAAACTTAGCAGTGTACTCCCCTACGAACATGTATCCCTGCTTCAAATCTAAGAACTCCATCTCTTTCTTGTCGCGGATGTCAACTGGAAAGTACTACTCCAAGAATATGTCCTTGAAGGCATTCCAAGTAACTATTGTACCCTCAGCTTCTATACGCTGACGACAATTCTCCCACCAATGCTCATCTTCCTCTCACAAGATGAAAGTCCCAAAAATAAACTGGATGTCGTTGCATGCCATAGCCCGAAAGATCTTTTCGATCTCTCGTATCCACGAAGAGCACCTTCAAGGTCATAAGCTCCCATGAAAGAGGACAGGTTGTTCCTTGGAACTTATCCAGGCTCAAACTCAGCTGGTCCTCCATTGTTGTGCTTCGGCAAGAAGTACCAAAGCATCGCCGATAGCCCGGTCGCTCCTACCGCTTGGCTATAGATTCCTCGTAAGGTCCAAGATAACTATTAAATATAGAGAACCACGCAGGAAGAACTATAGGTTCCTATTATTATGCATTATTGTCTATAATAAATATAGACAATTCAAACAAGAGCACACGTAAGACTCATAATGACTCATACCACGACCGACAGGATAGTCGTGCTCACTGGAGCGTGGCCGCATCGATCCTGGGAAGAAACACATGGGGTTCCTTGCCAACTCCATAGAACACTCAAAGATCAATCCTATGGTCTTTCAACTAAAACTTCAAGCATTATCCTCAAGTACTTTTAATTAATCTCCATGTCTTATAATAATTGGGGTAATAATCCTTTAATTTTGTTTCAATATTAAAGTCCCTAAAACACTCATGCATAAATCCTTGGGTCTTGACTATACAATTAAGCAACAATTCTCAAAACCAGGGGGTTGACCAACATACACTTCCTCTTGTATAAATCCATTTAAGAAAGCACTCTTAACATCCATTTGATACAATTTAAATCCCATTATGCAAGCATAATCAAGTAGCATTCTTATGGCTTCTAATCTTGCTACTGGTATATACGTTTCATCATAATCTATGCCTTCTTCTTGGTTATACCCTTTGGCTACCAATCTAGCCATGTTTCTTACAATTATACTATTTTCATCTAGTTTATTCCTAAAAACCCATTTTGTACCTATTACTTGACAGTTCTTGTGTTTAGGCGCTAGTTTCCAAACTTGGTTTCTTTCAAACTGGTTTAACTTATCTTGCATAGCCATCATCCAATGTTCATCAATTATAGCATCATCTATTTTTTTAGGTTCTACTTGAGGCACAAATGCCATATGATTACAAGCATTTCTTAGAGATTGTCTAGTAGTTAACCCCTTTGTAATTTCACCAATGATGTTATCAATTGGATGATTTCTGACAGTCCTCCATTGTCCTGTTTCTCTTCTAGGAGAGTTTTCTCAATTGAATCTGCAAGATCATTAATAATAGATTCCTTTCCCAACCTTTTGGGGTTAGATTCATCAAATGTCACATGCACGGATTCCTCAATAATTTGTGTTATCTTATTATATATTCTAAATGCTTTACTAGATAGAGTGTAACCTAGGAAAATTCCTTCATCAACCTTTGCATCAAATTTTCCAAGATTATTCTTTCCATTGTTCAGAACAAAGCATTTGTAACCAAAAACAAGAAAATGTGCTATATTTGCTAGAGTCGTTCAACATAGTTCTTGCCATCTCCTCTAATGATCTATTCTTTCTTTCCACTACTCCATTTTGTTGTGGATTTCTAGGAGCAGAAAAATTATGTTGAATGCCATGCTCATCACAAAAGTTTTCAAACACTTCATTTTGAAATTCTCCCCCATGATCACTTCTTATAGAAACAATTTTCATGTCCTTTTCATTTTGCACAATTTTTACCATTTTCTTAAATGTAGCAAATGAATCACTCCTATGAGATAGAAAATATGTCCATGTATATCTAGAGTAATCGCTCACTATTACCAATGCATACGAGTTACCACCAAAGCTTTTGGTTCTAGATGGACCAAATAAATCCATGTGTAAAAGTTACAAGGGTCTAGTTGTTGAAACAATGTTCTTTGGTTTAAAAGAGACCTTAACTTGCTCTCCTTTTTGACATGCATCACATAGTCCATCTTTTACAAATTTCATTTAGGCAGGCCAACTACAAGATTTTTACGAATCAGTTTATTCAAGTGGCTCATGTGAATGTGTGCATTTCTTCTATGCCAAAGCCAATTCTCTTCTTCTTTTGAAATAAGACAGCATGCAGTATTTGAAGAGATATTATCTAAATCAAGCATATAGATGTTATATGTCCTATGTCCAATTAATTTCAAATTTTCATCATGTCGATTTTCTATTAAGCAACTATTGGAATTGAATTTTACCTTGAAGCCTTTGTTACATAGTTGACTGATACTTAGTATGTTGTGTTTCAGTCCCTCAACATATAGTACATCCTCTATGATTGTTGTTGAGTCACTTCCAATGTTGTCAATGCCAAGTATTCTCCCTTTATTGTTGTCTCCATAGGTAACACTACCACTTGACGTAGGGGTAAAAAAAATGGACTTGGTTTTGTCTCCAGTAATGTGCTTGGAATAGCCACTGTCAAGATACAATTTCACATTTTTGGCTTTCCAACACACCTACAAAACAGAATCATGTTTGTGTTTTAGGTATCCAAATCTGTTTGGGACCTTTCAAGTTAGTTGCAGCAATAGTTCCTTTAGGAACCCATATATACATAGATTTATTGTTTGCTGATTTTCTGTATTGACATGTAGAAGATATGTGACCTTTTCTAGCACAAAAGTTGCATTTAACAAGTGGTGTGTCTGATGTCTTAGGTGCAGCTAAAAATTTCTTGAAAGAATCCTCATGTATCTTCGGTTTATAGCCTATTCCAGCCATATCATAAACACACTTTTGCTGTCCTAATAAAGCATTCAAGTTATCTCTACCATTTGTGAACTTGGCTAAGTCATTTTTCAGTTTTTCAACTTCTTTAGTCAATGTACAACACTTAGAACAATTAGAGCATATAGGTGGTTCCAAAATAGTAGCCAATTTTTCTATTACAAAGTAAATTTTCTGTTTTTAATTCATCTAGCTCTTTGTTTAAAACAGAATTTTTCTCTTCTTAGCATGTGATGGTTTTCTTAGACTTAGTTAGCAATCTAGCAAGTCTAATGGTTTCTCGATGAAGTTCTTCAAAAGCATTTTGCACTTCATCATAAGAAGGTTGATAATTAGAACTTACTTCACTTTCTAAATCACTGCTATTGCTGGCCATCAGCACAAGTTTGCCTCCTCGATTCAGATTCTTCAGGGAATCTACATCATTATCATCCCAAGCAATGTAGGCTTTCTTGGCTTTCTCCACTTCTTGTCCTTTAAGTCAAACT